>OZ007569.1:5862506-6395256 GCA_963931925.1 Onchidella celtica | reverse complement strand
ACATCAGACAGAAAGGAATGGAACTCACTGTCGGAGGGACTACACCCTGCAGTGGATGAGGAAGACATCAGACAGAAAGGAATGGAACTCACTGTCGGAGGGACTACACCCTGCAGTGGATGAGGAAGACATCAGACAGAAAGGAATGGAACTCACTGTCGGAGGACTACACCCTGCAGTGGATGAGGAAGACATCAGACAGAAAGGAATGGAACTCACTGTCGGAGGGACTACATCCTGCAGTGGATGAGGAAGACATCAGACAGAAAGGAATGGAACTCACTGTCGGAGGGACTACACCCTGCAGTGGATGAGGAAGACATCAGACAGAAAGGAATGGAACTCACTGTCGGAGGGACTACATCCTGCAGTGGATGAGGAAGACATCAGACAGAAAGGAATGGAACTCACTGTCGGAGGGACTACACCCTGCAGTGGATGAGGAAGACATCAGACAGAAAGGAATGGAACTCACTGTCGGAGGGACTACATCCTGCAGTGGATGAGGAAGACATCAGACAGAAAGGAATGGAACTCACTGTCGGAGGGACTACACCCTGCAGTGGATGAGGAAGACATCAGACAGAAAGGAATGGAACTCACTGTCGGAGGGACTACACCCTGCAGTGGATGAGGAAGACATCAGACAGAAAGGAATGGAACTCACTGTCGGAGGACTACACCCTGCAGTGGATGAGGAAGACATCAGACAGAAAGGAATGGAACTCACTGTCGGAGGGACTACATCCTGCAGTGGATGAGGAAGACATCAGACAGAAAGGAATGGAACTCACTGTCGGAGGGACTACATCCTGCAGTGGATGAGGAAGACATCAGACAGAAAGGAATGGAACTCACTGTCGGAGGGACTACATCCTGCAGTGGATGAGGAAGACATCAGACAGAAAGGAATGGAACTCACTGTCGGAGGGACTACACCCTGCAGTGGATGAGGAAGACATCAGACAGAAAGGAATGGAACTCACTGTCGGAGGGACTACACCCTGCAGTGGATGAGGAAGACATCAGACAGAAAGGAATGGAACTCACTGTCGGAGGGACTACACCCTGCAGTGGATGAGGAAGACATCAGACAGAAAGGAATGGAACTCACTGTCGGAGGGACTACACCCTGCAGAGAATGGATAATACCTAGGTGAAAGGTGAAATATAGAAATGTGTGGGAATTTTATTTACAAAATACAGGGTGTCTAAAAAAACAATATGTAATACGAACCACTTAATGTTGTTTGCAACTCCAGTGACCTGCATTGTCCTTAGTGTCTAGCCCTGAAAGGCCATCGATTTGAACACATGCGATGTTACTGATCTATGTTCTCTCGTTGTTGACATCAAACATAGTCCAGTAGCTCCTAGAGACTTATCTACTGCAGGTCACGAGGATGTTTAACCATGACAGCCCATGTTTGACAGGTCACATAATTGTTTCACCATGACGGCTGAAGCTGTGACAATAGTCGTTGGAGGAGAAAATCCTGCTACTTAACTTACTTTGCGGGCGTCAACGCGAACATTATATAATTTGTAGTGTTTCAAAATTATGGTATTTTCTCAGTCTTTAACGCGGGAATAATTTACATAAGCAACTTCAGAGTTATAATATTTATTGGAGCATGATGCAACGAAAGCTGTCTAACTTTATTCAATAACGCACGAAGGTATGTCTAAAACCAAATTTTCACCAAACACCGATCAAAACCTTCCGTGCCCAGCGTAGGCTACCGAGCCAAGTCATGTTTTGCATGTGAAACTGAAACGAGCGTGTCTCGCTAGTTGATGCAAAGGCAATGAAGACGACAGGGGGGAAACGTTGTCAGTTGTCACAAAATGAAGATTTGGAGAAATTCGCATTTTAAAGTCCGAAGAGTCCATAGATTGAAAAGAAGATGCCTTATCTGAATTTACTCTTATTGCTGGACAACGGTTGTTTTTCACTTGATCGGTGTGAGAGGAAGAAATCTAAAGATATTAGCTAAGAGCTGAGGGAGGTAACCATAAATCTCACATATTGTGACAACTGACCTTCTTACCCTGCAGACTTCAAATTTAAATCCGAGTCAAAACAGAAGCAAAACTTGACCACGTGCCCAACTATCGTGCTATATGTAACACAAAAGTTACCCTTCAAGAAGACAAACATTTTCCATCCGAATGTCAAACACTGATAGCGGACAATTACACTGGCGTTCAGAGCGGTCAGCATTTCGGAGATGCAGGTCTATAGGCCCATTGTGGATATTGGCCATTTTAGTTGTCAGGACCGACGCTTAACCATGGCGATGGCAGCATTGATTTTGATTCGTTAGCTGTTTTGCGCTGTGGGCTCTTCAGGCGTCGCGAACCAATCGGAGCGAGCTAAAAGAAAGTTCACTACAATAAACAATGACACGTGCGTTCACGCACATGGGAGACGTTCGGTCAATTCTTTCACTTCCTCTCCCTTGTTTACACGGATGCTCGGGAGTCTGGCCAGCTTGGATCCACCCTTTCCACCCCTGACATAACAGTCAACTGCAATGCAACCAGCAGGCATTTTAACCACTTAGACATATCTCGAAGTTACACTCATCAGGTGATCCACCGGCCATCTTGTTTGGCGGATGTACAAAACAAAAACACTCTGTGACGTCATTCGCAATGGGCCTATACAAAACTGCACATTTACCTGACCTTTGACCAGATGTCACAATTCTCCTTGAGTCCCGGGAGTCGAAGACGCAGCTGCAGAAACATTTTTCCAATCTAATCACATCCTGGTATCATTTCTGGCCTCTTGGCTATTACAGAGAATTGCAAAGATACCTCAGAGACCATCCGGAAAATACGAATCCTCGATTTGGTGAGTTTTACATCCCCCCCCCCCCCCGACCTCCCTTGAACGCTTTTCATAAGCGTCTTCATCCCCCCCCCCCCTGCTGGCCTTCCCCGTCCTTGTGAACGACCATTTAGAATTGTGAATGTCTGTGTTAAAGCCTCTCTCTCTCTCTCTCTCTCTCTCTCTCTCTCACTCTCTCTCTCTCCTTCCAATTTCTCCTCCCACTTTCCCGAAGAGAGCTTATGCATCTGTATCTCTCCCCCCCCCCCCCAAATTCTCTCTCTCTCTCTCTCTTTTTTCTCTCACCCCTTCCAGAGCTTACATTCTCTCTCTCTCTCTCTCTCTCTCTCTCTCTCTCTCTCTCTCTCTCTCTTTCTTTCTCTTTCACTTTCTCTTTTCTCCCTCTCTCTCTTTCTCTCTCTTTCTCTCTCTTCTCTCTCTCTCTCTCTCTCTCTCTCTCTCTCTCTCTCTCTCTCTCTTTACTCTGCTTATAAGACATTGGCAGGAATGAATAAAGACACCCTTTAATGTTCGGAGAAATAATGGAAGGACAAAAAAAAGGAGGGTGGAGTGATTATTGAGAGAGAGAGAGAGAGAGAGAGAGAAAGAAAGAGAGAGAGAGAGAAAGAGAGAGAGAGACGACCTGTATAGAGTGATTTATGGACTGGTTGGTCTTTTCTGTTGAATATCTGTTACGTTGTCAAAGGTCATGATAAGTTATTGCTTCATCACTCATAAACAGAATCAGACTAATTTTGGACCATTTCGGCTTGGTCAGTCACACCGACAGTACACTTTGAAGTAAAAGGAAACTGTCGATACATTTCATTAGACATAAAACCTAGAAAGGTTTCCCATTTCCTTCCAATCTGAAGATAATCCAAAATCCAGACACAAGACACGCAAAAATAATCGTGGGTAGACAATCTAATGGTCTCAAATACCCGTCTGTCTCAGATTATTGTTTAGGGATGTTTTGTGGTAGATTCCTACAAGACAAACAATTCCGATCTCCAGACAGTTCGTTCAATTCTTTCCATTTTCTACCATTTCTTCCGCTGTTTATTATTTACAAACGCTGCAAAACATTAAAATAATTATTTTAGCTTCCTGTCGACAGATGGCAAAACAAATCTAGATTGGGTGAAATGAAAGTGAACAAAAAAGAAAAACGACCCATTCACGTATTGGCCCGTCCAGGAACAGCAGAAAGGCCAGCGTTTAGCACGGTGGCTGTGGCATCTTTCAATGCATTCATTGTCTGTTATTACAGGCAGAAGCTCGACCTAATCAAGCCTTTGAAACCCTGCAAATTCGGGGAAGAAAAAGAACTGGGAAAGAAAGCGAGAAAACTGAAGAAGATCAAGAAGGATACCCTCCAGCAAACCTGGGTTAGAGTCTAATTGGAATCTGTGCAAACGGACGCTCGAGGAAAAATGACCAGTATGAAATATGACACAGAACGTCCACTGAGGGCATCATCTTCGGCACGAGGTCAGAAGGGCGGGTCGTTGCTCAACTTGATCAGCTCAGAGGAAAACCAAAGTACCCAAGGCTTCTGCCAGGGAGAGCTCTACTGTGGTTAAAGTTGGTGGCGCGCTGAGCCAAGCAGTACCGGAATTACCTTTAGGCTAAGTAGGCTCAAGCCTAAGGCCTCAAAATCTAGGCGCGGGGGGCTCGTCGCTTCGGGCCAGTCTGCATAATATTTTGTGAAATGCGTAACTTTTACTTACATATTATGATATTACAATGTACTGTGGTCTCTAAACAAATCTTTCCTAATTTTAAGCCATGTCGTTTCGAGAAGGAATTGCACAGTGCGGAATGTTCAACATCTATCATCATCATTGGTGTTACTCAAATTATTTAAAACACTCCCATCTTCCTTTAGGCATGAAAGGGGGGGGGGTGGATTGGAAGGGGCCTCAAAGCTAGAATAGCCCAGAGCCTTTCTTCGTCTAACTCCAACCCTGGGGTCAAGACTGTTGTGTGCCGTTTAGATACAGTGTGCCAGGTCTCTCTTTCCCCCGACTGTCTCAAGACAGTTTGACGTGCCCGAACTAGTGAGACAGGAATGTTTTTGGTCTGGCCAGTGCACCAGGTCTCGTTTTCCTCCATAGTTCACATCTCACCCTAAAACAGAGACAAGACAAAACAGACCCAGTGCCCTCAACAGCCTAAGGCACTGGGACAACTTCTGGGAGAAAAAAGCCCTCATACGTCACACACACCATGCCATACATCCATCACATTTCATAATGACGGGCCCTGAAAACTGTATCAGAGAGCTGAATAACACTCATCACCCATGTCTGGAAGACCTCCAAGCTCACTGTTAAGGCCAAAGTAGCAGTGTCTACCATCTAAGCTATCGGTGTTCTTCCTTATGTCGCATTGACGTAGAGAACAAAGTCAGGGAAGAAAAATAAAACTGATTATTGAATAGTTTCACCTGACGTCAGAGAACGTGTGCTATTGAGAAATTTTTTAATTTTACTTTGTCTTAACTCGGAAGTTGTGTGCTATTGAGAAATTTTTAAATTTTACTTCGTCTTAACTCGGAAGTTGTGTGCTATTGAGAAATTTTTTAATTTGACTTCGTCTTAACTCGGAAGTTGTGTGCTATTGAGAAATTTCTTAATTTGTCTTCGTCTTAACTCGGAAGTTGTGTGCTATTGAGAAATTTTTAAATTTTACTCCGTCTTAACTCGGAAGTTGTGTGCTATTGAGAAATTTTTAAATTTTACTTCGTCTTAACCCGGAAGTTCCAATACCAAAATACTAATGTTTCAATTCTTGTTTTTGGATTACAGCCAATCTTTGCGAGCGCGCATGCTCTACCGCCATGCATTAATGAGCGGGGATGCCTTACAAAGCAACACGGTCAACATCACAATTTTGGGTGGCGAAAGTGAAACAAAGCAACAGGTTCCATTACTTTTGCATCAGTTGTATCCTTGCTACCGCCACAGAAAGACACCACGCTGACTTCCTCATCATGTAAACATTTTTCAGATAGTGCAGACTGCCCTGATTTGGACACGTGTATCAGCTGGAGGACGGCCAACCACAAACATTCTAATAGTGGCATCATCAGACATATTTCAACACTTCTATGTGGCTACCGCAAGACCCACAACAAGGACACATCATCATTCTGTGTTCGGGCCCTGACCAAGAAGGACAACTTGCGGTCAGTTGCCTGCTGGAAAAAGACGTGGCTCAACCAAAACACTGACATAATTTCAGCTAACCAGCAGGACACAATACAATGTGAAAAAGTAGAAGAGGAGAACGGGAAAAAAAGTTTTCGTGGTCTTCAAAACGGATAAATCTGAATGAATTCCAGTCTGTGAAAGCTACCAGTCTGAAATATGACCAACAAAGAATGAGATCAGAAGACCAAAAGTAACCGAATCGTGGAAATCAGACTTATTACAAAGCTGAGTCGTGATTGGGTTCACCAGTACTTTCTGAATTATTTTTGCTCTCCTTGACATCACATGATTAAAAATATGATCAAGAAAGCTGGAGATTTACAATGTAAAAAATATGAATGATCTCCCTTTTTTCTCGTCCTGACCCGGGAATCTGCTGTGCCTGAATTTGTTTTAATTTCTCACAGACATTTTTTATTTAAATAAAATGATTAATCCTATGATTCTGATCACGGAACTGACTTCTTTCCACGCTGTCCAATTTCGTTTCGTAGACAAATTCATATCTGTATTTGGTTTGGGTTTCTCAAAAAGAAATCTGAATAGAAAGGGTGATTCCTAGACCCGACATGGCATAATTAAGGTTAGAATCGAGGACGAAAGAAAATGGAAGACGGGCGGGTATTATTCCCTTTAGAGTTTGGTTTGTTCCAAATTATTGAAGCGCGCCGCCGACAGATGGCACGGTGGAATTAGTGCAGAGTTTAACTGTGCCCAAAGATGAAATGGAGGTCCAGCTCCAGTTTCGTTGGAAACGGAGATCACCTTGTGACGGTGTACAGGACCGTCCAGCCTCCTATCAGAATAAAGATCTACACCCACCGACAAAAAACTAACTCCCCCTAATTATCTCTGTCTCTCTTTCTAGACAACTATTTAGATCAAAGAAAGAGGAAGAAACATGGAACCCAGTTATTTCAACAACAAAAAAAATACATATAATATATATTTTAAAAGGAGTTACATCACTTTTTCATTCACTTTTTCAGAATGAGAGTTTCCAAGGGTTCTTAAACTACCGAGACATTGTGTCTGTGTCAAGCTATTTGATTCTCACAGTTCTCACGTGGTCCCACGTCATTTCAAAGCTTCTTTGTTCCAGTCATGACGGCATTTATTATCAACAGGACAAGTCTTTTTTCACTTGCATCTCTCTCTCTCTCACAATACCAAACCGAAGCAACAATGTAACCAATAGATGAGAATTCACAAAAGCACGACTTTTCTGGCTGCTGTCAATTACGAAAGTATACTAATTGCTTTGGCCCAGGTCGGAGTACCGATTTTGGGGAATCTGAGACCGAAGACCTGAGAGCAATACCAAGGTCAAGTCAAAACTTAAAAAACAAAAATGAAATAAAGTTGTTGGTACGACAGGAAATCGCTTGGAAAACTCAAACTGTTGATAGCACTGGTGAAACGATTGCAGGTCTTGGGGCTGAGCTATTTTGTTCATACAGTTGTTTTTGTTTTTTCCCTTTTTCTCAAAATCATCTTTCTATGACTTAATAATGGTGTTCTTCTCGGGTCTTGAATCACTAATACAACTAATACACCTCATTGTTGTTCCGTTGTTGCAGATCAAGTTATGAATTTATTAAAGACAATTGTATAAGTTCCTTGAATCCTTTCCTTTAAGGGTCTTGAGATCGCTCCTTTGTGTATTATCCTTGTAGATGAGGACCTTGACAGAGCCGAATCTCACCGATTGCCCATGAAATGTCCCTTATGGCATATTTTAGATCACTTTCTGGACATGTTAACATATAAGAACTCATTTTCTATCTCTACCACCGACCGTCAGTCCGTCTTTTCCCCACACACGTCCCAGGTCAATACTGATCTGCAACTTTCCCCATAACAAAAACACTCGTTTCCTAGTTTGTAAACTCATTTTAAAAAAATACTTACATTTAAATCTATATTTACGGCTGTTATTACTTGTATCAACAGTGTAAGGGCAACAGATATCAGGGTTTGCTGTGACAATGTTGAAACGGAACATCAAAGAAATAAGAGGAGAGTTTGGATGGGGATGAAAAAGGACAAAATCTGCAGAAATAAAGTCGTTTTTGACAAGAAAGTCATCATTAGCTCAATATCTGCAGGTTCCTGTATGTGAATCGTGTTCTTTTTTTCCCAACTGGCGTCAACTGGTAACACATTTTTAGATGAGAGTAAACTTTTAAACCGCCTACAGAAAACGAACCTCTTACTTTCTCTTAACCATACTGAACTAGTTTCTTGTAAACCAAAATTTCTGTTGTCAGTTCATTTCGTGTAAACCAAAATTTCTATTGTCAGTTCATTTCGTGTAAACCAAAATTTCTGTTGTCAGTTCATTTCGTGTAAACCAAAATTTCTATTGTCAGTTCATTTCGTGTAAACCAAAATTTCTGTTGTCAGTTCATTTCGTGTAAACCAAAATTTCTGTTGTCAGCTCATAACAAAAGAATAAATGAATAGATGATTAGTTTTCAGCTAAAGTTGTATTGCCAAAAGTTATGCATGAAAAGAGAAAAAAAAGTATTGGGCCGCGCCAGATTAATAAGTACTAAATATGCACCAAAGAAAAGAATGCTAAATATTTCAAGTGTTAAATATTCAATATCAAGTGTCGTTGCGCTATTGAAAATTGCTTTTTTTTACGAGATACTCTATTTAGCAGTTTGTAGTTTGCAGGACCCGAAAATAATAAGAAAAACGAACAACATAACATGAAAGCAACAATTGGAACTTACTGTTATAAAAAAAACAAAAGCTGCCACTTTCGAGATCCAGGGGTTGTCCACAGAATATGAAAGTTATCTCATAAAAGCGCCCGTTTTTAAGACCAGACACAACGCAAACGAGTAGTTGATTATCCAGCTTCTGACAAAATCACACGCCAGAAAACGCATGGGCTGGCGGGCAGGGTGAGCTGGATGCGCGTGCGAGCAGCATGGAGTGCGTTCGGTAACCCAACCAATCGCTGATGCTGGCTGGTGCATGCTCGATACGAGGGGAGCACTGTTTTGCATTTAATCTAGGTTATTATGATAGAAATGTCGTGACGATCTAATGCGATTTGCTCAGGAGTCGTCACAAATTCTTGGCTTATTTAAACTGACCTCGGCTAATAACAAGTCTTAGCTAGCCATGGTTTAGTATAAGCCTTCGTTAGAACAGCCATTTCTGTAGGATAATCTTACACTTTCCGTATGTATTGTATTTCCATATGTATAATAGTACATATAAATTATGGAACACAATATTAAAAACTGAAATAGACTCTAGAATAAAAGCAGCATGGGGCTCCCTTGAAAAAAAAAGAGAGATATACTTGGACCACGAACTGCCATTGTCCCCAAAAAAGACAAGTGTTCAACCAGTGCATTATTCTAACGATTATCTATGGTTGCCACACATGGTCGATTACAAAACAACTTACAAACAAATTAAGAACTTAACCCAGAGGGCAATGGAAAGAAAAATGCTTAACATCAGACTACAAGATAAAATTCCCAACGCCGAAATACGCAAACAAACAAAGCTAACGGACATAGTAAAAAACTAAAATGCCATGCTACAACAAAAAGTGGAATTGGGCCGGACATGTGGGAAGGATGAATGACAACAGATGGACAAAACGCTGCACTGAATGGCAACCACGGACAGGAAAAAAAAACACGAGATCGACCAGGAAGAAGATGGCAGGATGATGTTAAAAAGAGAGGGAACAACATGGATGAGGAAGACATCAGGCAGAAAGGAGTGGAAGTCATTGGCGGAGGACAACGCCTAGGTCAAAGGTGAAGGTTAATCTTATACTTTATTATTAGTATTCGTCCTTGATCCCCCAAGGCTGTTGTTAGAGGATCGTCGTCCGATTACAAAGCTCGATAGACAGAAAATACTGAGTTATTTTCTCTGCTCAACTAGAGATCACTATGTAAAATTGCTTCAATATAGGGGGTGGGGAGAGATGGGAGAGAGATGAAAGCAGGGGGGTAAGGGGGAGAGAGAAAGAGAGAGAGTGAGAGCGAGGTGGTAGGGGAGGGGTGAAGAGAGAGAGAGCGTGAAAAGAGAGAGAGAGCGAAAAGAGAGAGAGAGAGAGCCAAAAGAGAGAGAGAGAGAGTGAAAAGAGAGAGAGAGAGTGAAAAGAGAGAGAGAGAGAGCGCGGAAAGAGAGAGAGAGTGTGTGTGAAAAGAGAGAGAGACAGCGCGAAAAGAGACAGAGAGAGAGAGAGAGAGCAAAAAGAGAGAGAGAGAGAGTGAAAAGAGAGAGAGAGAGCGAAAAGAGAGAGAGCGAAAGAGAGAGAGAGAGAGAGAGCGCGCGAAAAGAGAGAGAGAGAGAGTGAAAAGAGAGAGAGAGATAGCGAAAAGAGACACAGAGAGAGAGAGAGCAAAAAGAGAAAGAGAGAGAGTGAAAAGAGAGAGAGAGCGAGCGAAAAGATACAGAGAGAGCGAGCGAAAAGAGACAGAGAGCGAGAGAGTGAGAGTGAAAAGAGAGAGAGAGAGAGTGAAAAGAGAGAGAGAGAGAGTGAAAAGAGAGAGAGAGAGAGCGAAAAGAGAGAGAAAAGAGTGGACCGCGAGAGCGACAGAGACAGACGCAGCTCATGGGATTCCTAATTTTTGTGTCTCAATCGAGAACCTTGAAACATTGAACTGTACCCGGCAACACACAAATGGTTTAATTGTTTTTGAGAAAATTGAATTTTAGTTTGGTTTTTTTTTTTTCCCCTTTCATTTAAATGATAGACTTGGACAAAAGACAAATTAGTTCATTTAGTCTCAGTGGGGATAAAACCTTTAATTCATGGAAAAAATGAAAGGTCAGGACTACACCACGGTAAGGGTAAATCAGGGTGCAATGATAAAAACGGCCTTGGAGACAGAAAACTTTATGTGTAGACACAAGTAAAAGTAGATCTATTTGTATTGAACACAGAACAGAGAAACTACCAGGGGCGACACAAGGCAGGAACACGTCATCAACTTTGACTACCCGGCCCCATTTTGGATGTGATCGATTGTTTGTAACTTGGCGTAAATAGACAAGACAGAATGTGCATTCCTGTCAACACTTTTGAATGTTTGGTTTTCAGTGTCACGCGACCAAAAACCAGACATGATTTTATTCACCTGTGCGTGTCTGTTTATCTGTCTGTCTTCCTGCATCTGCTAACTGTTCCCTGTCTTCTTTTTCTCATTTCAATCATTAGCGCTTTCATTCATTCAGCCAATCCTTCATTCATGTACACAAAAGGCTATATATACAAAACCTGCCATTAAAGTCTTATATGTGCTCGCCTCTCATGCCGAAAGTATCAGGTTCGATCCCAGGTCGGTGTACGCATGTTGGATTTTTTTTTTTTTTCGGAGAAAAAAAATTCCTGTCCCCGATTTTATGGTAGGTAGGACCAAGCACCTAGTCTTCTCGGATAAGGACAAAAAACTCGGAGGACCCGGCCGTGTGCACCTTGTACACGTTAAAGATACCTTGGCAATCAAAAGCCGAGATGAGCAGGCCGAACAATTCTAAGAAACTAATCCCTATCACAAAAACACACAGAAGAAGACAAATGAAAACAAGAAAAGTGAGATGTAAATGCCAATGGCAGTGGACCTCCTAAAATAAAGACGTAAACACAAAGACGATATCAGCAACGTTTATTCTTTCTGCAAAAAAAAATTTGCCTAAAATCACTTTCATCTCAAAGTTTCCAGAAAACGCCCTCGCGAATCTTTAAACTTGAACAAGCCAGAATTATTGCTCAGGGAACATCTTTGCACTGGGAATTTTTTACCAGTTGTGAGAGATAAGCGGACGCAGCTTAAGCTGAGGCCAAACAGAAGTTTGGCGAGCTGCACGTCATTTCCTGGCCTTGATTTTATTTGTCGATCTTTGATTGGCCGAATGGCCAGATCGATAGCGAGACTTGGGAGTTTCAAATAGCTTGGATTGGAGAAAAAAAATATATATAATTTGAAAAAAAAGGGGGGGGGGAGAAAAAAACAGTTGGTCTGGCAATAAAATGCGGATGTAAATTTTGGAGGTAGGACAGGGCCAAGGAATTGGAAGGATTTAAGGTCTGAGAAGGGGAGGTGTTATAAGCGCGAGGAGGAAAAACGAACTGTAGTAAATCAAAGAAAGGCGGGGGGGGGGGGGGGGAGGGGGAATAAAGGGTAGGAGAAAATCGTCCAATAAAAATGTGTTTACATGAGAATGGGAATAAAATTGTCATTTGCCTCCACCGAATTCGCTCTGGTGGAGTTGAAATTCATTTTCGATCTTGTAAACATACATGGTAATAAATCATAAATGATAATGAAAAGTAAAAAATTGTTTTTATTCCACACAAAATTTAGGTGGGTCGATAAGAGTTTCGCTTTATGTAATGCACATAATAAATGTCCGAAAGAGCAAATTACTCACAGCATTATTTCAAGATGAGTTATCCAACGTTTATGAACGAAAATGATTTCAAATATTTATCATTTCTTGTGGGCCTTGAATCATTTATAAATCTATGGAGATTTTGTAATGATATTAAAATAGTAATAATAATAACAACAATATAATAATATATTAATAATACCATAGATCGTGGTATTCCACGATCTATGATAATACTAACAATAATACATAGCATTTATAAAGCGTTGCATCCCATTAACGACCGGACTCTCAGCGCTTTTCAACATTTCCGGTGGGGGAAATCTTTGCTTTGTGTCTCTAATTTCGCCCCTCTCTAATTTAGCATGAGCCTAAGAAGTCGTCACTTCCTGCGACGTGTTACGTGTTCAGTGGGTGTTAAACAAGCTGCCCGCTGGCTATTAAATAATGCTGAATGGGCGCTTGGGGCATTATCTTGCAAAGGGTATACAGTAAAATTTTATCTTAACACAAACAAACAACAACAACCACAAAATAAACCTAAAGGAACAGATAAGGTGGAGCAGATCCATTATAATCACACAAAATGAAACTGATAGACAGACTTATCCCGGGCCGGGCCGGGCACCTCAGCTAGTCCAGACAGATAGACAGAGCACATTTCATTCTATAAATTAAAATTGGAATTTGACCTAGATTAGTGCGCACGGGCTTTTTTGGGTAGCACGCACGGCAGGGTGGCCTGGTGAATTTTGTCCAGCCAGCATCCTACGTCAATCCAACGTAGGAAATTCGTAAGGTTAGTAAGATTCGTAGGGTGGATTCCTTACATCAGATTGACGTCGGAGAGATGTCATAACCAGCGGATCTACATAGGAACGAGATGATTTCTATGTGCAAAGTCGACGCCAATCCTACGCGTTGGATTTCCGTAGGATACCTGACTGGGTTTCTGTGTGCAAGAAACGATGACGTCATCAAGTCCAGAGAAAAGATGAGGAAAGAGATGAATGAAGGAATAAACAGCAGAAAGGACGTGAAAAGTTGACAGAAAAAGAACAGGCTCGTGAGTCGGAACGGATCTGTGGCCTGCACGCGAGCGACTGGTGACATTAGGACGTGGTATTGCGTGCTGTAATCCAGTGCGGTTCATTCGGCTGCCGCTCATGTTAGCTGATGTTGTTATTTTGGCCGGCTCCCGTGCAAGGTTTGGGGGGGGGCGAGAAGATGGGGGTTTTGAACGGGGGAGGGGGAGGACGCGAGGGGAGTGGTCTAATCTTCAGAGCATCTTTATGTGCAGTTAATTTCCTGGAGACAACGTCCACTGTGAGATTAGGTTGAGATGTGAATCAAGACAGGCACTCCCCAGCACCGCCAAGAGCCAACTTTCTGCACAGTTCATGAAAATTTAAACATGTAAATATGTACAGGCTCGTACAAAGCTGGTACATGTAATAGTTCCAGACCAGATGAGAATTGTAGGCACAATTGCAAACTGCTCATTGGATTATTTTTTGTGCACAATAGGTAGAATGCGCATGACGTCACAGAGTTTTTGTTTTGTACTTCCGCCAAACAAGATGGCCGGTGGATCAGCTGATGAGTGTAACTTCGAGATGTGTCTAAGCAGTTAAAATGCCTCCTGGTTGCATTGCAGTTGACTGTTGTGACAGGGGTGGAAAGGATGTATCCAAGCTGGTCAGATTCCCTACCATCCGTGTAAACAAGAGAAAGGAACTGAAAGAATTGACCGAACGTCTCCCATGTGCGTGTACACACGTGTCATTGTTTACAGTAGGGATCTTTTTTAAAACTCGCCGCCGATTGGTTCGCGACGCCTTAAATGGGTCCGGACAAACAAGATGGTGGATATGCGCATTCTACCTATACCATTATAGGCCCATTGCGAATGACGCCACAGAGTGTTTTTGTTTTGTACTTCCGAGTGTAACTTCGGGATATGTCTAAGCGGTTAAAATGCCTACTGGTTGCATTGCAGTTGACTGTTATGACAGGGGTGGAAAGGATGGATCCAAGCTGGTCAGATTCCCTACCATCTGTGTAAACACGGGAGAGGAAGTGGAAGAATAGACCGAACGTCTCCCATGTGTCATTGTTTACTGTAGTGAACTTTTTCTTAGCTCGCCGCCGATTGATTCGCGACGCCTGAAGTGCTCACAGTGCAAATCAGCTAACGAATCAAAATCAATGCTACCATCGCCATGGTTATGCGTCGGTCCTGACAGCTAAAATGGCCGTTATCCGCAATGGGACTATTCTTTACCGACATCCCCTCCCCCGCCCCCTCCCCCGCCCACCCTTTAACTTTTTTACCTCTAGCAAAGGGAATAGCCCCTCAAAAGCGTAGGCCCATGGAAACTCCTTCTGGCGTCGAAAAGTGGAGTGAGGGCAGGGGGGCACCAATGGCATTTCCAATGGCGTCTTCCTCGGCTACCTCTGGGAGTTTCACACATTAAACACACACACACACGTGCAAATGACAACCATATCTGCATCGACATCCCCCTCCTCCCTCCGTCTCTCTCTCTCTCTCTCTCTTTTTCTCCCATTCTTAAAACTAATAGGCAAAATCCATAATTATTATAAAAGAACAACTCGAATGAGTTCTACAAGACTTACAGCCTTTTATACAGTCTATTTTACATTTAAAGACTTGAAATGGTGGAGAAATTTTTTTTTGCTTTTTGGTTTTTTGAGTTGGCATTGTGTCGCTAATTGCTGAACAATGGACACAACTCAACATTTCTCTATTTAGCTTTGTAACCGGACTACGCGCCCGTAACAAATTTCATGATGAAAGAAACCTAAAAACTGCAAAGTGAAGCAGACCAATTGTAATTACCAAGAACCGAAACTAATAAACAGATTTATAAATCCCGGGCAACGCTGGTTATCTCGGCAACTCTGTATTTAACAAGACCTGCAGCCGCTCATACAGCTCCGCAGTTGCGTGAAATTTTCAAGATGGCGTCCTTCTGAGCTGCAGAACATGGTTTTTTTTTAGATTTCGAGACTTGAAATGGTGGAAATGCATGAGACAGGGACTCAGCACTTCCTGCCGATGGGCTCACTATTAATTCTTTGTGTGCCATGAATTTTTCCGCGTTTGCCGATGCAGGAAGAAAATGGTGGGAGAGGTGAATGAAGACAAACTACACCAGCAACATCTATTTATTGAAAGTCGACTTTCTTTCTTCCGGAAACATAATTCTGGCACGAACGTGGCCAGTGAAAGAACCGATATATCGGCGACTGGCACACAAAGAGTTAAACAAACTACTCAGCGTGCAGTTTATTGTCATTTCATGATATTCTTCGTCTTGAAGGCTGGCGGGGTGCATAGGGCATTTATGTGCAAGGGCAGTGCAGTAAGAATAAAATAAATGCAGGAACGGGCATGGGTAAAGCCAGATCCATAATCACCAAGAACTGAAACCAATCAACACCATGATAGTCTTTTTATCCCGTGCAATGCCGGGGATCTCTGCCAGTGCAATGCCGGGGATCTCTGCCAGTGCAATGCCGGGGATCTCTGTCAGTGCAATGCCGGGGATCTCTGTCAGTGCGATGCCGGGGATCTCTGTCAGTGCAACGCCGGGGATCTCTGTCAGTGCAATGCCGGGGATCTCTGTCAGTGCAATGCCGGGGATCTCTGTCAGTGCAATGCCGGGGATCTCTGCCAGTGCAATGCCGGGGATCTCTGCCAGTGCAATGCCGGGGATCTCTGCCAGTGGTTATTGATAAATGTAAATGCCATCCAAAATGTTAGCTTATAACGTATTTATTTGTAAGCTGCTGCATAATTCTGTGTCTCACCTACAACAGTATTGCTTTGACAAAGGACAGTCATTCTTTATTGATTGCTGCAGCACATAAAGATGAATGAATCTTTTACCATAATGGAGCAAAGACCCATTAATATGTTAAGCGAAAGGACTCCGAAACTACTCGTCGAAATAAATATGAAAACTGGTGGACAGACGTAAGTTACCTTGCTATTTTACGAAATATCATAAAAACCACAGAAAAATTTGCTATTTTACGTGCGCATATTTATGTGAGAAGACACAGTGCCGTTAGATTTTGATACCTACACAATTCCGTCAGTTTGAATCGGTGAAACATCGTCAAATCCATCCGCCATTTTAAAAGACGAATTAAAAACTTGGATTCCTGTTGTTCGCTAGTGGACACGACGAATTGGAAAAGCCTTGTCAATGTCACCTCGATCAGCCATTTTCACATTCGTAGAGCGGTTTAGAACTAGTTCCACAATATAATTCGAGTTCAGTTTTGGAGTAAAAATGGTCAAATGCATCTTCCATACAGTCTTAGAGCGGCGAAACGGAGAAATATACAGACAGACGGGCGGGCGGGCGGACGGACGGACGGACATACGGATAGATAGATAGATAGATAGATAGATAGATAGATAGATAGATAGATAGATAGATAGATAGATAGATAGATAGATAGATAGATAGATAGATAGATAGATAGATAGATAGATAGATAGATAGATAGATAGATAGATAGATAGATAGATAGATAGATAGATAGATAGTATCGTCAAGTTTATCTTTTCAATAAATGATGCTTGGTCATTTGAAGAAATATCTACCGATTTACTTTTGTTTGCTTTTTTTTATGCATCCCATTCCGCGCCCAGACAAAGAAAATCTTCATCTAAGTGTGATTCCCTACACACGAAAACATTCTTTCTATTTCACTAATTGAAGGGTTTCTGTCGTCTCCGTTGCCGTTTCTGTTTCCGTCCACGTGAAAACCCAGCTTTACGCCTCGGAAATGTGACATTTTAACCCTTTCAATGCCAACTCAGTAAACTGAGAGTACCTTTGTGTCCAGATGACAGTAAGCAGCATTTTCCAGCCGATCAATTTACATAACAAACAGGTATTATTATTTCAATGAAAACTTTCTGCACTTTACAGTGGCAGTTATGAGATCTTCAAAGCGTCCACAACTTACTATACAAAAGCATGGCTATACGGCACTAGCAGCGAAAGGGTTAATAAATGTCTTAGTTCTGAAATACAAGAAAAAACATTTTTCTTCAGCTCACCCAGAAACATCGAGTAGATCTAGGCCCAACAAAGAGATCAGTATGGTCATACGAAGGTGATTATGGACATTTGTCGTGTCAATTTGACATCACTTCAACTCTCCTATGCCATTTGGAGAAGAATTAATGTGACAGACCTCATGTAAAGATTCACAGCTTACATGTTTTGAAAACAGCTTTACCACTATAATTACGGTGACAGAAATCTCGAACGCAGTTACACTGTGCCAGGCGGTCAGTTCTGTCAAGAGATGGAAATTTTCTGTAAAACAATACATCTCCGTGACAGATGACATCTATTGGCAGTGACAGCAGCGTTTGTCAGCAAAGTGTTAGATGACAGACTTCCGGTCTGACCTGGGGAGGGCATTTATGAGGTACGTAGGATCGGGGGAGGGGGTGGGTGGGGTGGGTAGGTGGGTGGTTTGCCCCATCGTATGAAATGAGTACCTAACGGAAGGAGGTCTGCGGATGGTATGTACTGTGTACATGCTTTTAATTTAGGAATTGAGTTTAGAATAAGTAGAAGTAAAGGGGGGAGGGCAGGGGTGGAAGAAGCAGGAAAAGATGGATATGTGTGGGGGGGGGGGGGCAAATCAATATATATATCTGATGTTTCTGATAATCTTTCTAGCAAAACCGCTGCTTAAAGTTTTAGAATATCTATGGTGGGCGTTTGCCATTCTGATAGCCGTACTTTGTTCATGGGAAGTGGTGGAGGGTGTGTGGAGGGTGGGGGTGAGGCCAAGCGTATAAAAAGTATACATGGAGGAAAGAGGAGGAGGAGGTGGTCAGATGTAGACAAAATGTTGTTTAAGAAGGAAACAAAAATCTCTCTCTCTCTCTCTCTCTCTCTCTCTCTCTCTACTCTCTCTCTCTCTCTCTCTCTCTCTCTCTCTCTCTCTCTCTCTATCTCTCTCTCTCTCTCTCTCTCTCTCTCTCTCTCTCTCTCTCTCTCTCTCTCTCTCTCTCTCTCTCTCTCTCTCTCTCTCTCTCTCTCTCTCTCTCTCTCATTTTGATTCACCAAAAATTTTCCACAAGTTACTATACTTTCAGATTGACTTTCTCTCTCTCTCTCTCTCTCTCTCTCTCTCTCTCTCTCTCTCTCTCTCTCTCTCTCTCTCTCTCTCTCTCTCTCTCTCTCTGTCTTTCTTTCTCTCTCTCTCATTTTGATTCACCAACAATTTTCAACACAAATTACTATACTTTCAGACTGACTGACTCTCTCTCTCTCTCTCTCTTTCTCTCTTTCTCTCTTTCTCTCTCTCTCTCTCTCTCTCTTTCTTTCTCTCTCTCTCTCTTTCTTTCTCTCTCTCTCTCTTTCTTTCTCTCTCTCTCTCTTTCTCTCTCTCTCTCGCTCTCTCTCTCTCTATCTCTCTTTCTCTCTCTCAGATTCTATAACCAGCTAGATCTGCCTATGTTTTCTCAGGTTTTCCTTTCTTGCAGAAAAATCGCACCCAACTGAAAGCATTGGCGTCTTTAATCTTTTATAAAAACATGGAGCACTAGAAAACAAAATTACCGGACAAATTATTGTTCTCAAAATCTAAAAACAAAACGTGAGGGTGCCAAGCTTTCAAAATAATCCTTTTCAGTGTGAATGTTACCTGTGTTGAACATTTCAGGTGTATCGATGCAGTAAAGAAACCTCCATGTGCGACACCAGGTTGGAGTTGTCTGTTTATTATATTATATGTTTTCGATATTCTCTCTCGTGTCCAATACCTGACGTACGATGGAGCTTTTTTTTTTTTTTCGGTGACTTCTGTACGTGTTGACATACCCGAGGACACTAGATAAATGCTCACGCACATAGACATTGATAATTGACCTAATCCTGATCTTCAGCCTCAGACACTCAACACAACACTGCATATATATATATATATAAACTCATAAAAACATACATCAAAGATTCAGAACGAGGCAAAATGCCCTGGCATCGTGACACTTGAGAACACTTACGTCATGTTCAAAACATCCGGATCGTGATTTGTTTCGTTTCATCCATTCGACTCTTTTTGCTGCTTACTTTTTTTTCGTTGTTGTTGGAAGCGCATATCCGTACAACATGTTGTACGGATGTGAACAGTGCATATCCGTACAACGCACACAATTCGATGACGTAGAACACACAACGGAATACTATATTATTGACCTTGTTAATTTGCATAGTTTTTAGAAATATGAATCGGCTTAGTAGCAAAACAATCCGACTTCTGCTCGGAGATTGCGTGATCTGCGCTAATAATATACTTGAGTGTACGTCGATCACCAATGGCCACCCCAACCTCTTTTCCCCCGATTAGTCAATCTGACTACCGCTCATTGATACAAACTGACTAGACCCTCACGCCCCCAGGTCCATCTGACTATTCCATGTGTTGTCACTTTTAAATTCGTGGACACCATACCAAGTTTTGTTTCAGCAAACCTTCACCAGTCGCGCTTTTTTTGGTAAACGTGTTGTGCGGATATGCACTGGCCATATCTATACAACATGTTGTACGGATATACACTTCCATTGTTGTTTCGTTTCATACCGATTACTCATGGATAACAACAGGGTTCAGGACGTGAAACTGGGGCAAATTGGTTTTTAAAAAAAAAAAAAGCAGGGCTATAATTCGTAAAGAATATACGCTTGAAAAAGGGGAGAGGGAAGGGCGGAGGATTTTTTGTCCTTGACCTTTTGAAAAAGAATGTATTTTTCTCAATGATCTTTCTTTGATAAGAGCTGAAACACACAACTGCTGTTTTCAGCCATCGCTTGATAATGTAATTGGGGAAATCGATCTAGTTGTTAAAATATGGAGTATTCAAAAATGTACAAAAGCCTTAATAATGATGTGGATCTTTTGTCTTCGCTATTGCTGTCGTCATTTTTCACAATTTGATAATGAAATGAAACATTGGATATTTAATGGCACACTTTGTAAATACTGGGAGTAAAACATTTGTTGAATTCATAAATAACTTTCTATGTAAAACACTGTGTCTCCGCAACAACAGCCTGTGCTGCATCGTATTCGTAGTAATTATATCTATTGTGACTTTAACATAATTATAGGCGGGGATCGGATTACTATTCCGTGAGACGTCGAACAACCAGCGCCTGCTCGTTAGCAAATCCAACCCAATTCAACATGGCGCGCATGTAGGCCAATCGAGGCCGCGGTGACGCGTTGCACTTGTGCATGTGTGCGGACTCTACTGTATTATAGTATCTCTATGGTTGAACTTCATAACATAATTCCCGAAAATCTGTCTCAGAAACAATAGTATTATTATTTCTGAGGATTTGGAAAAAAACTCACATCAAAAATTGGCATGAACATTCCAAAGTACTTGAAGTTCTACATGACACCTTTGAAATTCAATTTCGGGAGAGCGTTGATGTGTTAGAAAATAATTATTTTTTTCAAATATTTCACCCGAGCCGTGACACGTTGAATTATAGTTTTTTTTTCAGTCGCCATGGATCGCACAACGGAAGGATAGAAAGGAGACCTTTTTTTGAGGTGTGTCCAGATTTAGAATCTCTTTTCGCTCTCGGCGGAAGGGCGCGGGGGGGTGGCGTTTGTGTGAATTTAACGTTTAATTATACATAATATAATTATGTTTTTGTTATGTAAAATATCATGGATTGTAATATAAAATATAATAACAATATAAAATAATGAAACTGAAGTGCCGAGAAAAGTTCACATTTGTAAGCCCAGGCACAGCTGGGCTGTTCTGCTATTATATTTTTATCGTCATTGTCTTCAAATTGTTCATAACTGGGACGCCTTTTTCACAGCTTCTCAATGCCAGGATGTTTTTCTTTGTGGCGTGCGCAATGTAGTTGATTAATTAAGACAAATTAATAAGAACCTGTTGGAAATTTTAAGATTTCTGGATCTTTCGAACTCCCCCCAAAAAACGCCCAGTCAGATGGGTAAGTGCCCAGCGGTCCGCAACGACCAAAGTAAGGTGACGACTGTAGGCATATACCCGACATGACTTGGGATATCCGGGTATTGCATAGACTGTAATAGTACAATGCTGAAGTGAACGGTAGGCTGTCAATGTGATATAAAGGAGAAACCGCCTGTCTCATAACTGGGGAGGTATTAACAGAGAGTATAGATGTATAGAGAGGGTTCACTTCCGCCAAATCGCGAAACTAGGTCGCTGCGGTAAACAAGAAGCTGAAGAATTGAAAGAGACCTTCTTCACTAAAGATAGTGTGCATATCTGTTTACTGTGGTTTGTTCATATTTTTGGGCTGATTGAAACTATTTACAACTGTTTGTAAGCTCCTGCGCATCGTGGAAATGCACAAACGGATATTGTTTACCGCAGCGACCTACTTTCCGCTCCATGCTAACAGTGGTTTCGTAGAGCCACCCGTGTCTCGCAGTGCAAATCGACCAATAGTGAACCCTCTCTCTATTTATATATAAATACTCTCTGGTATTAATAGCTGATACTGGTGGCCAAGAAAAGCGCCCACAAAAAAAAACAACCTTTGCGGGGCAACTATCGCTCCGTGTTGCCAAATTGAGTTTTGTTTCCGCGGTTTTAGTTTTTATGCAGCCGTTACTGAAATGATAATTCCTGTTTTTTTATGACAATGGTCATCAGTGGATCGATATAATACAATACGATTTAGGTCAGATGTCTATTCTTATCGTGAATAGTAACCCGGTGTTTCTGGAGACTGAGTGGCTGGAGTAAAAAAAAATTGTAATACAGGTCTTTCCCCGCCCCACGGGAGGAGAGATTAACTTCCGGTGGCCCTACAAAACGTCACAGATTCATTAGCTAAAGTATTCAAGCTTTCCATTTGGCGTGAGTGGAAGAATGAATTTGTTAAGAACTTCATTTCCCAGTGGAGTTGACAGTAGATTTACAGCCGAGACGTTCAGTTCCTTTATCTGTTTTGTTTTGTTCTCTAACATAGAAAAGGCACGCCGTGTTTCAGAAAGAAACTTACACATTTCGGGGAAAGCAGAATGCCCGATGCCCTAGTTAGAGCAAGCGTTGCCATTGATTTGAATAGGATGAATTTTTTATCTCATAAGGATCATCAAAGAAGAACTTTTGTTATGAGATTTCTGAAAGACAATTCCCATTACATGGCCCAGGTGTTATTATGATTATTAAGTAAAAATTAATGACATGTTTACACTGCCAATACCGTAAATACACCAGAGATTCCGGAGAAGTGTAAACTATAGATTTTTTTTTTTACTCCATTCCGCCGAAGTTACGACACAGGAAATAGAGCAATGTTTCTCAAAGTGTACATCACCACCCATCATGTGGCGTGAAGGTGTCGACCATGGGGCGAGGTTGTCCCTATTTTAATTACTTTTTGATTCTAAACTCAATCTTGGCAGTTGGAAATCGTAAAGAGTAGGCTGTACAGGCCGCTGCCCGGGCAAAATTGAAATGAATAGATTAAAATTTATCCATATCACCCCCCCCCCCCCCCAACCAGCAACAACAAAATTTATTATTAATTATTAAATATATATTATTATTAATAAATTTTCATATATTATTTGAGTTGTGTGTTGTGAACTGTTGTGAGTTGTGAACTGCGCCTAACAGGTTGCGTTACAATTTGCTCTGAGATAGAGAGAGAGAGAGAGTGAGCGAGACAGGGAGAGAGAAAGAAGCAGTGTAGTGTGTTGAGCGCTTCGCAGGCGTTCCATTCTGCTCTGTGGTTGACATGTTGCTTCTGTAAAGCGCATAGAGCATTTTAAATGGATATGCGCTATATAAATGCCATCCATTATCATTATTATTATTATTAAAATGTAATACCTTTAGCTGCTGATTTTAAACAACCTATCATAGATGTTGGACATGTATTTTGATGTGCAACCAAGAAGCGTTAACGCTGTGACTTGGGCGGACGGGGTAGCAGCTGATATGCCAGGTCTTTTAGGCCAGTCACGACCAAAAAAAAAAAAATGAGAAACACTGAAATAAAGAATGTGTAATTTCTCGTGACATAAATCTGGCAGCTGAAGATTGCATATTATCCACATTAAAAAAAAATGCCGTGCTGTTTGGCCATAGAGATAGGGCCCTACTGGGACAGGAAGCAGATATTACGACAGAGGAGAATGGAACTCATGTTTGTGGCCATTGAACACAACGGGGCGTAATCAGTGGAGATAACAGAATCCTGGCCAGTTACATCCCTTTGAATAATGTATGAGGATTTGCTGGATCGCCTTTTCCAGGAAACAATGACGTCATCGCGGCATTAAATGATGATTGATCCCATGCCTGGGATTAAGGATTCAAGGAAGAGATCATGATGCTGCAGGTGGGATTTAAATTTATTTTTTTATTATTTTATTTTTTTTTGTATATATTTGTAAACAGTGTACGCTTTCTGTGTATCTGGTTGCATCAGTATGTAACCGTGAATGTATCAACATCTGCCAGTGGCATAATAGGTAAAACACATACATACCCATACAGAAAGAGTAAGAGACACAGAAAGAGAGAGAGCGCGAAAGAAAGAGAGAGAGAGAAAACGAGAGAGAAGAGAGAGAGAGAGAGAAATGATATTAAACAACAACAACAATATATTCACCTGAAGTTAACTGAAAACTGGCTAATTTCTCTAACGAAGTGTCTAGGCACACGACATATCGTGGAAAAGGCGTGGAGAGATTTTTTCACGACACGTTTTTCATCCAATCAGAGTTGATCGTTTTCTGACTCAAAATGGCGGCTCCCACTGAGCGGGAGGTCGGAACCTGGAGGGCGTGAGGGTCTAGTCAGTTTGTGTCAATGGTCGGTAGTCAGATTGACTAATCAGGCAAAAAGGGGCTGGGGTAGCTGTAATAACTCGTGAAACGCCATGAAAAATTTCACCAAGGCCATTTTCATGACATGTTGTGGAAAACTTCACGGAGGCGATTTCCACGACGTGTCGTGAAAATAGCCACTTCCTTTTTCTAAAAGCAAATGTCAAGTCTTCCTGGCTAAAGCCCTGGCTTCCACTTAAAACCCAATTTGGAACGATCTTGAATTCAGCTCTTTGTTAAACATTTAGGTGAAAGCCGCGAATGGCTTTCCTTGTTACCTTGTTTTCTTTGTTTAATAAGCTTAGTTGTTGTTTTTTATAATTATTTCATGCATATTGAGTGGGCGGCTGTTGCAAGCTTACCAGTACGCACGTACCCGTCGTGTTTTGCGCTTGGGATAGGTATATTACAACCTTTTGTGACTCCAGAACCAGAGAGCTCCCCCGGAAATACTTCCAACAACAGCGTTAATTAATTATCCTTTCAGATTTTCTGTTTGTGTTCCTAATGTTGTTGTTTTTTTTTACTGAAAAGGTCAGGAGCAGGGTTAGGGATTCGATAAGATTTAGGGTTAAGGATAAGGACGGAGTTAGGGACAGATACGTATACGTACGCGTCCCTAGTGCAAGACGTTTGGGATCTGTACGTACAAGTTACAACAGCCAACGTGGACACAGAGGCGGCCGCGTAATGCCAACTGCTTCAGTGCAGTTCCAGACAGTCGAGGCTTCTCCGCAACAATTAATTATTTTACACTATTAATTTATAGTTCTGTCTTGTTTCTTCTCTACGGTATCAATATTGTACTGACTTACCTTAATTTTTTTTTCTGTGAAGAACTGTACTGTACTTTCCTCTGCTATAGGCCTACCACATTGAACTGAACAGTAATATTTTCATTGACCGCTCTGTCCTTAATGCAGTATATGAATCACTTTTGCATGGAAAATTACAATAACATTGCATTAGGGACTGTTGGTACAAGTACATACGGTCGCCAAGCGTTTTGCGCTAGGGGTACGTTTGTATACGTACCTGCCCCTAACCTTGTCCTTATCCTCAACCCGAATTCTTATGGAATCCCTAACTCTGCCCCCCCCCCCCCCCAAACCCTTTCAACAACAACAACAACACAAAAAAAGGAATAGGAGGAAAACAACAAGAAAATCTGAAAGAATGATTAATTAATGCTGTTGTTTACTTTGTTTGGACTATTTCGGGAGGAGCTCTCCACTCCAGTTCTGGAGTCAGAAAAGGCTTTAAAACAATATCCCAGGCGCCAAAAATCTAGGGAGACGTACGAACTTGTAACAACATTCTACAATAAAAGCGTCGCGATTTCTAGCGTTTGCAGGTACGTTATGTCACGCTGCCCAGAACACGATCACCCGTGTCCAAAAATTGTAGATTATATAAACAAAATTTGTTATTAACCGGGGAGTATATAATGGGGAGTGATGTATTGTAGTCAAAGTTCTCTTTTTATATTATACACTTGTAGTTTCTTTAGAATGATACGAAGCACTGCCTTTGAGTATGCAAGAAAATCATAGCTCCACAGGTCAGAGCAATTTCCCTAATTCTTTGAGCATTATGTTATAAGCTGATAAAAAAAACGTAAAAATAACAAATCTCTCTCTCTCTCTCTCTCTCGCTCCCTCTATCTATCTATCTATCTATCTATCTATCTATCTATCTATCTATCTATCTATCTATCTATCTATCTATCTATCTATCTATCTATCTATCTATCTATCTCTCTGTCTGTCTGTCTGTCTGTCTGTCTGTCTGTCTGTCTGTCTGTCTCTGTCTGTCTGTCTGTCTATCTATCTATCTATCTATCGATCTATCTATCTATTTATCTGTCTATCTGTCTATCTATCTATCTATCTATCTATCTATCTATCTGTCTGTCTGTCTGTCTGTCTGTCTGTCTGTCTGTCTCTGTCTGTCTGTCTGTCTGTCTGTCTATCTATCTATCGATCTATCTATCTGTCTATTTATCTGTCTGTCTATCTATCTATCTATTTTACCCATCCGTCCATCCATCAATCCATCCGTCCGTCCATCCATCATCTATCTATCTATCTATCTATCTATCTATCTATCTATCTATCTATCTATCTATCTATCTATCTATCTATCTATCTATATATCTATATATCTATCTATCTATCTATCTATCTATATATCTATCTATCTATCTATCTATCTATCTATCTATCTCCCCAAGCCCTCCACTTGGACGGGAAAACGATCTGTGAATACTCAGCCAACAAAACTCGACACATTAAAGTAGGCTACATAATCTTATGTTGAACATTTATTTGTGCCCCTTAACTCGTTAATAAAATAACGGCTCCATGTGACGATGTTTCCCCGATTCAAACTGACAAAACTGTGAAAGTATCAAAATGTAATGGCGCTGTGTCCTCTCATAATATAAATATGCGCAAGCAAACACGTGGGCTAAATTACATTTATCCTACCAAGTTCCATGTTTTTTTTTTCAGTGAGTAGTTTCCGAGCTTTGTCGCTAAATACATTTGTGGCACTAGCTCCATCAAGTCAGATTTGAAAATGTTCAAGTTTGCTAGTACCAGGATTTACTTTCAAAGATTACGAGTAAACATTTCTCAACTGCTCCATTCACAAACAACTAAAGTGCACATCGTGTGAGAGTTTGTCGTAACGATCACGCTGTTCCGTGCCAGATCATCCTTTCAGACATGTCTGGTCTAGGAGATCTAGGGGTGTGACGAGGAAGGGGGGGGGAGGGGGAGGGGAATTATACCTTGGTCAGCTTACGACTAGCAATAAAAAGTGCCACCGTGATCGAAAGTTAGGTGGTCGCGTGGAAAAAGTAAATAATGATCTCCTTGCAGGCACGCTCCAGGTGTCTCGTCTCTACGTCATCATCCGTGACCCTCTACGACACACTGAAGACAAGGTCGTGCCGAGAGAAGAGTTGTATGTAATATAATAATTGCGTGCATGAAGTCTCTGAACGGTTTGAAATTCATCCTTGGAAAGGCGATTTGGAATTTTAATGATTTATTAATACCTGATGTCCTGGATTTTCACTGGTGCCTGGCACTCTCTGTACAATTCCTGGTCAGGTTACATAGAACGAGATTGACAGGCAGACAGACAGACAGACAGACAAACATAGATAGATAGATAGATAGATAGATAGATAGATAGATAGATAGATAGATAGATAGATAGATAGATAGATAGATAGATAGATAGATAGATTGGTGGGTGCGTTTGCGCATAGATAGATAGATAGATAGATAGATAGATAGATAGATAGATAGATAGATAGATAGATAGATAGATAGATAGATAGACAGAGAGACAGAGAGAGAGAGAGAGAGAGAGAGAGATAGATAGATAGATAGATAGATAGATAGATAGATAGATAGATAGATAGATAGATAGATAGATAGATAGATAGATAGAGAGAGAGAGAGATAGATAGAGAGAGAGATAGAGAGAGAGATAGATAGATAGATAGATAGATAGATAGATAGATAGATAGATAGATAGATAGATAGATAGATAGAGAGCTAGATAGATAGATAGATAGATAGATAGATAGATAGATAGATAGATAGATAGATAGATAGATAGATAGATAGAGAGCTAGATAGATAGTTAGTTAGATAGATAGACAGATAGATAGATAGACTTGAATAGAATCTTGTGTCCCGAAAAAACGAGGCGGTGCCGAAGAAGAGAACGGTGAAGATGTATATTCACAAAAAGCCGCCCTTCGCCCCCCTTCCCCCCCCCCCCCAAATCTCCCACAAAAGCTGCCAAAGTTAATCAAGAAGATTAGAATGAGACTCGTCCCAGACAGTGGGTGATTTTTTAAAAGACGATTATTTGTACTGTCCTTATGATGTGGGAAGCATTTGTAAGGCACCTTCCTTCCGAGACTCTGTGTTTTGGGAATATGCAAAGCTTCTTGAACCTTCCAAAGAAGATTTGGACAAATATACATAGCAACTTTCAGTAGTGTGACGTAAGGGAGTGATAAACGGTTAAAATATGTATTTAATAAAGCCTCGGTTACGACACGATAAAGAATTAGACGTTTTGTTATTTTGCCATGTTTTATTTTTGTTCTTAGCTCTCGTGCAACTTCACAGATCTTCTGTGATTTTGGAGGGAATGTAAGAAACCTGCAAGACCTTGGGAAAACGGCCATTGTCTCAAATTGCCTTTTAAGAATGAACATTCTATCCCATTTCCTCTCCAAATAAATACCTTGGAACCTACAGGACAATGTAGGTTTTTTGTTGTTTTTCTTTACCAGTAGACCGAAACAAAAGGCCCCAAAACAAAAGATCAGACATTCAGGTCTATTTCCCACGGGGACAGCCCAGAAAGTTCCTTCTTGGGGTACACAAGGTTAATTACAAGATAGTTAGAAAAAGTTCTTTTAAATTCTGTATCTCTTTGGATTTCAGAATCAGGGAACGGCGTCCATGAAACAAAAAACGAAAATGAAGTTTGTCAATCGTTTTGCCCTTCCACTCCGTATCTCTAATTTAGCTCTCATTCAAGTTATCCCCCCTGCCCGTGCTGAAGAATCGTACACTGTTTAGTCTCCCTTGACTTACTTTGGGACAACACTTAGCTATAACTTGTACTGTCATGCTGGACTGGGACTGCGGTGAGGAGTGAACCGATTGACTCAGCGTTGTGTTCAAGCTACGGTAGCGGGGCATTTCAGAGAAAATATGAGGCGAACCAAGTTTGTAGTGCCTAGTTAGTGCTCAGAAAAACAAAACGGGAGTGAAAGAAGGAAGAAAGAGAACTGATCAAGATGGGATTAGAACCCGCGAACAAAACGGGAGTGAAAGAAGGAAGAAAGAGAACTGATCAACATGGGATTAGAACCCGCGAACAAAACGGGAGTGAAAGAAGGAAGAAAGAGAACTGATCAAGATGGGATTAGAACCCGCGAACTCTCCCGCTTTGTTTTTCTGAGCACTAACTAGGCACTACAAACTTGGTTCGCCTCAGTCTCTCTGAATTGTTATCTTAGTGCTCTGCCTCTCCCCAAGTTGGTTCGGGGCATGCAGTATGTTGTCGCGATGGGACTGCCAGTGTCGGCTAGGAGTGGAAGGATTGGTATAAAAAAATATGTATGTCCCAAAACTAACTTTCCTGAGTCATCCTTTCGTTTCACTTTTGTGGATAACATTGGTCATCTGCATTTCTTGCTGCAGTTATAATTTCTTTGGTTTGAGACACTAGTGGATTTTCTTACTGATACGAATTAACGAAGGAACTTTTTTGCTATCAAAAGATCCTATATTAATATTGTCCTCCTAAACGAAAACTTCAGTTCATAATAATACCTGAATAAAATTATCCGGTCTGTTATGTCCTTAGGTAAACAGTCATCAAAAGACCAGAAATTATGGTAGAGCATCCGAATAGCTAGTGATTTTTTCTTCTATTGTTCAACGAATAGCGAGCGGTAGGGGGGCAGGGTTAGCGAAGATATTACACCAGCTCGCTATTCCAATGCGTAACCGAAATTTTCGTTCCTTCAACTGTTAATTTCACTGCAGTTTCAAGACATGCCTTAGGTCTTCCCACAGACTAATAAAATACCCAGACTGGATGATCCCATTGTGTGACGTCACAAAACAGCGAAAGGTCATGAACCATCCGCCATATTAGGTTTAAGGTAGCTACCGACGCTTCAGCATAGCTACAATTTTGAATGACACCATTTTGACGGGCCTACTGAACACGGAAGTTTGGTTCCGCACCAAGAAATTAATACATGTACAACCAATCTTGACAAATAAAAAGAAGTTTCTACTGCAGATAGAACTAGAATCGGAATTTCCCGAGCGGCGGCCATGTTTATTATACGGCCGCCGCTCGGGAAATTCCGTAAAAAAACGACACAGCCCGAGGCTCGTGTTTCCAGTCTGGTTAATTTATTAGTCTGTGGGTCTTCCTACTTCAGTATTTTCATGGTCAGATTTAAAAGCTATATAAATTTGTATTGCTGACTGCCATGTCACAATCAATTGTGCTGGGGAATATTCAAATGTATTGTTACAATCTGGCCTTGTTGTTCATATAAGGAGGGTCATTCCCGTTAGGACATGACAGCCTTCTCTTCTGGATTGCCGTTGAATCTGTACCAAGTTACCTTCTTTTATGAATGCATAGGGACTTGTATGTGCCGTTGTCAGTAAATTAATATTTTGATATTTCACTGTATACAAGGCACTTGACTATTTTAGCAGCAAGGTTTGATCAGTGAAACGAATGAGTTACAATATTGCTGAATTATCGTACTGGCCAACCGTAAAGCACAAAGACACCCCCCCCCCCTCCAGCCCTTCCCAGTGTGAGGGACCAATAAGTCCAGATGCAAATCAGTTTGGTGACCAAAATTAAAATGAGAGACCAAATCAAAGAAGTTTACTCAATTATAAAACACGTGACCGAAACGTGTGAAATTGTCTCGACAAACACCTGATCAGGATGGTTTACTACATAAAATGTCCAGCTGAAGTTCTTTTTCTTTTCTTTTCTTTTCTAATTTTATACAATTTGATTGCATAATTAGATCATTTTCTTACAATATACGCCTTATCGATGTTCCTTTATGGGAACTATTCAGAGCAAACTTAACTGTGTTTACTTCTGATCAACTGTCCTCTTAGAAAAGTACATTAAACCCTGCACTGTTCTCTACCTCAAACAGCGGTTGGTAATTGCTGTTCTTAGTGGACAGACTTCCTGGGGCTGATGTCTTCCTTCTCCCGTGTCTGTAATTTTCTCTTTAAACTTCAAGTTACAGTGACGTTTAAGCCCTGCTCAAGCCGAGCCACTGGGGTTGCCATCTGCATCCTGGGTGGTTAAGAAAAGCACTGGCTGTGGGAACTATTGACCCATGAATCTGCTGGGTCCCGTTTGTGTGAGTGTGTTTTGTCGGGGATTAGATTTATGAAGAAAGACAGACAGACAGACAGAGGGAGAGAAAGAAAGACAAGCAGAGAGACAGACATTATAGATAGACAGATAAACAAGACACACAACGAAAGAGAGGCAGGCAGAGACAGACGGATGACAGAGAATGCGAGACAGAGCGACAGACAAGTAGTCGGGGAGAGAGCAAGAGAGAGAGACTTTCAGAAAGAGAAAGAGGGGGAGAGAGAGAGAAACACACAGACAGGCGCTAAAGAGAGAGATAAAGAGGGGTAAGAAAGAAAGAGACAGAAAGAATGAGTTAATTAAGTTAATGATAAACTGACAGCCAATGTGAAGCCGTTTGTAGCCCACGGATTTACAAGCCCAGTGCAAATGTACAGATGTACACTGGGCACATAACGATGATTGGAACACATCTTTATAAGGGACGATCAAAAGACGGTGGCAACAACAGAACAATGCAAGACAATCATCGAAGATTATATGAACAGCTTTTATTCATTCTGTACGTTGTATCCAATCAAAAATCAGACACTGATGCAAACATTCAGTCAACCAATGAATTTATCTATAAGTGCACATCAGTTCACACCGCAGAAGAATGTTTAAAAAAAACTTGGTGACCTGCTGGTTCATAAATTTACTTTACTTGGCGTCACAGAACTTAAGGCTCCTACGAAATTCTGAATTTTATCAAAGATACTAGAAACGTTAAGATGAGACACTCCCTTCTTCGCACCTCAAAAAAAAATCGTGCACACAGTTTGCGCGCTGATCGGGGGCGGGGCCCATGGCGCAGAGAATGAAAAGAATGCTTGATATAATGGTAAATTAATTATGCTCATTTGTTACAGTGCTGCTGCGACAAAAAACAAAAAGGCAGGGTTTTCCCACAGCGATTGAAGTTAAAATTACAAAATAGATGATGTCAATCAAGGCTTACACTGATAGCTGAACAGTGAACAAACTTCAATATTTTCCTGGTTTGGATTTGTATAATACGGCTTTGTTCATGACTTCTGCGCATTCGCCGCTAGGTGGCGGTGCGAAATCTGTGCACGCTAAAAGCGCCAGCTGTCTAATCTTATTGTTCATAGTATCTTTGGTTTCATTTCGTCTTTGGTCGGAAGTTCCAAGGTCCTTTATTATACAGTGTATTACTATGTTTCTTTCTCCCAAGAGTTTCAATTCTTCTTTTTGGATTACAGTATATATTTATGAATGCGCATGCTAAGCCGCCGTGCCAAAATAACAAAATCTTTGAGAATGTACATGCTCAGCCGCCGTGCACAATGGGGTGGGATGGGTGGGGTGGTGCCATGCCAAGAATCAAGGTCAAAATCATAAATGTTGGTGGCGTTTAGTGAAAGAGACCAATTAGGACAAGATTAGGAGCTCCATAATTTCATACTAAAAACCATCCTTCTATTTACAGATTTCTCGATAATACAGGGCTAGTTGGCAACGCTTGTTATACAGTATTCACTCTCACTCAAGTGTCGCTTCATACAACAATGAACGCCGTGGGGAGGCGATATTATAGATTCATAAGCTGGGTGTGGCCCGGCCCTGTAGAGTGTCATAAGGTAGTCAAGGGCGTTTGGCGTGCGTGTGTGTGTGGGGGTGGGGGGAGGGGGGGGGAGAGGCGGGGGTCTATTTCTGAAGATCATCTGTGCTCTCTTTCTTCCACGAGTTTCTGTATTTTGTTTTTTCACTAGCTGAGGTACACCCCCCCCCCTCTCTTTCCCTCTTTATCTAATCTATCCACCTATCTATCTATCTATCTATCTATCTATCTATCTATCTATCTATCTATCTATCTATCTATCTATCTATCTATCTATCTATCTAATCTGTCTATCTATCTATCTATCTATCTATCTATCTATCTATCTATCTATCTATCTATCTATCTATCTATCTGTCTGCCTGTCTGTCTGTCTGTCTGGCTGTCTGTCTGTCTGTCTGTCTGTCTGTCTGTCTGTCTGCCTGTCTATCTATCTATCTATCTATCTATCTATCTATCTATCTATCTATCTATCTGTCTATCTATCTATCTATCTATCTATCTATCCCCCTTCCCCTCAGATATACAAGGCCAAAATTAGCCATATTCTCCTTACACTCAGGTTTTCCATTCTTTCAAAGAAATCGCACCAAACTGAACGTATCTCAAACACAGCGTATCGTGCGCACTAGAGGGTTTTTTTTCTTCTTTTCTTTTAAGAATATAAATCACTGGAAAACCAAATTATCAGACAAGTTGTTTTTTCTAAAAAATAAAAAAAAATTCGTAAACAATAAGTGAGGTTGCCAAATTATCGAAGAATAAGTTTAAGTCTGACTGAGTTTACTGTGTTGAAAATTTCAACAAGTGAATCAGTACAGGAATCAGACATCTCTGGGTGAAACCAGGACAGTAGTTTTGTTTTTGTTTTTTTATTGTAGTAAATTGTGTATTTTTACATTCAGCTCTCACTTCAAACATTCATCAAACAGTTCTTGAAGATGCTTACAAATCAAACTCATTAAATCATATGGTGTGAAACAGTTGGATGTGAAAATGTAGACATTCAGATGAACAAGTTTTGGAACATGACAATTAGAAACGAGTTTAGATATGATAGAACGAAACAGTTTCATTCACTGACTTCCGGCTCCTTTCTGGGTCAGGTAAGCATTCCTGAAGAAATTATAGATGTTTATAAGAAATTCTGGATCGGCATCTTTCAGAAAGTCAAATGCAAGTTTTATAAGTGTCTGAATTATCGAGTTCATTGATTCTGGCGGCATACTGAACAGACTTCCTAATAGATTAGGTAGAGCATTGTCCATTCCAACAGATTTAGTTTTGTTGGAGGAGGACTGGGTCTTTGAAGCCCCACCTTTGGCACCGCCGCTGGAATCTTGAGTGGTTCCACTTGGTTTACTGCTTGCTTCTGGTTTGACAGGCGGTTTCTTGGACGTCACTTCTTCATTTTCTTCTTCAACAACACCGTCTTCGACGTCATCAAGGCCTAGAGTATCGGCGACGGCTTCAATGATGTCCCCCATAGCATCCACAGCTTTATCCACAACATCATCCACTACCTGAGATCCAGTGGATGGTTTGGCTTTCTTTGTCTCCCCGGCTGCCAAAGCCACGAGGAACAACAGCACAGCTAAGCAAAACACACGCATCTGTGGAGAAGCCGAACGATTACTTGACACAGAAATGTTACGACAAGAACCCTAACAAGCCACTTCTTTGAGAGGACAAGTGCAGGAAGCAAAGACTTTAAAACGCCAGTGCCAATAAATTTTTATTATGTAATTATCTTAATAAACATTCGGCACACAAATTGGGGCCATCATTAAAATACGTACGCTCCGGGAGGGGGGTGGAAATGGGGAGGGTTCCCCCTATAAAGTTCCCTGGGAAGGAACGGTTGAAGACATGCGTGTGAAAAGAGCACGTGGGGGAGTGGGCGGAAGGATATAAAAAAAAAAAATCACTAAAAATCGAGTGTGCGTATTTCAAGATGGCCACAGTTCCAGGAAAAATCTGGCCGACCCAGTTCCCGTCACCGGCCGAGTTGCCGTCAGTAGATATGAATTTTTTGCGTCAAGGATGATGAGAAAACAAACAAAAAAAAACTAGTCTAGTGCTGTGGTGGAAAACTTGATCGAAATTTAAACATTTTAATTCTTTCTCTTTTCCATATTGATTCCCTAAATTTTGAGAAAAGCCCAGATCTTTCCGTGAGTGCATGAACATTGTGGTGGCGAGGTAGATAATAGATAGTTACCACATAAAACATACCTTTAAATTCTTATATTGGCTGAAAGATTGGCATTAGCTCCTTTTCTGTCTGAACAGGAATGAACTCCCCACTAAAGGCCTTTTTACACTGGTAGGTTTAAGGAATAGAAAAAAAGGAGTGGGGGACTGTGTGGGAGGAACTCTCCTGGCTTTCCGGCTTTTGTTTTCCGATTTCCCCCTTGGAAACGCTGTTTGTTTACACCGGTCCGTTTTCTGAACGAGAAACGATGCGCATCGTTTGTTTTGGTCATGTTGCGAAGGGGGAAATCGGAAAGCAAAAAGTCGGAAAGCCAGGAGAGTTCCTCCCACGCAGTCCCCCATTCCTTTTTTCTATTCCTATAACCTACCAGTGTAAACAGGCCTTAATGACGGTAAAATTCTTACGCGTAGGCCTAGAGAATTGTTTTTATGTATCATCCAACCCCTGCCCCCCCCCCACCCCAAGTCCCCACCAATGCACTCGCCCCCATATTTCGCGAAGGAGGGAGAACAGAATGATTTTAGCTTTAAAATTCCTATTGACATTACTTAATAAGCTTCCTGACTTTTTCCTTAAGTAACTATTGTGTACTGTCTACGATAAGTAATTTCAGCGTGTGTTTCATATAATTTCATTCCTTGTTTTTTATCCCTTTCTGTGCCGTTTTTTTCTTTGACTAGAGCATTTAGATTTTATCGCCGGTTGTCGACCAGAAGTTACTACGTCCAAAACTGACATGTTGAGAAGATCAGTCAAGTCTGGCCTTATAGCATTTATACACTCGTGGACATGAAATTGGATTTCCGGGGTTATTTGAAAGTTTACATCATAGATATTTATAGATGTAATGAAAACCTTTAAAAATAGCCGCATGTGGCTAAAATCGCAAAATAGGCCAAAATGGGCAGGCAGCTCGTTATAATAATTTGTGACAATATTTGTGTAGATCAGAATTTTTGTGCCTAAGAGTCCTGCCGCCAAAAACACGAGTGTTTCGAGTAAACTAACAACACTTTACTAGTCTTGTACAAGACAGAACTGGCAGAGTGCTAAACAAAAGTAATAATCCATACATCTCAATAGTGATCGAACATACTACTAACAATAATGAAAACTGATTAGGCAAGAAATTACTCCCGTAAGCTATGCGGTGAAGTTATTTGATTGATCCATAAACTAAAATAATCATGCATTTTCCTAATAATTTCAGATGTACCACGCAAGCACTGGAAGTCGCACAAGACAGAATACTAAGTATTATGATTCTTCAAATCGGCTTTGCCACATTTCTTTCGCAAACGAATCAGTCCAAAATCTGTTGGAAAACATCTGTTACTTTGTCTTTTAGTCTTCTTCAATCATTCATCTTCTAACTTACTGTACTTTTAATGTGAAGTCTGTTTTTAAGCGTTCTGTTTTATACCTCTGGCTGATTTATCTTGCTCGTTCTGTCTTTTACCAGTCTGAATTGTTTCTAAATCTAACAAGAAATACTAATGGTTACGACTTCGTATACAGATAACAATACAGTCCTAGCAGTATTGAAAAAAACTTCGTAATACTGACCTTTGAGAGCTTCTGGTTGTAGAAAGATGGTACTGAAGACTTGAAAATCCGTCAATAAATTTTGACCAGTGATTTGGTCTTTATAAAATCAAACTGTAGAATGGCTGCTTACGTGGCGTACTGTCAATGTTACCCGTACCTAGGATAAATTAACTGTCGGTTGCGCGAAAACATTAGCAGCTGCTTCAAGTTGAGTCCCAGCAGGGCATATTGCTCTCTTGGCTAAATCCAACGTCGCTCAGAAGTAAAGATTATACGAAAGGTGAGTAATAATCAGTTATCAGCTTCATTTTCAGCTTACAGGTGTGATATTTCTTATGTGTGTCTCTGCGGCAGGTGAGCGTTTGCCCAAACGGTTTGTGCCTCCATCTCTGGATGTACACGTAGTGGTAAAGGCTTGAAATACGTGTTTCTTGTCTGGGGGCAATTTATTATTTGTATACACAATATTCTTCTCCTGTACAGACGGTTTTCGTAGAACAAAGTGATGGAAAATAAGTCACTTGGCTATGACAAAGACTGTGATCAGCATCACTTTTCCTCGCAGAGTGACGTGTAGGCTGGCAATGTGGTATTATCATCATTGTGGTCATGAGACCCCTAATGGTAACAGATAGATAGATAGATAGATAGATAGATAGATAGATAGATAGATAGATAGATAGATAGATAGATAGATAGATAGATAGATAGATAGATAGATAGATAGATAGATAGATAGATAGATAGATAGAAGATAGACAGATAGACAGATAGACAGATAGACAGATAGATAGATAGATAGATAGATAGATAGATAGATAGATAGATAGATAGATAGATAGATAGATAGATAGATAGATAGATAGATAGATAGATAGATAGCTGCTTGGGTGGGCTGGTTTGTATGTACGTGGGTGGATAGGTGGATGGGTAGATGGGTACGTAGACAGGTAGGTAGGTAGGTAGGAAGGAAGGTGGGAGGGTAGGTGAGTCTGTAGGTAGGTAGGTATATAGGAAGGTAGGTAAGTAGGTTGTGGGTAGATAGATAGATAGGTAGATAGTAGACAGACAGACGGACGGACGGACGGGCGGACGGTCGGATAGATAGATATAGATAGATAGATAGATAGATAGATAGATAGATAGATAGATAGATAGATAGATAGATAGATAGATAGATAGATAGATAGATAGATAGATAGATAGATAGATAGATAGATACTTAACAAGTGCAATCAGCAGTACACACAATTGCATAGTAAAGACAAGTCGTAGATACCAAAATATGTTTTTCCACAGGTGATGATAAATCTTAGAAACTGTCAAGTTTAACCTTCTACCCCCTAAATACGCCGAAACACGCCGATTTGAGACCCGTATCATATCCCTAAATACGCCGAAATACGCCGATTTAACATGCGTCTTTAAAAAAATCTGGCCAGCCGTGTTGTAGTGCCTGGTGATATTTGCCGATACTTCCGCTGTAGTGTAAACAATAAGGTGTGTTTCAGTGAAAACCGGATGTTTTTACGTTGATTTTTAGATTTTTGGTGCTTGTTTGAAGTTAGGTGATTTTTTTTTATCACGATTTGAGATGGATGATGTACTCAGGCTGTTCCGAGTGTAAGGTTCTTGGGACTTTACAAAGTATGACTTGGACAGGGACAAGTAGAACACAACGTGTTGGTCATCTCATATTTATTTACCTTCCGGTAGTGGTGTTCTTATTGACACACTACGATTACAAGTACCGATATTCGATTACAATATATCCACATATATGACATCTCCCTTTTTTCTAACAAAAAAAAATTAAAAATTAGATTTCTAAGTTTATTGTAAGTAAGGCATTAATATATATATATTTTTTTTTTTTTTGTTTACATGAAGGTCTACGCATGTATAAAAATTATTGCTGGTAACTGGTAGTGTAGCCTATTTAAAAAGTTCAATAGCTTGTGTACCAATTGTTCATGCTGTCCACATTGTTCATGGCCATTCCAGATTATTATATGAAAACTACCGTATGACAAATGTTTTAGAATGTTGAAGTTAGTCTGAGTACGTAGACTCTAAACCAAAATACATGTATTATAATACGGTACATAATAGACCTGTTTTTTTGTTTGTTTTTTTAAACAATTACAACAACAACAAAAATTTTAAATGTAAAAAAAAATGAAAATAAGTGGGACCACTGTCTAGGGGTCTAATTAAGGTCACTTGAGACGAATAAACTGCTAATTAGTATTTACTAAAGTCTCTGTATTTTGGACTCTATTGATTAGATGTATAATTAAAAATTTTAAATAAAGTAACCCACAAAAGCAAAAACGTTGGAGGGCATTATTATGTCCCTCTGCGAGTAAGCAGGTGAATGGCATGAGAGCCTATTCCCTGTAACGTTGAGGCTTGACCACATGTCTACCAGATCGGGTAGTACATGCATGATGGGGTGGCGTGATTTCTTGACTTGTGTTGTCTGGAGAAGACCTTGCTGCGGTGTCTGCTGGTTGCTGGTTTGGCGCACCATTATTGCTGGTCTCAATCTCGTGTGAAGTTTCAATTGGATCCGGTGCAAGGTTGTGTGGTGGTTCACCGGTCTTCAGGATGTCTTGTCTGTTTCTGCGCAGCAGGCCTGACTTTGTCTGGATGTTGTACGATCGTGGATCGACCTGACTCCGAACCTTGGCTGGTTCCCAAGTCTTCTCCTTGTAGTTTCGGTACCGGATGGTATCACCAGGATGAAGGGTAGCTTGGTCTTTTGTGTGCACATTATAGTAGTGTGCCTGCTGTTCTTGGCGTCTCTTGGTAACATAGTCATTGCTGTCATCTGTTTTGTTTAGGTTCATTTGAGGCGCAATTGTTGGTAACAGTGTTCTCAATTTTCTGCCCATCAACATCTCCGCTGGTGATGGCTGGTCTGCTTTGTCTGTTGTTCTGAAATTCAGAATGCTCAAATAAGGATCCTGGCCACTTTTCTGTGCTTTTTTGAGCATCTTTTTAACAGTTTGTACAGTTCGTTCAGCTAGGCCATTGGACCTAGGGTAGTGTGGGCTAGAAGTAGTATGTGTGATGCCCCATTTATTTACAAATTTACTGAACTCCGAGGATGAAAACTGTGGTCCGTTGTCTGTTACGAGTTGGAACGGGATCCCGAACCTCGAGAACACACTTTTCATGTGTTGAATCACTGTAGTGCTCGTTGTGCCATCCGGGAGGCAAATCTCAAAGAATTTTGACGTGTAGTCAACTACCAGCAGGTAGTTGTGCTTTCCAAAGTGGAAAAGAGCTGCACCCACTTTTAGAAATGGCTCAGTTGGAATCTCATGACTGTTCATTGGTAGCTTTTGTTGTGTATTTCTGTGTGTTTGGCAAACTGCACACTTGCTGACAAGCTCTTCAATATGTTTCCACATTCCAGGCCAATACAGGTGTGGACGTGCTCTTTGTTTGGACATCTCAATGCCAAGGTGTCCCTAGTGTATGATGTCCAACATTTCTTGTTGTTTTGATTTTGGGACAATTATCTGTCGTCCCTTTACTAGGATGCCGTTACAGATCGTGATCTCTTCTCGGAATGTCCAATATGATCTTACCGGCTTTGGCACATCCTTGATGTTTTCTGGCCAACCTTTTTGGACAAAGTCTTTAATCACCTGGCATTGGTTGTCTCCAGTTTGATGTGTTTTGATATCGTCTAACTTGGTTGATGAAGCGGGTATCTGAGACTTGATCATGTCAACGTATGCATTGATGTCTTCTTCTGGGATTTCTGGAATGCAGTTTGTTTCATTCTCTACTGCTCTTGACAGTGTGTCTGACAGTACTTGCTCAGTGCCTTTTTTGTGCTCTGAAGTCTCAAAAGGAATCGTTGAATTCTTGCAGGACATTTGTCAGATGTCTTTTTGTGGATTGCCACCAAGGGTTTGTGGTCTGTCTGCACTTGGACTTGTCTGCCATAGACGTACTGGTGGAAAAGCTCCAATGCAAACACAATTGCCAACATTTCTTTCTCTATCATGGCATAGTTCTTTTCTGCGCTTGTTAGGGATCTAGAAGCAAACGCTATGACCTTGTCGTCTTGCAGCAGGGCCGCTCCTAAGCCATCTTGACACGCATCAGCTGTAACCACGACTTGTTTGCTAGGATCAAAGTAAGCCAGCACTGGACTGGTTGTTATGACCTCCTTGATGTTTGTGAAAGCTTTGTCGTGATGCGGCATCCACTGCCATAGTGTCGCCTCTTGTAACAGTTCTCTCAGTGATGCTGTCCTTTCAGCCATGTTTGGAATGAACTTGGTCAAATAGTTTGCCATGCCCAAAAATCTCATGAGACCTTTTTTATCTTCGGGCGGAGGCATCTTCGCAATGGCTGAAATTTTGTCTGGATCCGCCTTGAGACCCTCTTCAGTCAGAATGTGTCCAAGGTATTTAAGCTCCTTCTTCAGAAATTCACACTTTTTTTTGTTGAATTTGAGACCACATTCTCGAGCCCTTTCAAAGACCTGGCGGAGAATGATCAGATGTTCTTCCAGAGTTTCACTCCAGATGCACAAATCATCCTCATAACTGACTACACCTTTTATGTCTCCAAAGTGTTTGTGGATCGCTTTCTGAAACACTTCCGGAGCAGACTTGATGCCGAAAGGTAACCGAAGAAAACGATATCTTCCAGAAGGAGTTGCAAAGGTGCACAACTTCGAACTTGCATCATCTAGTTGCACAGCCCAAAATCCACTTGAAGCATCTAGCTTTGAGAAGAACTTAGCGCCTTTCATATCTGTTGTTACCTCTTCCAGGGTAGGTAATTGATAGTGTTCTCTTTTGATTGCCTCATTTAGACGTTTCGGGTCCATGCAAACACGCACTTGCTTATTCGGCTTTTCCACAACAATTAATGGATTGACACATTCGGTGGGTTCTTCCACCTTTACAATGACTTGTAGTTTCTCCATACGCTGCAACTCTTTCTTAAGTTTTTCTCTCATGGCAACTGGTACTCTTCTTGCTGATGCTACGATCGGAGTAACGTTGTTGTCAATTTGTATAGAATGTTTCTCATTGATGCACCCCACTTCACCAAATGTATCCCCGAACTCTTGTGCCAAGTTCTAAACCTTGTTGATGTCAGTCTCTGTGGTGAGTTGGTAAATCCTTTGGATTAGATTCAGGTTTTCACATGTCTGGAGTCCTAAAATGGCCTGTGCACGTTGCGAAGCCGCGACAATAAAGTCTATTTCAAACCTTTGTCCATTGTGAAAGCAGGGCAAAGTTGTTTTTCCACTCACTGGAATTTTGTCTCCCGAGTACGATGTGAGTGTTGCCATGGTTGACTTTAATTTTCCATGCAGTTTCTTGGCAAGTTTGTCAGAAATTACATTTGCCTGTGCCCCTGTGTCAAGCTTAAATTTGATGTCTTCATTTTGACACTTCATTGTAATGTGCCAATCAACACTGTTGACTTTCATATCATTGGTCACTGCTCCAAGAAATATGTTGTGTGGTTCATCTTCTGATTCGGAAGAATCCGATGCCTCTGCACAAGCAATCATTTTTTCGGTCTTGCATAGTTTGGCAAAGTGATTTAACTTGTTACATTTTTTACATGTCTTTCCATATGCTGGACATTGTCTTGGTCCATGCTGGTACCCGCATTTGGTGCAGTTGAATTTTTTCTCAGACTTCTGTGGAGTTTTCTGTTTACACCCGCCACACTTCTTCTCTGTTTTTGGTTTTGCTTTTTTGTCTATGTTGTGTCTGAGCGCATTCACAGTACTGCTGCCTGCAGTTAGGTCTACGTCCTCATTCATAAGATGTAGCCCCTTGTGGGATTCCTCATCAGCCCTACAGATTGAAATTGCTTTTTCTAACGTGAGTTCTGATTCCCTCAGTAGTCTTTCTTTTACTGTGGATTTTTTTATTCCCACTACGAGGCGATCCCTGATCATCTCTGATTGTAACTCTTTGTACTCGCACATTGAGGACAGTTTCTTAAGATCTGTGATGAACTCATCTAACGACTCATTGTCCTTTTGTATTCTAGTATTGAAGATATATCGCTCCAGTATTACGTTTTGCTTTGGGCGACAGTACTCCTCAAACTTCTGAAACAGAGTGTCTAGAGGTTTTGGATCCTCTGCTGGCAATGTCCATGTGTTGTAAATCTCTCTTCCTTGCCTGCCAATAATATAAACGAATGCTTTACACTTGTCTGCTTCTTTCTCTTTTGACATTGTCAAACTCAGATAGAGTTCCATCTCCTGCCTCCACATCCGCCACTGTTCCGCTAAGTGAAGTGAGTCGTGGAAGCTGAACTCTTCCGGTGGCCTTAATTTCGACATGATGATCACGAACTGGTATGACCCTCGTCACTGTGCTCGAGGTTTCGGCCTTGGTCGTTTCAATTTGGCAACAGGCCCCTCTGTTTTGTTTACGGAAAAATCTGGACTGCTGTACAAGTGTTTTCACCAACTGCCGAAAAAAAAAAACCGGAACGTTTGTTCTCGAATGTCTCTTTGTCCCGTTGATTCGCCGACTATAACCGTTAAAGGGATGGTGGCGGTTATCGACAATTCTTTGGGCGATGGCCTGGCGAGTAGACGAAACAAGTACTTCCCACCTGTTCCTTACTTGTGAGGCTTGAATTCGACTGGTTCTGACACCATGTAAGGTTCTTGGGACTTTACAAAGTATGACTTGGACAGGGACAAGTAGAACACAACGTGTTGGTCATCTCATGTTTATTTACCTTCTGGTAGTGATTAGTGGTGTTCTTATTGACACACTACGATTACAAGTACCGATATTCGATTACAATATATCCACATATATGACACCGAGAAGCAACTGGAATACAATATGACGGAGATTTGTATGGTTTGCAGTCCACAAATTGCGACAATGATGGACAAGAAGGGGGAGGAGGAGGGCGAGGAGAGATGGGGAAGGGAAAGAGGAGAAGAAACGGCGAGGAGAGATGCGAGATTAGAAGAGAGAGAGAGATGTGTGTGGGAGACAGAGAGAGAAAGAGAAGGGGGAAGCGAGAGTAGAGATGAGGCATTGGGAGAGGAGAAGAAACGAGGAGAGAGAGGGCGAGTGAGGAAGATAGAGAAAGAGAGAGAGAGAAAGAGCTAGAGAGAGAGGGAGAGAGAAAAAGAGGAAGAAAGATGGGAGCATGACTTCCCTTTGATCCTGATCGAAATTCGGTGACATAAATTGATGTCACGTAAATTTTGGTGAGCTGACCTACTTTTTTTTTTTTTTTTTTGACAAACTTTGTCCATTTGTGCATGTCCTGTCCAAATTTCAAAAAATTTCTGGTGAACAGTTTTGCCGCAATGATTTTTCAAAATAATTAGGTGTAAAATATACGGAGTTACCCCCCATGTCGTGGGGAAATGGACTAGAATGGCAGTGGGGTTCTTAGCGGGTAAAGAGTTAACAAACCAGAGGGTGCGACTACTTAGACCAATAATTTGTTGGCCACTAACGTGATAAAGCCAAAACAAGAGAGAAAAAATGAATGTCCACCTGATTTTCTACACATCACAAAAAATGACAAGAACAGTTTTACAAATAGATCATAGATGTCAATCAATTCTCTTGCAAATGTATCATTCCAATTTCATTTTGGCGGGGAGATACTTGCAGCAAGAGCTGTACAAGCTCCCTTACGTCAGTCAACTTATTGTGTGGCATATTTGGGTCAGTCGAACGCTGCTTAGCAATTCTTGCTGGCTATTATCTGGCCAAATATGCAGGCGAGACTACATCAGACAGTACTCTCGTAGGTTGAAACAGAAGTAAAACCGCAGGCCGGAAACCAATTCAAGGGCAAGACAGTTGGGGAAGGATGGAAATACATTGAGGGTGAAGAAATAGATCATAAGTGTTCTGTACGTAATGGCTTGAATATTTGGCAGCTGTGGTGATGGATCCTCAAGACACGTAGGGTATGTAGTTCGACAGGGAGTAGAAACATTAGGTACTGTAGCGAGATACCGAAGAAAGATAAAGAGAAAGAAGTACGGAAAGAATGAAGATGAAGCTGAACAGCGTTGACAATGTACACTTTAGCAACACAGAAATAATAGTGACTACGGTCTCATGCGTGATAAAAACTGCTTTACAATGTTTAATTTATTTAGTAAAACTGGTGTATGAAGTGCCATCAAAATGGGAAGAACGAATCAAAGTAGGAAAAAAAAAAAAAAACCATTGTGACTGTTAGTGGATCATTGACTGTGTCCACACACACAGACAAAAGGACAAACTGATCTACGGATAGATAGATAGATAGATAGATAGATAGATAGATAGATAGATAGATAGATAGATAGATAGATAGATAGATAGATAGATAGATAGATAGATAGATAGATAGATAGATAGATAGATAGATAGATAGATAGATACATTGGTGAGTGGGTTTGTGCCTAGATAGATAGATAGATAGATAGATAGATAGATAGATAGATAGATAGATAGATAGATAGATAGATAGATAGATAGATAGATAGATAGATAGATAGATAGATAGATTGATTGCTTTCTCTGATTGTGAAATGTCTTGGAGGTGGTGGAGTGCTAAATACAAACGACCTACTACAACACAATGGGTTTTTTTCAAAGGAAACCCACGCACAACATCAACGGCGACAATGACATTTAAACTCTACTTACCTAAAAGTAAGACATCCTTTTGTCACTATAAGGACGGTAATGCTCTTTGAATGTCAACTCTTTCACTGTAGCGACAAGGACATTCAAGTGTACAGCACAAGCGCTTTTATACAAAAAAGTGGCACTGAAAAACCTGACAAATAATCCACGGTTTATCCAGAGTGAACTGAGGCGAATTGCGGCGTGTTCAAATAGGTCTCAGCGATGAGAAAAATGAACATTTAAATGTCAAATTTCTACAAGACAAGCTATACTGTTAAATTATTCACAACTGCTGGATGTCTTGGGCAGACAGAGACTAGACATCGCCAGAGAACAAAAATTAATGTCCTCCAGTCATATATGTCCAATGCAAACTTGGTCATGAAAAACAAAACATCACTGGCCATACAAAAAAATGGCGTTGTTGAGTCTTGCAGCCTGTTGATTGTTCCTCATATATAAATAGGATCCGTTGATTGTTTGGCTTAACAATGTTGTTTTTTTTGTATCTGGCCCAAACACTTGTTTGAAAGAAAAAAAAGATAAAAGATAAAAGTACGATTAAGCCTCGTGCATCTCCGAGGAATTTCAAGAACAGTGGAGGATTTTGTCGATCTGAACAATTCAGCAGTCTTCCTGTTTGAATAATTAATCATGAACTATGTCGTTGTGACCTGTTGTCTCGTTTTCGTTTTTTCTCTGTTTTTCCTGATCTTTTTACCTGTTCCAATACCTTAGCACAGCCTGGACGGTGTTTGCGGGTAATCTATGCAGATAAATCAGTCCGTCCATACACTGAAGTGAAATCAGAAACTGAATCAAATACCGTGACACTGACAGTGTGCGTCATTGTTAGTCCACGAGTGCATTAGCCGAGGGAGATTTGGTGCAGAGGCGTAGGCTGAAGGGTCTAACAATAGGGTATTTAACAGTGTTTTGACTTACTTGGTTGATGCTGTCTGCTATGACTTAAAGACTAAACTTATAGTTTTCTTTCTCACACAGAAAACTGAAGTTACAATACTTGAAAATTAATGACAGTTATATATGTATGTGCTGAGAAATGCCGCCATGGTCCTTATCTCCAAATGTGTCCACAAAAAAAAAAAAACTTAAAAAGCTGTATTTCCCGAAGCCCCGCCTTAAGAAACAACAACACCAACAGAAACTAGGCAATAAATTCTGAAAGAATTACAAATGGAAGATCCCACAAATGGAAGATCCCACAAATGAAAGATTGTAGCTATCCCCAATTTGTTGTTGTTGTTGTTGTTTCAAAGCACAGATTGTGTGCAGCATTGACTGCCGATGAGTTTCTTGGCAGGTTTTGTCAGAGAAACAGTGACATTCATCAAAGTACCGTGACTGATCTGCTGATGTGTGGTACAAGTACTCCCCAATACAGAGATGGCTATAGAAATGTACGGCGCATGGACAAAACGTTATACTGTGCAATCCACTTAACCTGATTACTTTTTCAAGTATTTCTTCTTGTTGGAATTATTGGCCTTTGTTTTCACGTGTGACTTGTTCTTTTGATCAGCAGAACCATTTTCTTTGGTTGTTGTTGTTGTTGTTGTTGTTGTTACTTGTCGTTGTCGTTTACTGATATGGCTTATTATTTCTATGTACAATTCTGGCGTGTCCGAAAAGCGTTCCACTTTAAGAATGGTCAGCTGACCACTTCGGCTGACGGTTCAATGGCAGGAACAGACATTTGACTAGTTCAGTTAATGGTTTAATAGTAAGCATGGACATTTGACTGTTCAGCTTATGGTTCAACAGCAAGAATGGACATTTGACTAGTTCAGCTTATGATTCGATAGTAAGAATGGACATTTGACCATTTCAGATAATATTCCAATAGTAAGAGTAGACATCTGGCTGGTTCAGCCATTAGTTTAATAGTAAGAAGTCAGCACAGCCTCCACCAGAACCCACAGAAACAGATCCGCCCCTGTCCATGACATCAAACCTCTAAGAGACCGAGATCTGACTATAGAGTATCAAGCAGTGCTATGGCGATCGCCGCTCTACTTGAAAATTAAACTCATTGACGCGTCCGTAAATCTGTTATGGAGCTAAAACAACATCCCGCACGATTGTTCCGCGCCAAGGAAGCAGGACTTTATATGGCTAATTTTCCAGTGGCGTGAAACCAGTTTTGGGGCCGATTTCTTCCACATGAGCGGATCTCCTTTGTGCAAGAAAAGGGTGGGATTTTGCCTGGGTGGTACATCATACGGGAGAAAACTTGTAACAGTGGCAATAAAGGAGAATAGTGTTCGATTTATATTGTGCTAATTGTGAGCGACTGCTGTGTTCTTCCAGCAGATCAATGGTTTTTCTCGTTCTCATGACTGTCTCTCCGATGTTGTTCATTGTGAATCATCTATTCAAGGGTACTTCATAAAGTCGGCATAAAAAAAGAGCTATCGTTGCTTACAGTGCCCATACAAAGATTGTACTATTTGCCTATTGAGAAAGGCTGATGATCGATAGTAGAACAACGCATTCGCTGTAACTGTAACGAAACATTGCTTTTTAGTAAGCCACAGGAATCATCTCCAGTGCCTCTTCGAGGCGTTTGTTGAGTGACAACTTTGCTGAATACAACTGGCCGTGCCTGCTGCTAAACTGCGACTACCAAAGCGTCTCAGGGGAGAAGAAAACTTAAGTCATGGCGTCTTGCGATTCAACTTAATTAAACCTATTCTTTGATGCCCACGCTTCGGGTTGTATCCGGCTTGACACTTACGCTGAGGACAACTTGTAATAACGGCTATTTCAGGCAGGCTGGGATCACGCCTTGGAAATGTGATCTCTGATTCGTCGCTGTAATCATCTCTAAACCTAAACCTAAACCAAGTCCTGACCTTTATGCTTTATGACTTTGTCGAGGTAGAAATTCAATCATCTAAAAATGACCAGATTTTAGGTGTAGTACTTTGAGTGGGTGTGAGGCGGAGCTCTGCATGTAAATATGTCCGCCCTTTATCGTTTAATTTTGTTGTTCATTATTGCTGTGACAGCGGAACTCAAAAAGGCGCAACTGACCAGTTTACATGGTGATAGCAATCTTAAACTAATATCACCAAATGAGTTACGTATCCTTATTCAATCGAAAGCCTTCAAAAGTGCCGGCTGGTGTTGCTATTTTTCTGGTTAGCAAACATTTCACAACAAGTACGCAATTCATTCGTGTTTTACCTGTAAGAGCAAGGTGATATGCGTAGTTTCAGGCGGGAATCTCTTGCTTTCAAAAGTTTCAGCCACATAAATGAGGCATTTTCATTCAGTTAGATTCTGCACTTAAAATCCTTGTTCCGTGAAGCTGTTTTCCCCTCTTCCTTCCGTTCAAAAAAAAAAAAAAAACTTACTCCGTGAACCCTCGGGGGAAAAAATGATGCAGAATAGATCACCTGTAAAGATTTAAAAAGAAAAAAAATGCACTGAAATGAGAACACAGACGTGCGCAATTTTAGTCGTGCAGAGAATAAAATCGAACTGTCGATCAGGGCAGTGCTAAACGAGAAAGCATGTCCTTAATTCGACCGATTTACGATTACTGTTCGGGTCTATCAACGTAAACATTTATGTTCCTTTTCTCTCGCGCGATCCTCGGTGAGGCGGACCCAAAAACACGAATACTCGCTCATGCTGGGGAAAATTGACAGTGCACGACAAACTGGAAATAAAATTATGGAAAATTCCCCCGTTTCATTGAGTTAACTTTCCAGTTTCTCTTGATACATGTGTGGATTTTTTTTTATTTTTAGTCTCACTATGGTGCAACAAGTTCATGAAAAAGCCCATCACGCAATTTTTCATAATAGAGGCCATGTTTAACGTGCATTTCGTCTCTGCCGACGCATGTATTGTTTAGTCATGTAGAAAAGCCAATCTCGTCATTTTGAATACAGCCCAATGCTGAAAGGAAATAAATCTGCATTTGTGTTATCCAGGTGTATTGAAGAATGCTCTGAGGCTGCGGAAATCTTCTAAACCCCATAGTTCACTTCTCTCACTAACCGAGACGATACAGGCATGACGCCGTGTGTCACCAGTCCCTGCCGTCAGTAGCAAGATCCCAGACATTCCTGAGTTGAATGTTGAACATTACAAGTACCCACGTCCCCCAATTGGTTTGCTGATGTTGTTGTTTCCGCAAAGTGCGTAGTTTAAAGCCAGAGCTAGAGAGAGCTCCTCCCGAAATGCTCCAAACAACAACCTTAACTAATATTATTCTTTCACATTTTCTTTTCGTTTTCCTGCTGTTTCTTGGTTGAAAGGGTAAAGGGCAGGGTTAGGGATTCGATAACATTTGAGGATACGTTCGGGGTTAGGGATTGGTACGTATGCGTACGCGTCCCTAGTGCAAAACGCTTAGGGTACCTACGTACTTATAACAACGGCCTTCTGAGTTTGAGTTGATGGGATTACGTTGTATCAGGGTAAGTTTCATTGCGATGGCCGAATCACAGTTTGTGTGTATTAATTCATTGACAAGTGGGTTGACGGTGTTAAGTCGTGTTCAGGGGAAGGCTGTTGTTACGAGTACGAGTATCGTCTCCTGTGGTTGACATGTTGTTTCTGTAAAGCGCATAGAGCATTTTAAATGGATATGCGCTATATAAATGCTATACATTATTATTATTATTATTGTTACGAGTACGTAAGCACCCCAAGCGTTTTGCTCTAGGAGCCCATATATATAGGTATCTATCCCTAACCCCATCCTTATCCTCAACCCTAAATCTTATCGAATCCCTAACCCTGCCCTCATACCCTTTCAACCAAAAAGACAAGTGGAAAACAAAATGAAAATCTGGAGGGATAATTAATTACGGCTGTTGTTCGGAGTTTTTCGGGAGGAGCTCTCTAGCTTTGGACTGGAGTCACAAAAGTCTTTAAAATACGTACCCCTAGTGCAAAAAGCTTTGTACCTGTAGCCACATTCGTAAGGGATTTGTACAAGAGTTTAGCCTCAAAGCGCACTAGCCGATTTTGATTTGCCGACTGGTTTGACAGTGACGTCACAACATTGAATTTCATCAGAGAGTATGTATGTTTAGGGAGGTTTCACTATTGGTCGATTTGCACTGCGAGACACGGGAGGCTCCGCAAAGCCATTGCTAGCATGGAGCGGAAAGTAGGTGGCTGCGGTAAACAATACCCGTTTGTGTATTTCCACGGGGCGTAAGAACTTATAAACGGCCCTAAATAGTTTCAATCAGCCCAAAAATATGAGCAAACCACAGTAAACAGATATGCACACTGTCTTTGGCGAAGACGGTGTCTTTCAATTCTTGTTTACCTCAGCGACCTAGTTTCGCGATTTGGGCGCAAGTGATATATCTCTATAAATATATACTCTCTGATTTCAGTGAGTAAAAAAAAACAACAGTTGGCGAATGCGTGGGATTTCGTTTAAACCCAATATCATGACGTCACCATCCAGCTTATTGGACGATCAAAATTAGCTGGAGAGACCCTAAGCTGTTGTGATGTTTCCACTTTCTCTCATTAACTTTCTTCTGACACCAGCCGTGATGGGCACGGCACAAACACACTAAATAATCGACTATCTCTCTTCTATAAGTTATAACAAACGATATCTGTATTGCTTACATATATACAATAATTATTAATTCATTCAATAATAATAGGAACATAGGTCATACAATTTCATGTGAATTTCGATGGAATGAAGTTGATGCAAATCAGTACATGCTAATTAAATGGCTTCGTAATATTCAATTTCTAGCACATTTTATAAAACACATGGGAACATTCAGCATAAGGAAACCTCTCCTTTAGGGGTGTATGGCGCTATCTGGGCACTGGTTCTTCCTCTCTACCCTGGCTTGACTGCGCAGTTAGATCAACAGGTATCGGCAGGTACCAATAGGTCGGGAAGCCAAGAAGCCACGATGTCGTTAATCAAAGTACAAGAAGTTGAGAAGCCAAGAAGGTGTTGTTCTTCCTCCTCTGTAGAAAAACAATCGCAAAGTCCTAATCTACTGCTGGAAGGCATGACTTCCATACTTACTCCATGACGGATATTCATCATTAACACTTTTAACCGCTGACACTGTTATAAGTCAGGCTGCAGCTCCCATACTCCATAGGCTCCCATATAGGCAATAGAATAAACGATCAATACAGTTTAATGATATTTACACGTTCCCCACGAAGAATAACGCTCTCTCTAACGGACCCCATCCTATAAGGTTTCGTAACATATATATAACGGCGTTTCCGTGACTCTCTCAGAGGCAGTAGTTATACCAAAGTAAACCCACTAGATTTAGGTTCTACAATCATGAACATTAAGTAAAATACACATACATCGTACAATTAACTTACCACTCAGCAACAGCCCAAATGCCGACAAGATACCAAAGATACCACGCTCTGACAAAGGATGTTTGCGGGTTCCCTGACCTTCCCCACTCACAAGACTAGTACAAAGTTACAGTTGCAGTTGTGGTCTCCTCTTCGGCACGAAGCTGGTGAGTGCTCTCAGCGGTCTGAAGTTGGAAGGAGCGTTCGGGGATTTATACCCAGTCAGGTAGCGTCCCAAGACGCCCACCGAGTGTGCATTAGTTATCCTAATAGCCACCCCCGTCGGCTCCACGTCAAATACTATTGAAACAGCTCTACCCCCCAAGCAATTCCCAGGTGATCTGATCGACAAGTACGGCGGTCAAGTAAACACTACCCTTTTCGGGTGTCAAAGCGCTTCAGTTGCATCCCATACTTTCCCCCTCTGGCCTACAATGACTCTGTCTCCCCGCCGTTAACTATCTTCCCACGCTAGTTATAGGCACAATATTATTATAACTACTAGTTATACCTTGCCAATCTATCACCCTGTTACAATCGCCCCCACTTAAGTCGATTTTCCCTGGCAAAATCGGCTAATAAAATTATTAATCTACTGGTAATCTAGATAGAGTGTCGGCCCATAGAGCGTCTCGCCCCCTGATGTTGCTGACTCGAAAGTTATATGGTTGCAGCGCCAGGTTCCATCTAGTTACCCTCGCGTTCTTCTGGTCTTTAGTTCGCATCCAAGTTAGAGGTCGGTGGTCCGTCTCTAACACGAAGTTTCTCCCATACAGATACGCCTGCAACTTACTAACGGCGAAAACTATGGCCAGGCATTCCTTTTCAATTGTTGAGTAGTTCTTCTCCGCGGGTTTCAACTTTCTGCTAACATATACAACTGGATACTTCGTACCCTCGTCTTCTTGAAGTAGGCAGCCACTCACTCCAAGGTTAGATGCGTCTGTCTGGAGAATCAGTTCCTTGTTCCAGTCTGGCATCCGTAGTATCGGCTCGGAACTCAAACAAATTTTTAGGGCATTGAACGCGTTCTCCTGCGCGTGTCCCCACGCGAACTTTGTGCCCTGGGACTTCTTTGTGAGGTCTGACAACGGCGCCGAGATCGCACTGTAATTTGGTACAAACTTCCGATAGTACCCCGTTAGCCCCAGGAAACTCCTCACTTGTGTCTTGGTCGTCGGTCGGTCACAGTCGACAATGGCTCGCACCTTACTCTCCTGCGGTCTTACAGTCCCCTGTCCCAGCTTATGGCCTAAGTACTCGACTTCTGTCATCCCTATTAGCGTCTTGGTAGGTCTAGCTTTTAAATTTGCCCGTCTTAGTCGCTCGAAGACATTCCGACAACGTTCCAAGTGGTCAGGCCAATTTGCACTGTGTATAAGACAGTCGTCTACAAATGCATCTACCCCTTCGCCAGCATCTTTTAATACTTTCCTCATGAGCCTGTTAAATGTGGCGGGGGATCCCTTCAACCCGAACGGCATGACCCTGTACTGGTATAGCCCAAACGGTGTGGCGAACGCCGTCAGGTGTTTATCTTCCTCGGCCATCGGAACTTGATAAAAGCCCTTTGTCAAGTCCAGCTTGGTGAAATATTTTGCCTCCGCTAGATTGGAAATAATGGCTTCTACCTCAGGCATCGGTTCGGCGTCATCGGCAGTCACAACATTTAGCCGCCTGTAGTCGTTGCAGAAACGATGTTGACCATCGGGCTTCTTAACTAATACAATTGGACTATTGTACGGGGACTCGGACGGTTCGATGATTCTGGCCGCAAGCATCTTGCCTACCTCAGCATTGACAGCTTCTCTAGTTGAGTACGGTAGTTGGTAGGGTCTTACCTTCACAGGTTTTTGATCTAGCAATGGGATTTTGTGCTTGATCAGGTCAGTGAGCCCCGGTACATCGGTAAATATATCTTTGTATTCTTCCATGAGCTCTTGCATCTGTTCTCTCTGATCCTGATCTAGCGTGTCCCCTAACTGTACATCCCTGTAGGTTTCGGTCTGTTCTAGCTTAGGCATGACTGTCTCCAGAGGCATCGAAGTCGCTTCCTCTCCTTCATCGGTCTCGTCAATTATAGCTGCAGCTATTGCCTCTGTGTTTTCCTGTTCGTCTTCCCTCTCAATATACTTCTTCAGCATATTCGCGTGATACAGTCGTCTCTTCCCCTTGACGTTCACCATGTAGTTCACTGACCCTCTCTGCTCTTCTACTTTGTAAGGCCCTTTCCAAGTCATCTGTAGTTTCGATCCGTCACTTGGGAGAAGTATGAGGACGGAATCGCCCACTTGGAATTTCCTCTGTTTGGCCCCCCTATCGTAGTATTTCTTCTGCCTGTGTTTTTCGACGCTGCTGTTCTCGGCTACGACTTTCATGGCATCCTCCAATCGTTCCCTCATATCTACCACGTATTCGTACGATGACCTCGTTTCTGACTCCGCTTCCCCAGTCCACAGATTCTTCAGTATTGCAAGTGGTCCTCTCACAGGGTGACCGAACACTAGTTCAAACGGCGAAAAACCTGTACTGACCTGTGGGGTTTCGCGATACGCGAACAGCAGTGGACACAACATTCTGTCCCAGTCCTTGGGTCTGTCATGAGCTACTCGGCGAAGCATATTCTTCAGCACTCCGTTAAATCTTTCACACAGACCATTGGCCATCGCGTGGTAGGGCGAGCAGAATATCTGTTTCGTTTTGAGAAGTGCACTGACCTCTCTCATCAGCTCACCGGTAAACTGTGATCCCCTATCTGAAACTATTTCCTTTGGTATGCCTAACCGAGAAAATATTTCCATTAACGCTTCACTGACCTGCTCAGCTGATATCCCCCTTAAGGCTACGGCATCCGGGAAACGCGTGGCATAATCTACTAGCGTCAAAATATAACGCGATCTCCCATGTTCCGTACGCGGAAGTGGACCAACCAAATCTATGGCGACGCGCGAAAAGGGCGTGTCGATCAGGGGTGTCGGCACTAGGGGTACCTTTGTCACCCTACCTTTATTGGATGTCCTTTGACACGCGTCACACGATCGACAGAAACGACCTACGTCCGCACCTATCCCAGGCCAAAAGAACGACTGCATTATTCTGTCCTGTGTGCGCGAAATTCCTAAGTGTCCCCCGAACACTCCTTCGTGAGCTATCTTCATCAGCTCACTTCGGTACTGCTTAGGTACCAACAACTGCTCCACATCAGCACGTCCAGCCCCGGCCTTCTTTACCCGATAGTAAATTCCCTTACTCTCCTTTATGTGAGTACCTACCTCAGCCGATTGCTCCAACGTGGCTCTCTCCCTTAAAACTCTCAAAGTTTCGTCCTCTCTCTGGGCCCGGGCTATCTCACCTGGTGTGAGTTCCCCTATCTTGGCCCCTACCCTTACCTCCTCCGTTGAGTTGCCCTTGGCCTCCTCATTATCTGTGGTCTGCTCACTTTCGCACTCGCATTCTCACACTCATGCTCTTCCTTGTCAATCTCCACCTTGCGAGATCGCGTGAGTACCACACTTATCTTCTCAAGAGACGCCCCCTTTATGTTTCCTATAATCAAATCGGCCACTGGGTCTTCCACTACTAGCGCTTTGAGAAGCCCAGTATAAAATGGGGTTTCTACCCACATTTCCGCGACAGGAGCAGACCTTCTCGTCCCGTCCATCAGGACATAACTCCTGTTCTTCCCAGTTAAGCTGTTAGGAGGCAGTTTGTCCCTTTTTATAATCGCACACGTGCATCCCGTGTCACGAAGGATAGTAATCTCTTTATCCCCTATCCTCCCCTTCTCCAAAAATGGAGCGGATAAATCATTCTCCGGAACATCGTCTTCGGGCTCATGTTCTGTCGAACCTTCTAACTCAATACTCTTACCTTCCGTCTCCCAAGAAATGAAGGTCTGTGGCCCAACACTCTGCTCAGCCCCTGGTTGAGTATTCGCCCTGCCCGATGACTCCCACTGACTGTCATCGGCTTCCTCATCGCTGGTTAGTACGACTGCGGTCGTCTCTTTCTGTCTCTTCCTACAGAATCTCGCAATATGGAGAAGTGACCCACACACAAAACAACCACGCCCACTCTCACGCTGGGACTTACCTCGGTTGTCCTCGACAGTGGCAGCAGCACCCTTCTTCGTCCTGCCCTGGTCACACTGCCTACTCAGGTGATTGGGAGAGCCACAGTTGAAGCATACCGGTTTACTCACTCCTAAACCCTTACTTCTGCTCTCCTCAACCCTCTTACCTGACTTCTGCTGTTGCTCCAGCCCTCGCTTCGACTGATGAGCCTCACTATACAAGTCCGCCATCTCAACTAACTCATGCACGGACTTGGGGTCCCTCTCTTTCAAATATATGGAAAGATTACAGTCGACAATCTTCAACATCTGCTCCCTGACTAACAGATCCGTAATCCCTTCCATAGTTCTCTCTGCCTCTGAGAGGTCTACCCACCTCTCAAAATATCTCTGCAATCTCACGGACAGCTGCGTATAAGTTTCGTCCTTATCTAGACGACTCTCCCCAAACTTACGCCTATAACCCTCTGCCGTGAGGTGATACTTCTTGAACAACACCTTCTTTACCTTCTCGTAATCCCTACTGTCTTCATCGCTGAGACCGGAATAAACATCTAACGCCCTGCCAGTTAACAATGCCCCTAACATGTCTGCCCAGGTGTCTTCTTCCCAATCATTTGCCTGCGCGAGCCTTTCAAATCTTTTCAAATACGAGTCGAGATCCTCGCGCGAGTCATTAAAAATGGCAATTTTAGGTACCTTCGGGGCAGCAGATTTTCCATTCCCTTTACCATTGTGACACCCGTTTTTGGCTAGTTCCCGTTCGCATTCCATTCTCTCCCTTTCAAATTGTCTTTCCTTCTCCTTTTCTTCTCGTTCGCGCTCCTTTTCTTCTCGTTCGATAGCCCTTTGTTCTCGGTTTTGGGCTTTCTCTTCGTCCCACCTAATTTTGAATTCCTCATCACTAATGCCTTCTTGTCTGGCAAGCTTCAGTGCGCCCAGATAGTCCATCAGCAATTGACCTGTAAACAAAGCTAACAATAAAGCGTGGATCGTAACTGTGAAGTTAACAACAATATTCCTGCAATAGCAAACAACAATTTTCTCTGTGACAAAAGATAAAATTGAACAGTCAATGCACAGGTAAAATCAGAGCATGTCGCAGGCACTAAATGTCAATCTCTCTCACTCGCCTCAGGGCAGATGACCTGTCCACACAATCACACAATAGCCCCTTGACACGACCCAGATCAAAATTAAATGTTATTTACTAGCAGGATCCCACTTCTGACACCATTGTGATGTTTCCACTTTCTCTCACTAACTTTCTTCTGACACCAGCCGTGATGGGCACGGCACAAACACACTAAATAATCGACTATCTCTCTTCTATAAGTTATAACAAACGATATCTGTATTGCTTACATATATACAATAATTATTAATTCATTCAATAATAATAGGAACATAGGTCATACAATTTCATGTGAATTTCGATGGAATGAAGTTGATGCAAATCAGTACATGCTAATTAAATGGCTTCGTAATATTCAATTTCTAGCACATTTTATAAAACACATGGGAACATTCAGCATAAGGAAACCTCTCCTTTAGGGGTGTATGGCGCTATCTGGGCACTGGTTCTTCCTCTCTACCCTGGCTTGACTGCGCAGTTAGATCAACAGGTATCGGCAGGTACCAATAGGTCGGGAAGCCAAGAAGCCACGATGTCGTTAATCAAAGTACAAGAAGTTGAGAAGCCAAGAAGGTGTTGTTCTTCCTCCTCTGTAGAAAAACAATCGCAAAGTCCTAATCTACTGCTGGAAGGCATGACTTCCATACTTACTCCATGACGGATATTCATCATTAACACTTTTAACCGCTGACACTGTTATAAGTCAGGCTGCAGCTCCCATACTCCATAGGCTCCCATATAGGCAATAGAATAAACGATCAATACAGTTTAATGATATTTACACGTTCCCCACGAAGAATAACGCTCTCTCTAACGGACCCCATCCTATAAGGTTTCGTAACATATATATAACGGCGTTTCCGTGACTCTCTCAGAGGCAGTAGTTATACCAAAGTAAACCCACTAGATTTAGGTTCTACAATCATGAACATTAAGTAAAATACACATACATCGTACAATTAACTTACCACTCAGCAACAGCCCAAATGCCGACAAGATACCAAAGATACCACGCTCTGACAAAGGATGTTTGCGGGTTCCCTGACCTTCCCCACTCACAAGACTAGTACAAAGTTACAGTTGCAGTTGTGGTCTCCTCTTCGGCACGAAGCTGGTGAGTGCTCTCAGCGGTCTGAAGTTGGAAGGAGCGTTCGGGGATTTATACCCAGTCAGGTAGCGTCCCAAGACGCCCACCGAGTGTGCATTAGTTATCCTAATAGCCACCCCCGTCGGCTCCACGTCAAATACTATTGAAACAGCTCTACCCCCCAAGCAATTCCCAGGTGATCTGATCGACAAGTACGGCGGTCAAGTAAACACTACCCTTTTCGGGTGTCAAAGCGCTTCAGTTGCATCCCATACTTTCCCCCTCTGGCCTACAATGACTCTGTCTCCCCGCCGTTAACTATCTTCCCACGCTAGTTATAGGCACAATATTATTATAACTACTAGTTATACCTTGCCAATCTATCACCCTGTTACAGCTGTGAGGGAAGCTACAGAATGCCAGCAGGAGTCTTTGGTACCCGCTTTGTTTTCAACTTCCTGTATTTGAAAGACCGGCTTCGCCAAGTAACATGTATGCTCTTTTCGCTCGTCGGTAAGATGGTGTCTTGATAGTTATCACATCCATCTGTGTTACTAACCATTCTCACGTAAAAACTCTCAGTCTCTTCAAACATGATCTTATCACGAACTCTTCGATTGCAGCCCGAGTTTCTACAGGCGGCCATCTAGATGTGACTTCCGCCTTCTGGGGGTCAAAGGTCGAGTAACTTCAAACCAACCGAGGTCACTCAGGAGATATTCGATTTCCTTAATGGACCTACTCGTTCGCCAATGAAACTTTCTGCACGTCACTCCTATTTTTAGCCAATTCACACCGAAAGGCTCTAAGAGGCAAAACCCTTAGTTTTTCTTTTTCTTTCTTTCTTTCTTTTAAGCAGTACTAATTTTCAGCATTACTTTAGAAGGAAGATAAACATAGCATAGTTTCATAGGCTGTTCAGCACAATGCGTGTGTGGAATAATACTGTTGTCCCGGTTGGTATTTTTAGATGAAACTGTGTATGTGTGTGGGGGAGGGAGGGGTAATTTAGCCTAAAGGATGCACAGATTCACAGAAACAGCTGTTTGGTTGAGTGAGGACGAAATCTTTTCTTCATGTTTCAACTGTTTTGCCAGATTTTGTGGTTTCAGATCCTTCCTTAGAATTGGATTAGTTGGGGGCAAAAACCGGTCCCTTAACCTCATCACACACCCCAGTTCTTCCTGGCAAATGAGACGGGGATTAGGTGAAAAAGGAATAAAAAATAAATGGCAAGAAGTGTTAGAATGAATCTATTTCTAGAGGTTTCCGAAGGTGAATTAGGAAAGAAAAAAAAGTGTGTTTGTTTGGAATACTCTTGACACGTTGCAGAACTGTTTGTTTACCAAATTGCAATGGCAAGGAGATTGGAGTGAGTTTTGTATGTGGGGGAAAAGTATCAGAAAAAAAAAAGATGCACGACAGCTTTTGATTAATCCCTTGGCTAATATAAACATGATTTGCTGAATCCTTCCTGCCGACATTGTAAGCTAAAATCTCAACATTCTAAGCAGCGTCTCGAGAAATGGCTATTGAGGAGGGAACACTCGTTTGACCCGCTTACCAAACTGGAGACAACATTTCAGGTATCGATTCGGTGAAACAACTGGAAAAAAAAGAAAAGAAAAAAGACCAGAAAAAATGGGAGGAAGGGGAGGGGGAATCTTCATCCAGTGTTTTGTATTTACCTCTTTTTTTTTCTGCGACATTTAGTTCTTGGAGCACGAACAGACACGGGAGAACCCAGATTAAAAACACAGTATAAAAACACTCCTACGCAAGCGCAAGAGAAAGTGACGTTTGCAGTCCATCATCATACTTGAATTTCTTTTATTTTTTAATTTGTTGACTGGACATCCCATAAGTTACCTAGCAACTGCATAAATTTCCTGCCGAGTTCAGCACTGATAAGTGAGTTTATGCCACACACAACACCGTTTCCAGACTCAATGCCTACATTTGTTCAGTTTCTAGAATAATCCCGTAATCTTCTTGTCGAGCGTGTTTTTGATGTCATGTCGCCAAGACTTGAAATGCGTGAACACGTCTCATTCCTGAACTTTCTCACACAGTGTTTATGTGCTCTTAGGGGTGCAAAAATCTCCACCAGTTACACAATGTAGTTCATTTTGGCTGTAATCAGCTTGTGGTTCTGAAAGTACAACGATATACAGATTGTTCGATCTATATTTCAGTTGCAGGGTCGTGTATCTAACTTCTCACTGTCTCATCTTTGCTTGAGGCCACGTTAGGGAATTGAAAGGGCATCAGTTAATTGATCTCACGGTACATTCAGCGTCTGGACCTTACAGAACGACCAATGATTGAATGATGCTGAGGAAGAAATGAGGAGAAAAAAAAAAAGATCCTATCTATCTACCGCCAAATAGGACACTGCCTTTGAATTGCATCTTTCTGTAAACCACGATACCCCGCTTCCCCCGTCCTACCCATCCTAATCCCAGTTTTGCTTCTTCTCTCTCTCCCGTCCTCACCCTTTGGTTTTGTTTTGTTTTGTTTTGTTTCGCCGTTTTCCAAATGTTTCAGCCAGATTTTTACAAAAACGCAATCTCAAATACAAGATCCCAAATCACTGTAAAAACACTCTAAATCACAATATCAAAGATATGGGAGAGAGAGACGAGGGCCCATTGTGTGTGGAGATGGTTGTTAGACGAGGACCGCTGCTCTGAGCATTTATATCTCGCTGTGCTTGCGTTGTTCTCTTGTTGTTGTAACCGTTGGTCCCATCTGTACCTGCAATAATTATGGCAGTGTCCACTGTTTGTTTTGTTTGAGGTTTTACGTCCTTTTTTTCAGCACAACCCTGGCAACATCAGAGTCAGCTATGGCTTGATTTGCCCGTCAGGCCGGCCACAAGTGGGTGTCTTTCTCTTGTGGCACGTGGCACAAAGCGGCCTTGTTTACTGCGCTGACCCAACTTTGAGCTCTAGATCTATGCTAAGCTGTCGTTCCCTGAGCCTACAGTGTCGACCATTGCAGTCATTCAATGGTCTCACTCGATACATACATACTGTCTGGTACGACATCCTTCTGTGTTTCTATTGCTTAACAGTGGAGTTGGGCTCGGGCTAAATATCTGCGAGTAGTCTGGCGCGATCAACAGAGGTTGATGGTGAAAATGGCATAACTGCTTTTGGCATTAACGAATGTCACATTGTTATTTTCTGTGCAAATAAAAAAAAATTGTTATTTTTTCTGAATAAAGCTAAACTTGTTCGACAACTCGCCTACATTCACAGTGATAAAATATTAATCCGCTCATTTTCGCCTCCGCAGAGATGAGAATGTCCAGGGTCTGATGGCTTTGAACCCCAGAATTTGCTCAACAGCTTAAGTTGTGACAAATCAAGTCTTTTGGTTGTCGGGGATAAATCTGAGTCCGCGCCGTGTGTGTCAAGATAATGACTGGATTCTTTATTCCAAGGCTCACCTGCTGGCATGCCATTGCATTCATTCCATGTCAATATTATAACATTCTTAAATATGGCGCCGGAACAAATACATAGATGGCAGCTATAAAAAGCTGAAGTATTATGTGAACTAAGCATGATTGGCAGTTTGTCAGATAGGGGAGGAAAGCTGAATATAAAACCATGCACTTTTTAGGAAAAACACGTTAAGACATGTCGTGGGGATTTCACCTTCGATCACGCCATTAAGCACCGGTACATACCTGTAATGCTATCTCTAGGTCACCCTGGCAGTGCTTCCATAAAGGGAGATTTGCATACTAACGTGTGAACCTTTGTCACTTCTCTAATCTCCTTAGCTGCGGGGTTGTTGTTGTTTTTTTATCTCGTTCTAGATTTGTAGTCTCAGTTCTTTGTTCTTCGAGGATTTTATCTACGGACTATTTCACCTGGTTTTCTGCACTGATCATTTATTGATTAGTTTCACCTGGTCTCATCCTTCCTCCTTGCTCCTAGAACCCTCAAAAGAGCTGTTTTAGCCCTGAAAAGATCTGTTTTGGGCTCCAAGGGGGTAGGGAGAGTCAGTGGCAGAAACAAGTTCTTTTTTTTAAATTGGGTTTTCGGGGGGGGGGGGGGGATAATTGTTTTATTATCCTTATTTGGGCTGGCACAATGGGTCCGGAATGCTCATTTGCATCTAGCGTTTAGCATTTGATCTAAGTTATACCAGGAAGTCTCTGCTTAGAGCAAGGAGGGAGTTTTAAATACTGCCCCAGTCCCCACTAATGCAGGGGCAAAATTTTATTCAATGTTTCGTCCCGTTGTGGTGACTGATACCAATTCACTAGACAAGAGACGATGGGAGACGTTTCTGGATATCATGAGTACTTTTTCTTCTGCCGCCATTCAAAACTAGTGGGTCTTGACGACATTTGTGATCTGGCAATGGTGACTAAGTATAAAACACCCGTAAATCTATCTCTATCACAGACACTGAAAAGTCCTACTGAGATAATTTATCCAGCCATCAGCATTTAAATCTTAGATCAGTGGTTTTCAACAGGGGCCAGGAAAGAAAATTTGGCTCCAAAGGGGACGATTGCCCAAAACAGGTTGAGAACCACTGTCTCAAATGGTTCAGAAAGTGCTACTTCAGAAAAAAAGTACCTGACTCTGACCCTGCGACTTCTGTGGTGATCTCACTTGGCAGGTTTTTCTTTCAAATAAGAGTGCAGTTCAGAAATTGGGTGATCGTGAGTACCACGTCTTCCTCCAAATACAATCACTTAATGATATTTCTTTGGACGCTTTAGAATTCTGAACACACTCAAGCACACAAACACGGAGAGAGAGAGAGAGAGAGAGAGAGAGAGAGAGAAGAGAGAGAGAGAGAGAGAGAGAGAACAAATCTATCCCTTTCCTGCGTGAGAAAATCTAACCTCTGCAGGATCCCCAAGAGAATTGAAAGTCGCGAAATGGCCGATAAAATCAGAAAGGGTAAAGGGCCTAGAGCATCATTTTCAGTCCTGGGTAATTATGTCACGTGTACTCCAGATTTGATTTAAGGAACCCTCCCAATGATAATTATACCAATCATACAGAAATCTACATCGGATTGACATAGGCTTGCTGGCTGGCTTGGATGCAGTCGTATTGCATGCATTCCCCATGGGTATTAATGCATTTCCATGGAACTGTAATCTCATTGTTGGCACTTACTTGCCCGTAGACTGTCACTTACCTAATTCTAACAGCAGTTTCCTCGGATAATCACGCGTCCCGGAAACAACAAGCCGTTGTCAAGGAAACGCATCCTAAAAATATAAACAGAGTTAATCTTCTTTTCAAAACGGTACTGAAGAGTCACGGAGAACAGAAAATGAAAGCTGTGGCAACATGGGTTAACTAGGTCACCACGAGGACATGGAGGTAATGTCGTGCAATGCAGATCGGAAAATGAGGATTAGTGCGGGCGTATTCGACATAACCATTCGAATATGTCGAACATTTATTCGAATAATTTCAAAATTTTTCGATACTCATTTTTTTCTTCTTTTCGTGACCAGTCCGTGGAGAGATATTTTCGAAATTCTTCTGAAAATAAGCCTAGTTAAAAAACAAGGTCATCGAGTGGCTTGAATTATTGAAGAGAAGAAGCAAGAAATGCAGTTCTTGCGCTCGTCCAGCGCGAAGAAATTATTTAATGGGGTTTTGGGATGGAGTTGTTTTTCTTGTACGGAAATGCTCAGGTATTCGAAACAGACTCGAATATTCGAAGAATGATTAACTATTGTTCGGTATTCGTTCGAATAATACACTTTGCTGTCCAGCCCAACACCAGTGAGGATTTGTTTATTGAACAGATTTATTCACTTGCCTTTTCAGGCCTCGGGGTTTTTTGGTTTTTACTGTCTCTTTCGTTCACGGGCTGTTTTTTAAGTTTTTTTCTTTCTTATATATAAAAGAAAAAGGAAAGAAAGAAATGTCTTAAACGTTTTATTTATTTCCTTGTTAAATCTCCGGGAACAAGAGGATTTTCTTTTGTTAAGATGATGTGCACATCACGAATGATCAATTTAACAATGTCACGGGGCCAGGAAGTGCTGCTGTCTTGCTTAAAGGTAATACATATTTAACTGGGAGATTATCTCTCTCTCTCTCTCTCTCTCTCTCTCTCTCTGTCTCTCTCTCTCTCTCTCTCTCTCTGTCTCTCCCTCTCTCTCTTCCTCTCTCTCCTCTCTTTCGTTCTATCTTTCTTTCTCTCCTCTTTCTTTCTCTCTCTCCCCTTCTCTCCTCTCTCTCTCTTTCACCCTCTCTCTCCCTCTTTTCTCCCAACTCTCTTTCTCCCCTTTATCTTTTCTCCCCCTCTCTCTCTTTCTCTCCCCTCCCCCTCTTTCTCTTTCTCTTTGAGGCTATGTTTTCAAAAGATGCATGGCGCCTCCTCCTACAATCTCATTCGCCCAATGGGTCAGCAGCCCTTTTCGCCCACAAATGCAGAAGAAGAAAAAAACTGCTACAAGAGGATGATCATTAGGAAAACTTTATATTCGGCAAAAGTTACCTACATGATTACACACGGTCCATATTTCAGCAAGGTGTTTGCCCGGCAGCGTGATATTTTTCCTTACGAGCTTTAGCAAATTCATGAGCGGGGCAGCAACACTTCCCCAAACACAGGACAGCTCCAACACATCCCGGGGATTTTCGGTGACGTTCAGAGTCATTTTAGGGTTAAGGTTAGGATTAGGGTGCACAGTCCAGAGATTGCAGCACCCATGATAGTGTTCGATAGGACGAGAAATGCCTTAGCCGATGACCTATGTTTGGGGGAGTGTTGCTGCCACGCTCCTGAATTTGCTAAAGCCTGTACGGAAAAAAATTACGCTGCCAGGCATTGCTGTAGTCTATTTCCACTTTTTTTTTCTTACAAAACTTGAGATCAGACCATAAGGTGGCATAACGAAATGTCCTGCGTTCCTGTGAAAGGTCTGAAAGTATCTTACCTATGGGATTAGACTTTAAAGCATTGAAAGGTTGTTTTGCACATTGTAATTTGTATTAGTATTTGTATACTACTTTAATCCCATTTGAGAAATTTGTCTTTGTGTCATTGGACCCAGTTACAACTGGAGCAGGCACGTCGTTGCCACACTGCAGCACCGACCGGCGGGTTTTTGGGGGGGGGTGAGAGGGGAGAGGGGAGTGGTAGGGATGAATTTCATTTGATTTTGCAAGGGCAGCGGCCGGTTGGGTATGCTCTTTTCGATTTCCAACCGCCAGGGTATCTTTAACGTGCCCAACGTGCACACGGGCCCTCCTATTTTTTTCGTCCTTATCCCAGAAGACTAGGTACTCGATCCTACCCCCCCCCCCACACACACACACACACAAATAGGATCAGGGACATGAAAATGTGAGAAAAATCCCAAACTTCCAGCATGCCTGCACCGGCCGGGTTTTGAGCCCGGTACCCTTGGCATAAGAGGCGAGCACCTTGCCTCTAGACCACCTTGCCCCCTGGTGGTTAATTTGAAATCTCTACAAGTGAGTTTCTCAAGATGCACTGATATGGAGATAGAATATAGCAGCACGGAAGGAGGAGGGGGGACTGACGAAATGTCTACCACTTTTTATTCAATGACTCTTTTTAGTACCGGCCCTGACAAATGTCTGTGGAATGTGTTTAGTACATTGACAACCCTCGGTTGAAATAGGCGGGATCTATAACGATCTTTGACTCTCATATTGGCTTGAACCAGATTTGTACCGCATTCGAATATGTATTAATGGGATCACATTAGCCATGTAGGATAGTGGTTTGGCAATAGGATGGCCTTGAATACTCGACACATTCGGATTAATATTACGTGAATCGCACTTAACTGGCCCTCTGGATGGTCCTTTGATTACAGCTGGGCAAAGAGTGGTCTTGAAGACTGCGGCCTTTCGGATTTGCACTGCATTCGGGTGTATGGTATCGGATGCGCACACTGTATCGTGATGAATACTCGTACCTTGCATAAGGGACGCAATTTTTGTGCTGCTAGAACTTTCAACCGAATTACTCTGTTGCTGTTGGCAAATGAGATAAGATAGGATAGAATCAATTTATTATCCGTTGAGGGAAGTTTATTTTTACAGAGCCTCTGAGAGCACATACATGGAACAAACGTCTTTAGTATGTTACACGAACATCTCTCTCTCTCTCTCTCTCTCTCTCTCTCTCTCTCTCTCTCTCTCTCTCTGAACATAGCCATAATACAGAAGGTACATGATATGGAACCTTAATAATACCTGGCACAGATCTAGCCAGGGTGCGCTAGTAAGGCAATACAGACAATAATGAAGAGAGATTTAACACGTAATCATTACATTGACGGAGTTTAGACGAGAAATTGGGGCAAGTCAGGATTGAAACCGGGAAGTAAAATATCAAACGATTCTGTGGTAATTCGGTTTACCAGTGAATCCGTCTGGGAGATCCGTCATTTGACTCCATATCCGGCCAGCCCGGACCGACAATCCGAGCTCTGTCCAGGTTGTATTTCAACTTTTGCTTTAATCCTTTTTGGGACAGGACGGTGATCTCATTCGGTATAAATACGCTTATGATTTTCATAGCTGGACTAACTATGGTACTCTGCCAAGCACTTTCATATGCTTTGAATATGGTAAAAAAAAATGCATTTCGTAAAGCCGCGTGTTAACAACAAGCAATTGAAAAAAAAAAAAAACAACTGTACAATGAATTCTAAAAGAGAAATAACCTGACATAAGTAGTAAGAAAACCCAAGTTTTAGGCAACAGAGGATGTTCTTCAAGCTAAAAGAAAAAATAAATAAATCGAGTGTTGTTGAAAGTGTATTGTCAAAAAAAAAAAAATCAGATTTTAACCATAAGAATCTTGTCCACAAATCCTGCTGGTCGCTGTAACTGTTATCGAGCTGTTTGCTGTAAGCTAAAAGTCAACTCCGACCTAACAGTTGTGGCCGTTTGCTGGAAAATGGATAAGTCAACTAATGACTACGTATTTGACTGCACTGGCTAACACTCACCTATTCATTCAGTCACGCACTAATTGATCAACGTATTCTTTCACTCCCACACACACACATTTACCTAGTTCTACTCGTTCATTCGCGCTCCTCTTACGTCTTGCTGTCTTCAGCCCTCACACACTCTTCCACTCACCGCTTCACACATACACACATACATGCACGCACACACACACACACACAGACACACCATTCTTCATTTTCAAAAAAGAAAACAAATGTCAACATGTACAGATGCAGTATAATGAATACACCGGGCAAGTTTTGGTCGTGGTGGAAGTGGTGGGCTGGTCGACTGACACAGTGGATGGAAGATATTTAATGACGATGTAACTTATAAGTGGTAATGAAGATGGCGGGATGATGGTGATAACGATGATGGAAGAGATGATGTCAGTGGTGGTAACATTCAATTCATTTCCGCCTTTAATTAATGTCTGCAACTCTCGTTCCACGCTTAATATGACCCTACGATTGCGCTGATACCCCAACACATACATGCACATAATATTATATGTTATTACACATATCATATGTACATAAACTGCGCCCATCTGTTTTAACCAGTAATATGAGAGACTGCACCATGACCTGAGGTGAGAACGGCCATATGTTGTTCTATACATCAAACGCCTACCACCATCCCTGTCCCAGGGCTGCTGCCTACCGAAGGCCAGTGACTCAGTGATGTATTGATGAATTGGGTTAACTTGACAACGGCTTGCGCAGCTGCGGTTTTCATCACACACACATACACAGTCAGACAAAAACAATTATTTCTTCCCGTGTCATGAAAAGTAGTACGGATTGCATCACACACTGAAAGACGTACTCGAGTGAGTAGAGCTTTCCACTGAACACCGAATCCTCCCACCCATTACTAACTGCAAGGTGGGTGGGGTTATCGACTTTGCGACTGTTCACGCCTCATTACCTTGCCTTGTCATGAAAAAAATTAAAGAGCAACCAACAATCAAAACATTTTCTGTTATGAAAATCACCTCTTCAAAAACAGCCGCTACCAGTATGTTTGTATCTTAGAAACTTTGTTGTGGTCGTTGTTTTTGTTCCTGCTGTTGCTGTTGTTGTTTGTGTTGACATTTCATAAGGTAAAATTGTAAGTATTCACTAATTGAACTCTTGGGTCAAAACTTCACAAGTATGCTATGCCATGTAGAGAAACAAAGTTTGCCTTTTTTTTCTTTCGTTCGCCTGGAAAGTAACCGAAGATAGGCCTTTATATTCCCCCACACCGACTTAAGAGACTAATATAATTTCACTCGGTTTTTGGTGGCAGAATTCTTACAGGAAAAGAATTGACAGTGCATTGAGCTCTGTGGAAAAATAAAAATACAGAAATAAAATTGCATGTAGACTTACTAAAGAGCGAAACAATTCCCATCAAGTGCACTAAATTAGGTTATGAGGCGTTCTATATTATCATTCCTGTCGTCTGATCAGTGAACATAAAACGGACCGATTGTTTAGTCTTCGTAATACTTTTAATGATGAAGCGCTTAAAAGCTTGCCTTGATTTGTTTAAACGACAGGTCTCTGGCGTTTTTCTGACGCCTGGCTTGAACAACATGAGTGCTCGACTGAGTAGGACAACAAAATTAAATAGCCCGAACATCCCGTTTCGATTACAAAAGAGCTAATTTTATTCCCTCCATAAATTGTATAATAATGTTTCCCAGAGATTCAAATATCCTAAAAGCACAGTGTTGTAACTAGATAAAAATCCATTGATGTTGTTTGTATTTCGTATTTTAGATCAAGACATGGGAGCCAAAACTATTAGGGCCTGGGAAAATCAATTGAATTATTTCCTTCAGATCCATTTATATTGTTATTCTTTTCAATGTGGTAACAAAAGTGAAGGAAAGAGAATTACGATTGATAATTTTGTATAAATGCATAAACAAATTAAGCATATGTTTTCGTACATAGCAGGAGTCCCATCATCAAAGATGTTTTGTTTTGGCAAAACACTTTTTAAATGAACCAGTGGATCTCACAAGGCTGCTATAAACGGGTTCCAGCATGTCCGAACACAGGATCTAATACATGTAATATCGGTGACTCGGTGCGCCTTGTGGGCAACTGAAGTTATGTTTATAATATGCAGCTAATTTTTTTTTTCGGGGGGGGGGGGGGATTAGGTTATGGTCAGAGCTAAGGGTAGCCACACAAAGGCCACCGAATTCGGCCACCGAGCCACTAGGCGCTTTAGGTGAGAAGAATTGCACTATATAAACGGACCGGATCTAGGTGAGCTCTGTGTGCAGTTGTTGAAATTATATAGTGCAATTCTTCTCACCTAAAGCGCCTAGTGGCCCGGTGACCGAATTCGGTGGCCTTTGTGTGGTTACCCTAAGATCTGGGTTTAGATAATTATCCACAGCAATCTTTTAGTTGGCTACCTGGTCATACTAACTCTTTCAGAATTGACCACTACTTTGTAGTTTGTTATAAAAATCCTATTGTGAGTATTACTTGAACCCCGAGTGAGGCATAGGTCGTCCACCAAGGTCCTCCACCTTGCTCTGTCCTGGGCTGCGGCCTCAATCTGGCCCCACGAGAGTCCCAGCATTTTTATTTCGTGTGCAGTTGATCTTTGCCATGTTGTCTTGGGACGCCGGCGGTTTCGTTTGCCTTGGGGGTTCCGTTTGAGGGCCTGGCGAACGATGCTGGCTTGGGGTTTTCGGAGTGTATGTCCAAGCCACCCCTACTTTTTCCGTTTGATTTGAATTTCCACTGGCTCTTGCTCTGTCCGTTCCCACAGCCACTCGTTGTGAGTATTTTGACTATATGGATCAGTTAACTTCCCCATGAAGTTTAATTTCTTGATGGCTGTGTTAGTTCACGATGTAGTGTTCACCACCCTTCAGTCTATCACAACAGAATGTACATGTATTATAATCTCTAGATATTCTGAATGTAGAGAGAAGGTTGCAGAAAATAAGCTACAAAGTTCCAATGCAGAGAAACTCAGGACTGATTAGAACCACATCTCTGATACACTGAGGCCTGGTTCCTCTCTCGGTCAACTAGTGTTAATATTTAATTGAATATCAACGAATTTCGGCTGATAGCCGCTGCGAAGCTCATTCCAGGCCGTTTGATTTTCTGTGCGGTGACGTGGGCGCCGTTATGGACTTTGTAAAAAAAAAAAGTATGTAAAATAGGAAAGTGAAGACATTAAAAAAATTTGAAAATTATTCTGTTCAACAGGGACCTTATTATATAAAAAAATATTTTCTATTGGTCCACAATGTATCGTAATTGTTCTATAAGACTGCAGTAACTAAAACATTCGAAAATCGATTTTCATATAAATATATAATTCAACTACATTCAGATTCAAATCCGCATCGAATGATCTTGTTATAGACCCACAGGCCGAAAAATAATCGAATAGAAAACTTCTAAAAAGTCATTGTAACTCGACCTATTGTGCTAAATGAAACTTTTTTTTTTTTTTTTTGCTTCTCCTAAAAGATAGTTAAAACCAATTACTACAGTTTTATGGAACGATGATAGTATATTCCAGAATAGTTCCACTTGTAGGTGACACAGCCAGGTTTTGAACACAAGCAACCATCCATTTCAGCTTCAACGATTACATGGATCCCGTCTCTAGGAATAACAAACAGCTAGTTTATGACAAAATATCCCAATGCGATTGTCAGGCTAGCGGTGTTCTGTGTCAAGTCTTTTTTCGTGTCTGTTTCGATTCAGTGCAGCTGCGGGTCCCTCGTTCCACCGGCTGATTCAACTCAATTTGACACTCCCAAAGTTTTGAGACAGAGTTGTTTCAGCTTTGCCAGTGCCCGACATCCCGTTTAACTTGCACATTTCACACTGACACGGGGACAAATCGGACTTGACTCAGCGTGTCACCAGCCTTAGAATTGCAATCATGAAATCCATTAGAAAGGAGTGAACTGTGATCTTGTTCTCTACGGATCTGATTGAGATTAACATCACTTTATATAAAACAGAACAAGTTCCTTGGCAGCTTCGCGGCACCACAACAAAGCTACAATTTATCAACAGGACTTAGACAAACTTACTCCTTTTTGAAACTGGCCACCAAAGTAAAAATCTTCTCCAAAATCTATTTGACAGATTAAAGGGAAATAAATTTCAAAACTTGCTGGAGAGGTTAATGGAAGTTCCGTGTTCGGGGTGAAATTTACGCCCGCCGGTGTTTCCTTCGATGTTATCTTTTGGCGCGTCCTCTTCTTGCCTTCTTTCTTTGTTTTTTGTTTTTTTTTTTTCTTTCTATTTTCTCTCGTAATCGGGCAAGCAGTGTAAACCTGCAGGATTCATCTGATCTTCCATTCTGCAAAATGTGAGTTTTTTGTTTTTGATTTTAAGGGCAACTTAACTGTAAATTCTTGCTTTGCCTATTTCTACCATGCCTTTTTTTTGTGTGTATTTTTTTTTGGGGGGGGGGGGGGAGGAGGAGGGCAAACATTGTCTGCTTAGCAGATGGGGGACAACGGATTTTGGCTTGGCTCAGGCAATCGCCCTTTCGGTATTCAAGTTCGTAAAATACTAACCAAAGTGATTGATATCCTAAATACACGCATCACTGCGTGATACGATAATTTTTGGTTAACGTCACTGCTTGTGACTTATTATTATTATTATCATGATGATTTCATTTTCTATAGACGCCCCTTTTCTCCTCTGTTGCTCTGGTGGCAAAAAAACACTTTGATCCATCCTTGCATCCGTGACATCTGAGCTTCAAAATTAATAATAATAATAAAGAATAACTCTTTTGATCAAGCCAAGTGAAGTACTTGGTTGGAGCTGGCCATGACTGTCTGTCCTTCGGGGCGCCTGTCGCTGTTTCGGTGCTTTGACTAGACTGCCAACATTTTGTTCATTTCATTCCTGCCATGGTGTAGTTGCTGGCATTTTCCATGAAGAAAAGAAAAAGAACAGTCATCCACAAACTCAATTTTCATCCTTGCCTCCTCATTCTACACTACATCAAATCCAAAGCCAGATCCTCCCGCTCATAAACAACATAATTGCATTACTGAATAACGGGAGATAACCGCAATTCAGTTGTTTTCTCCCCCTTCATAGACGTATTGTGCATATTATATAATTGTATACGTGAATTATATTATTATACATGCACATCGCTGAGCAAAATATTCTATAAAAGCATTGGACTCACCCAAAACTGGTCAGATCAACGGCAGACTCGATGTCATCATTCATCAATTTTAATGTGTTTGGATTGTCTTTTTCAATCAAGCTGCTGATCACTTCAGCAAACTGATCTATACGGTATAATACAACTCTTTGTCTGTGGCTTTAATAACAGAATTAAGTCACGTAACTCCAGATTTGATTTAATGACAATCACTAATAATTAGGCTATCATGTTGCAGACACTTTCAAAGGAATTATAAAACGTATTCGGAATTTCACATTCTGTAAACATGTGATTCCATCGCAATTACGTGTTTTTGATCATGTGGTTTCTAGGGTAAACATTGCATTCAAGGAGTGAAATACATTTCAATTAATATTTTCTTTGCTGTTGTTAAACAGGTAGAGGTGGTGGGGGTTCTTGTTCGAATCCACCCCACCCTCTCCAATCCCTGCTGTTCTAGAGGACAGTAGTCTAATTACAAAAGCCGAATAGAGAAAATGGCCAAAATAGAACATACCCATTGTACGGGATAGTCAATTGTTCTTTCCCGTGGAGTTTGGCGGAATTATATAAATGTACAGGGGAAACATTTCTTCCATTACCGTATTTGATTGGTCGGGGTCAAATGTAGCGCGTTACGTGGAAATTACATGTAAAAATAATCTCTCTCTCTCTGCCTCTCTCTCTTTCTCTCTCTCTCTCTCTCTCTCTGTCTCTCTCTCTCTCTCTCTGTCTCTCTCTCGCACAGGCCCCCTGGATGGTCTAAAATTATGCTTTCATACGTTCTTATTTTTGAAACATCAACTTTCACGGGCATAGCGCGATCAAAGTCACCTGACAAACAGTGAGAAAGACAGACAGATACACAGAAAGACAAATAGATAATTTGACAGAATTTGACTGAACACTGTGTACCTGTCATCAATATATCATGAAAATTCCAGAAAATGTTTGTAAAAAAAAAATTAACAAATATTTTATTTCCTTTTCAATGCAAACTCAGTATAAACTAATACAGTACTAGTACAAAAAATAGAGATAATAAATCAATAAAGTGCTCCAGGTCCAATCTGAACTGGAGGTAAGGTTGTTTCAATATATGATGCGGGAAAGGTATGAATATAATACATATTACATTTCTTGGGGGCCATGTAGCAATACTGAACTGTCATTATAATTATGTATGTCCATATGTATACAATGTATAGGTAAGCAAAACCTCATATGATGTATTACGATATGTTAAATAACAAACAGTAATGATCGTTGTCCCATCTTCTATTTTAAAAACCTTCTCTGTCGTCTCTTCGCGATTTTCTTATCAACACTCTCTAGACCTCTAAACATTTTATAACTACCCCATACTTATGGTAGGATGATACATGTATATCAGAAAAAAAGATGTTTGGAAGGAAAGAAATTTCTTAGGCACATTTATAAAAAGATTTTTTTTTACAAAAATGATGATGATGAAATAATACCCACTATCCCTCTGTCCTCCTCAATGGTAGCCATCACCATTTCCTATCTTATTTCATCACCAATATCAAGCTTAGTTTTCCAAGTGAAGGGTTCAGTGTAAACACAAAAACAAAAACATGTGATCAGGGACAAAAAATATGGCAATGGCCAATCTGTGACTTTAAGACTGAAGATATTTCATGAAAATTAAAACTCTATAAAGCTGACAAAAGAAAACTGTAAATGTAAGTACATGTACATGGAAGTAATCAAAGCTACGCACTCAGAACCTGAACACATGTATGTGTTCATGGTGACTTATCATAAATCCTCTACAGAACAGGGTAACAGAGATGATCTATAGAACTTGTTATAAACACTTGTTTGAACTTGTTTTCACCAATTCAAAAGCTCAAAAAAATATTCAAAAATAAAAAAAATATCATTTTGCTGACACTGAATAAGCAGACAGAAAAAATACTCACTACAGTAAGGTACACAAAATTCTGCATGGAAAGAGCTCTCTTCAAAATTTTCTCTATTTCACAAAACCAATTTCTCCTTTGAGATGTTACAGCTGGTTCTCTATGGTAGTATTTCTGTGGCATGGCAAAAGGCAATAACTCCACAACAAGATTTCTTGGGCATAATTGTGTATGGAAATCCAGCTGGGCCTCTGAATTACATCTACTGAAAGCTCCTCCTTGTCCAACATAGTGCACATGAATTCATTTCAAGTTTATAGCATTGGAGAGGCAATCATTTCAATTTCACAATCAGAAAGGAAGCAACATCATATCAAGACTATCTAATCTCCACTTAATTTATCACTGAACTTCCAGTTTGACAATCAAATACTTATATTGAAACATTAACTTTTGTCAGTTGAAACATTCTATCGCCTTCTAGAAAAATGAGTTGCATTTGGCCGAAGTTGATAGAATTTATCAAAATAAATAAGGCTTCACTACTATGACGTAATGATGAACAATTATCTGCAAGTTTGGAATCAATGATTTATCAAAACTTAAGTAAAAATACAGGTGCTATGACTCCACATGTAGAGGTGCTGTGTTTCCAAGCATATTTTTCTCCGAAACCTTAAATTTGAGACACAGTTGTAACTACAATCAAAACATGGTTAATGTATTGAAAGTGGGTAATCTTCTTGCTGATATGGATAATTCAAGTACTGCCCTGACCCCAACATTGCCACTGATCAACACATCATTAAAATTTGTACATTCTTTCCCATGAATTGGGAAAAATAAGAAGTGATGGCAATTAAATCTGCTTATTTGTATACAGCTGGAAATGGAGGCGATTTCATACAAATCGTCCATCAGGAATGTTTCTCAAAAATTAGTTTTCTTTCAACTCCACTGATATCGTGAGAAGTTCCCTAAAGATGTGGTAAAACTGTATATATGTGTAATAATAATCATAACTGTGTAGCCACACTTATAAATTATAAAATGAGGACTCGTGAAAACAATGCCACAATTGTCAGCTCATGAACAGGAAATTTTCTGAAGACCAGTTTTTCTCAAATTTAAATGCACCAAAGGCTTGAATGACATAAGAAGCACATTTCCAAAACCCGGAAGGTTTATACTGTGGATTGGACAAACAAGGATACTCGAGGTTCCAAATATGCTTGAGTCAGCTGAGTAGCAGGTAGATATACTATACATCAGACAACTAATTTTGATCAACGGTTACAGGTTATCAAAGTGGGCTTCCTCTATGGCTTAAAAAAAAAGGGTGGGTGGGAGGGGAGGAACTGATAATTTAAACATTTGTATCAAAAAGTGCATATTTATAATCATCATACATGGACAACCCATGTTCTAGTTCTGTTTTATATGAATTATGTGCTTGAAGCAAAAATCTGATCTGGGCTAATTCAGACAGTCTTTGCATTTCATCCAAACTTCCATTGTGTAACTGTTAACTAAACACAAGATCAAGGCTTGGTTCACTGGGAGTTTGTTCAATCACATTGCAGGAATATCAAATATATCAATGAAACCATAACAACACTGTTTATTTTCTGATATTTCTCGGCAGCACTTTGAATTCTTATGTTCTGGGATAAACCTGAATGAAATAAAGGCCATTCCTGAAAGCTTGAGTTAGACATTAATTCCCAGGAAACCAATAAGTTTACAAAAATAAAAACTGACAGACATCATGCACAGAATAAGCATCTCTCCCAGCCAAGGGTTCTAGTATATTCTTGATCAAAGTGCACCTCCATGAACACAATAAAAGTTTGCATTTTCTATTGCACCAAATTTTGACTGTGCGCTGACTATGTTTACTAGGCCAAGTCTGTGAAAAAATACAGCAGCTTAAGAGTAATGAGGATGGAGAAAATCTTATATCTTTTATAATTGCCTGAATGGTCTCAATATGAGCCCTCACACACTCAAAACCTGAACACACCTGTTCATGGTGACCTCATCATCTGGTACAATAAGACCAAAGAATTTGGCTTTTTTTTTAAAGTAGTATTAAATTCATATTTAAGTAATGTGATGATACCTTTATTTTTACACTGACATGGAATGAAATATAAATTTGGTAAAGTCACTGCAATGTAATAATGTGTGTTTTAAATTCATTATGTACCTGGACAAATAATCATTAACAATAAATAACATACTTCACCACACAAGCAAAGTCTCCCACAATTTCAGTCTGTAAAGAACACACCTGCTGGACTCTCTCTGAAATCATTTAGTCAAATGCTATGACCAGACTGGACAGTCCACTTAACTTGTGCTTATCAGACTATGTTTGGTGAATTTACTGGTTTGAGAGAAGGGGGGAAATCCAGAGAGCCTCTGTGCTTGGAGAGGGTGGAGGCAGGGTCTGTCCCCAATCTATGAAAAGCATAGGGAGAGGGAAGGGTGTCTAAGCTGCGTAAGTACACTTTTCAGCTTTGGTAGTGGAAAAAACAATGTAAAGGGAGGGAGGGGGCAATGAGAAGTGTATGGAAAATCTACAGGAGGGAGGGGGGTTGTAACATCACTGAAATCAAGCATAAGCACTTTATCATATTAGGGCTTATAATCAAGCATAAGTACTTTATCATATTAGGGCTTATAATCAAGCATAAGCACTTTATCATATTAGGGCTTATAATCAAGCATAAGCACTTTATCATATTAGGGCTTATAATCAAGCATAAGCACTTTATCATATTAGTGCTTATAATCAAGCATAAGTACTTTATCATATTAGGGCTTATAATCAAGCATAAGTACTTTATCATATTAGGGCTTATAATCAAGCATAAGTACTTTATCATATTAGGGCTTATAATCAAGCATAAGTACTTTATCATATTAGGGCTTATAATCAAGCATAAGTACTTTATCATATTAGGGCTTATAATCAAGCATGAGTACTTTATCATATTAGGGCTTATAATCAAGCATAAGTACTTTATCATATTAGGGCTTATAATCAAGCATAAGTACTTTATCATATTAGGGCTTATAATCAAGCATAAGTACTTTATCATATTAGGGCTTATAATCAAGCATAAGTACTTTATCATATTAGGGCTTATAATCAAGCATAAGTACTTTATCATATTAGGGCTTATAATCAAGCATAAGTACTTTATCATATTAGGGCTTATAATCAAGCATAAGTACTTTATCATATTAGGGCTTATAATCAAGTATAAGTACTTTATCATATTAGGGCTTATAATCAAGCATAAGCACTTTATTAGATTAGGGCTTATAATCAAGCATAAGTACTTTATCATATTAGGGCTTATAATCAAGCATAAGCACTTTATCATATTAGGGCTTATAATCAAGCATAAGTACTTTATCATATTAGGGCTTATAATCAAGCATAAGCACTTTATCATATTAGGGCTTATAATCAAGCATAAGTACTTTATCATATTAGGGCTTATAATCAAGCATAAGCACTTTATCATATTAGGGCTTATAATCAAGCATAAGTACTTTATCATATTAGGGCTTATAATCAAGCATAAGCACTTTATCATATTAGGGCTTATAATCAAGCATAAGTACTTTATCATATTAGGGCTTATAATCAAGCATAAGTACTTTATCATATTAGGGCTTATAATCAAGCATAAGTACTTTATCATATTAGGGCTTATAATCAAGCATAAGTACTTTATCATATTAGGGCTTATAATCAAGCATAAGTACTTTATCATATTAGGGCTTATAATCAAGCATAAGCACTTTATCATATTAGGGCTTATAATCAAGCATAAGCACTTTATCATATTAGGGCTTATAATCAAGCATAAGTACTTTATCATATTAGGGCTTATAATCAAGCATAAGTACTTTATCATATTAGGGCTTATAATCAAGCATAAGCACTTTATCATATTAGGGCTTATAATCAAGCATAAGTACTTTATCATATTAGGGCTTATAATCAAGCATAAGTACTTTATCATATTAGGGCTTATAATCAAGCATAAGTACTTTATCATATTAGGGCTTATAATACAGATCTGTTGGTTAATTTAATGGCACAAGGCAAAGCAAAAAGAAAGTGGGAGTGTAATGAAGAGATTCTGATTGCACAGTCTGTATTGCCAATATCCCATATATTTACTTCCCAGCACATCATTCAGTTTACTTACCCTTTTCCAATGGAATATCATGAAGTTTCAAGGCCAACAAAATATGCGTACAATAATTATCTTACTGAACCTTTCCCCATACTGTACTCTTCCACTTACATGCATAGAACTTCATGTATCAATTCCTTGCAATAGAGACTCCATATGTTTTAACCTGCCATGTTTATTCTTTCCCCGTCAGGACACATCCTTTCTATTTTAAGGGTCAAAGGGCTTTTAAAGACGTCTTTAAAATTCACACAATGTGAAAATACATATATTATGTGCCCTGAAAGTCAGGAAAGACCACGAAATTTGCATCATAACTGTTTTGACTGTTTACTCTGCTGGAGCAGTGTTGCTTAAGGCTGAAAAGGCCAGGAGTGATGATTTTTATTGCAGTGGTCGCAGTTGTGCATAATCTCAGATCTGTGGGGTTGTAAGGTTCTTTTTTGTGGGCCACATGTACTCTTTTTCAAAATGATGGATTTTTTTTTCAAACAGAGCAACTGCAAAAATTGCTCTGAATGCATACGGGTGACCTTACTAACACTAGTTATTCTTGAACCGTCTAAGAGTTCCAATATCATATCCCAATGTGATCCTCAGTTTGGAGTTTTCCAACTTTTCACCTCTAAATTCAAGCAGCTGATTAATGACAAGCTTTTGTCAATACCTTATTAGCTCCGACAGAGGACAAAGTAACAGATGCAAAGAACTTTTCAACAAATCACTGCTTTTTCAGTTGAAATGGCTTAAAAAAAAACAGACAAGCAACAAAAACCCACAGCCACTTTAGTCAGGACAGTGGTGTAGCACATGTTATACAAGTAGCACAAATGAAAAGGGGGGGGGGGGGGGGGTGATTCCCAAGTAACAGCAAAGGTGAATAATTCAATTTTTAAAACAGTCATCACAATCAGTATATCACGAGCAACATTTCCAGGTAATGACTGAAATTTTCCTTGTAATGGCAATTGCCTGTTTAGCACGCAACCCAACAAACACAAAACATTCTGTACATCATGTAAATGCTAGGCACAAAACTGATATAATTCCAGCTTGCCTGAAGTGTAAACATTACAATGGAGCAACATTCCAATATAAGGGCATTAAATTACAATATATATCTCATACAAATTAAACATGAGGTACAGGTTACATCCCTTGAAAATAACATCAGATAGCCATGCTACAACTGGGCATACCTGAATCATGACCCCCCCCCCCCCCCCCCCAAAAATATATTATATATATAATAAAAAAATAAAAAAATGACTAGACAAAAGAATGCTCCAATTACATTTCTTCTCAATTTCTCAATTTCTACTTGAGTCTATTGTTAGTAATAAAAGCAAATTAGCTTTGAAGACCTTTACTTTAACAGAGATGTTGAGATTATGCTTAATGCAAGTAATCACATTTATTCAGTAACTTTTTGATAATTATCACAAATTAGTACAATCATCGGATAAGTTCCAGGAATGGAACTGAAAGAACAAACCAACAGCCATGATCTTTACACATCACTGAGAGGGAGATTCTCTGGAATCTGTGTCAAATTATTTCAGTAGAATATTCTATCTCAATCATTCATGAGATAAGAATAGAAATATTTCGGAAATTAGAACTTTTGTATCACAATCGTAAAGAAGTTGGAATGCAGAAATTTCAGAAAGGTGATCATCTTGTGCTTTTTTTTTTCTCAAAGCTTTAATCAATCAACTGTTTTCAGTCCATTCAGTTACACAAATGCATCTGGTGACATTTGTATGACACTTCAAAAGCAAATATCAAGAGCACAGAATAATTACAAAAATTATTAACGAGAATTAGCTAGATACATGCGCACATGCTACGGTGTTGTAAATAAGACAGCACTGCTGGTATATACATACAACTATGGCAATCTGTATTTATGTCTTAGTATAGAAGATAATATTCTGTCAGCAATCAGTGAAACACTTTTTGAGTTCTCAATTTTTCCATGTTTATACATGTCCCTCTATTCAGTAAAATGACCAATCTCATGTCTGCCTCATGAAACTCATCAACAATTGAATGGCCTGCTAGATATATCCACATTATTCACAGGCATTTTGAGGCTACATCATCTTCATCCTACATAAATGAGGTGATGGCACAGTTCAATAAGTGCCACTTTAATTAATCATCTCAGCCATTATTTTCTAGCAACAGAATGGTAAATTTTTATCCCAGTCATAAGTTTGTTCGATTTTCTCAATCTGGTCGGCTGCGACATATTACCGATTCTGTGCTGTCGCATCATATACAGTATTTTCAGCTGACCAATCACACTGTCCTACGGTCACTCGGATAGATACCTTTTCCAATCTAACCACATGGAAAGCAAACATAATAAGACTGCATAGTAGAACAATTTAAGACATCAGCGTATATTATAGTAGTTATTTTCTACAATAACCTGGGAGGCACTAATATTATCACCTCCAGTTCTCAAAAACATGACACTGAAAAAAAAAAAATTCTATGGCAATTAATGAAGTAATTCCACACCAGGAAGAATAAATTCTCACAAGAGCTGGCAAGGGGTACCGAACTGGAAATAAATCAGGGCAAAATAAAAAGTGTTTACAAATAAAACGCACAAACTAGTAGAAGAATACATTTTATAGATGTGGGTAAGGAGAAAATGGGGTATCATGCAAGAGAAATATAATGGAGACTAAAACAATGGGAAGAGTTTCATTTGAGTCACATAACAGGGATATTACAAGGACGAGACTTAAGACGGGTCCGTGAGAGGGGGCTCGCAGATGGGCAGAGTCCTAGTGAGTTTAGTCTTCTAAATGGATGTTTTTATAGTAAATGCTCGGCTCAACGATTAACATTCAGAACACAAATTATGTGCCCGGCTAAAGTCATGTACCTCCTATGGTACTCCTTCCAAAACAATGGAGCATATATCCCCCCCCCCCCCACTTCCCTCTGTGTTTCTGAAATGTCAGATCTGGCAAATCATTGTAGATTCCTTACTTTGAATGAACTCACAGGTCAGAACAATTGTTTCAAGAGGATTCTCTCTCTCACTGAAAAGCTCATGGTGCAGTACTGCTCTCTTAAAAATTGGAGTGCGTTTCTTTCGTCGGTGTTTTTTTTTCTTTTTGCACATATTTAATTTCCATTGCTATTCTCAGCCCAGCTGGCAAGCTTCTCATGATATACAGACAGAGTTTCGCAATTTAACCTCATTTTAACAGATCAGCTGAAACTCATATTGTATATTAGCATTCAAGGAAAGAAACTTATCATATAAACTGCTTGAGCATTACTTGTATGAAAAGTCGCACATAAGATTTACGTAGACTTTTTCCAAAGGAAGGCATATTTCTTTTTCCATAACCCTGAATTTACTTGTCACTAATAATAAAATTGATAACTAAGCACTTACACACTGAACAAAGTCACACAATAACAAAACAACTTTAAAAATAACTGAAGACTTGAGTAAATGTCAGTGAACAGAATAAAAAATGATTCTGTGCATAAGGCAAGTACTGAGCTAGGCAGCTCATGATGTGTACATTAAAGGGGTTTTAGCACAAATAATGTAACTAAACATTATACATGAAAATTTATCATGTATAGTACATGTACAAATCATTCACACTACACACTACAGATTCAAGTCTTTCAAATCCTACCTTAAATTATGTGTGACCCGTTTTGAGTTATCCAGACAAATATTAAGTACAAGTTATAAACTTGAAAACATATGTCAATGCTGTGATTCTTATCAAACGTGATCTTGTTATTTCACAAAAATTACAATTTCAAATTGAAAGGAACTGACAAAGTAACATAGCTCTATATTCTGACAATACATCGAAGGTAAGAGTATGAAAAAAGATAAAGGACAGCAGTAAAAAATCTTGAATCTACCAGCGCAGAACATCTTGGTGGCACAGAATGTGTTGGTTTGTTTTTTTTTAAAGACTGGAGCAATAATGCAAAAGGCATATCGCATAGTTGCAAATCTGTAAGTTTTAACCCCTTGGTAAAGGTGCACTTGAAAGAAAACAACTCAAGAAGATTAACCAGCACAATGAAATTTACACACAAACACAATAACTTAGTTATATGGGATGTTTGGGGCTGTCAGATTTAGATATCTATCTAAGATTTGTCTGCCTTTCAGAGAAAATAAAAGGACGTAAGAAGTATCCACAGACTAGCCAGAAAGAGATATTTCCAAGAGGCACAACAGCAATATCATGACATAAATTACCGATAAGAAAAAAAAACACATTACACCATACATTCATCTCAATAGGTCCCGACAATTTTGTCACAAAATACACAGATTGGTAAAAAAATCTCCCATATGCTATCTCATCACACTTCAATTATGCATAAACTGAGCAAACCTAGCATGTTCCATGCAAATATCGCTCATGTACTAAACAAACCTAGCATATGTACTGAGTAAACCTAGCGCTTGTTCCCACCAAACCCAGCATATAAACGGAGCAAACCTGGCACATGTACTAAGTAAACCTAGCACATGTACTGAGCAAACCTAGCACGTGTTCCCACCAAACCTAGTATATAAACAGAGCAACCTGGCACGTGTACTGAGTAAACCTAGCACTTGTTCCCACCAAACCTAGAATATAAACTGAGCAAACCTGCCATATGCACTGAGCAAACTGGCACATGTACTGAGCAAACCTAACACATGTACTGAGCAAACCTGACATATGTTGCAACACAAACTTGCCATATGTACTGAGCAAACCTAGCACAAGCAGTGGTGTACTGAGCAAACCCAGCATATGCACTGATGTACTGAGCAAACCCAGCACATGCACTGAGCAAAAAAAGCCAATTAACAAAGCCAAAATGGAACTACTGCTGTAACATAAACAGCTAAATATACACACATATTAAAGAACACTTTTGTTTGCATATATTCCACATGAAGAATGCTGTTTCTATGAGTGCACGGAAAACTACATTAGTGTAGTGTCAGGTGTGAAGACCCACAAAGACTGGTGTCCACACCTCCAACTCACTTGAGACACTAATATATATTCCCATACAATCTTTCTTCACAAGATAAAATTAATTATTACACTAAACAGGCCAAGTTTATTCTTTCCCTTCCCTTGCAGTTTGTTCACATAATAAACTTCTTCCTGCCCTTCTTTTAATCCAACATACCTTGAATAAATATGTTCTCTAAGTCCACAGATTTATCGCTTTACAATATGCTAGTATTTCACAACTGACAAATCCAGTTAACAACTGGATGCATGTGTAGTCCAAAAACTGGACTTAACAAGAAAAAAGATGTATTTTTCTAAAACAAACCCTCTGAAATAATACATCTATATATCATTATCAATAATGCCAAATTAAAAAAAGACATGAATTTCTTCCCCCTTTTGTCCAGTACTAAAGGTCTTCTTTCATGTACATTCATCAGATTTGGTGCAAAATGTGTATGCAAGTCTGCAAAATTCACTTCAGTTCTCTGTGGAACTTAAAGAATTTTAAGTTACATGTTTTTGCTTTTCTTTGGAGCTAAATTTTGGTTAACTGTCATGTTTCTTTATCTGTGACAGTCATGTCAGCCTGAACAGAAATAGTTCAAAAAGGCATCATTAGTGAGTGACAAACTATGGCTAACACTATTGTCTGTGTCTTCAGTTCACAAGGGTTAAATAAAATGTAATGTAAATGTACAAGATGTACTGATTGTACAGTCAAAAAAAAAAAAAAAATCCCTTGCTTAAGAGAGGTTCATAAACAATAGGAACAAACAATATATGGCAAGTCTGTTGATATTATATCTGCTGCTTGATTGATTGAACAAATTAACAAAAATACTTACATTAGCAACCTCTCATGTGACTTTGCTTAACTTTTCCCCATGGACAAAATCATGAACTCAACATTGAAGAACGGCTCCTTCATAATTTGAAAAAAAAAGGGGAAAACATATGCAGAATAACAGGCAGGTCATTTAAACAAATATTTTAAGGCATCGATATTTATCTGACTTAGATGATGGGGAACAGCTTGTACTGTAAGTTACTTCCAGCAGGAAGCTTTAAATGAACTCCTCAAATTCTGATATAATCTACTGAAATGAGCTAGAAGAAGAGTCAGGCACCTGCAAATATATCAGAATATGAACATTTTGGTTGCCTTACAAATGGGCCACAGAATGGCTTTTTACACTGATACTCCCTTAATGCCGATGTGCATAATTTTGTCCGTTTCCAGTGATTGGTATTTGAAAAAATCTCACCATTTTGCTGTGTAAGAAACAGACTTCCTAGAATTCAGCAGTAACATTCCCTGTTCATACTGTTGACGACATAGTCTTATAACACTAGCTTGTGCGCCTCGTAAGCGTCCATGCTGTATATAATAACTGAACTGTCTCTATAATATAACACATCGATATCGCCTTCTTCCTCTCTCTGGCTTTACATGCTTTGGCTCAAGAACAGCCAATAAAGCTTCATCAAAGACATCCTTTAGACCTTGTCTTGTAAGAGAGCTGCACTCCACATAACAGTCAGCTCCCAACTTTTTAGCTAATTTCTCTCCTTCTTCAGCCATCACTGGGTGTAACTTCCTCTTTTGCAGTTTCATCTTTGTGGGCTCATCATCTCGTAAATCAATCTGTGTTCCAACTAGCAGAAACGGAGCTTTGGGCACACTGTGACATATCTCTGGTACCCACTTTGCCTCTGCATGTTTCATGGACTCAGGCATGACCACCGAGTAACATACTAAGAACACACTTGTCTCAGGATAGGACAACATTCGTAGACTTGTATATTCTTCCTGGGAATATGAAAAAATACCACATAAAAGTTTAAACAGAGAGCGAAAAGGGTGGGAGGGGGCATAGGGTCTCTCTGTGTGTGTGTGTGTGTGTGTGTGTGTGGGGTGGGATGGGGGGGTTAAAATTAAAAACACTAAATTTCGGGTTTATTTTTATTTTAAATAAAATTGTTCTCAAAAACATAACATCCAAAGATGACGGTTCTATGAGGTTTGCTAAAGTTAGTTTACATAGCATTTTATTTTTTTTAAATTTATTTATCCTTTTTTTTTCTTTGACAGGTATTGTTTAGTCTCTTGGATGCTCGAAATGTCCCCCATCAACATTGTTCTCATGATCTGTCACCTATAGATCTGTGGATTTTGGGGGCAAAAGTAATGGAGAAGATTTGTGAAACTAAACAATATCTCTAACACAAAGGGCAGTAACAGATAAATAAAATTCAAAAAAATACTGTGTAGGCTACTTAGGCCCACCCTGTATGTTATGGTATTAATTTTGTTGTTTACATTACTTAAACTATAATTCACTCTCACTCAGGACAGCACACTTCCTAATGCATGTATACCACCAATATCTGTAATAATTATAAAAATATGGAACTTATCGACGGTTCCGTGCAAGAACCGGATAACTGCAAAAACGGGATATCTACACTAGCACCGCCATTTAGGTCACTGTGACCGGTATTTTTACCACTATAAATTTCAAGTCTGTATCTTTATTTATTTTAGAGTTATGGACTATTTTCAAAATCGCATAACCACATTGTGTACACATTTCCACTGCAAGAAACGCATATCTACGTTAACCGGTTCTTGCAGTAATTCAAAATCACCTGTGCCAAACAAAAAAAGTGGTAAGTGGCACTTATCCGTTACTTGCAGTCACCTCTTTTGTTCAGGAAATCAGTTTCAGTCACCCATGTGCTATTAGAAATATTATATCTACACATAATCACATTTCACATCATAATCAGTACTGCAAGAACCGTATAAGTTCACTGGAAACGGATAACTGACAGAACACAGTTACCGCAAGAAGCGGATATCTACATTTTTTTTGGTACTTTTCTCAAGAACCAAACAAGTTGTAACGAAGTTACATGGCTTGCCTGTTGCAGTGTGGTAAACACTACCTGTAAAAGTATCACTGACATAAAAGAGAAATAAAAAATAGCAATTTAAGAACCAAAAGAAAAGGTGAAAAAATTTTAACTTCGCTTTTCTCAAAACTTCAAAAATGTAGATATCCGGTTCTTGCCCGTAACCGTGGATATTAACATTTCAATCCAGTTCTCATTGCGTTTAAATGCAGTATTATGCAGCTTTGGTAATTTTAGCTGGATCCTTGATGCTATTAGAAACACGAATCACAGCACCTTGCAGGAATCAAGTAGATCTAACATACAAGTGCTGGCTATCGTAGACACTCACCTGACCAGCTGTGTCAAATAAACCAAGCTGATGAGGAGCCCCTTTGATGCTGACAGTGACTGGAATGCAGAAAGGAAATGAGTTACTTTTAGAGAACAGTTCAAACTTAAACTGTCTTTGGCAAGTAGACTAATGTAACTGTTCTTCAGGAGACAAATTAGTTCATGATCCTGTTTTACAATGTTTTCATTATGATTTCAGCACATGCTGAACATCTTCATCAGAATTGGCAACAATGACAGAAGTAAATCATTAAGAACTTTTGACTGAAGCTAACATACATAAAATAGCCACCTTAGAGCTGACCTCTGCAGTTTTGAACTTTTCTTATTGATGTGGTCTCTGAACTAACAACAGATGCCCCTTTGATGGAGTGGGAAAGTATAAAGAGCTCACCCACCCCTAGGCCAGGGCAAAAAGAAAATTAATGAACATTTGCATTGACAAATTCTATTTCTTATCTGTTTTCAAACAGCAGTTAAAAAAGAAAAGAAAAAGACAGTTAACAGGAGGACCATTATTGACAATCTGGGGTACAAAAAAAAATATGGGCTCCAGTAAAAAAAAAAAAAAAAAGCAGGGGGGTACTATATGAGTTCCACAACTTTAGTCTGGCATCTATTTCATACATGTACTGTGTGTCAATTGCCGAGCCACGCATTTACTATAAAAACATCCATCTGGAGGTTTAACTTGCCAGGGCACCCACCCCCTTGCCATTCCTTGCACACAGGTGCTCCTAAAGTCGCATCAGTAGCATCCCTATTGTGTGACTCAAATGGAACTGTTCCCCAAAAAAGACAAATGCTGAGTGCCCAGTTTTCTGAACGACAGGATATAAATTTGGCCTCCTTTTCATCAGTCACATGATGACATCATTATTCATGGTTTTCCATGCACAACAAGTGCAGATTGTGAGTCACAAATTTAAAGCTGCAAGTTATAAACAAGAAGGAAATAAAACCCCAGTGAGCAAGCTGCAAGTACAGGAGGCATAAAAAAAAGGTCATGATTAAACATGACAAACTCTCAAGATACATCAGTTTTCTGATGCACTAAAAATAAAAGCAACAAGGAAATAAATTTCAATATCCTGGGAGTCCTCTTGTCCTGACATCTTGGGCAACTCAATTTTTTTCCCTTGCTTAGCTCTTGAACTGTAAACAAAAATGTGTCACAATTCCCTCCATATCATGGCAACACTCATCATGGGCAGAATGAAATTTAAATACAAAATTATAAATTAACCTACTTTACAATGTACTAAACTTATACCAAAGATTACTGACTGGAAAATACATTTGTTGAGGTTATTTCTGAACTCATGAACACCTCTCAGTCAAATGCATGGTTCATTACCAACACCTTAATAAAAAGATTGTTACAAAAAAACAAAACAAAAAAACCAGATAATACTTGTTTATGGACAGGAAAAACTTTTATTTAAAAAGCTAAAAGTGAAGTAGTTTGGTATTTAATTACTTGCTTTCAAATAAAAGAATTTAAAAATATATTTTAAAACAGCCATTTATATTTAATAAACACCACCTATAACTTATAGATCCTGCAAGTGCAAGTGCAAGTTAAGGAAAGACTAAAGAATTAGCAAATCCATGCTGAAATAGAACTGTACCAAGTCACATCCGAGACACAGGATACCAAGCTGAATCAACTCACCAAATCGTGCCTGTTCATCGTTCTGTACATGTATTAACAATTTCAACAATGCACACCTCAACATTCATAATTGGATATGCAGTTTTGCAGTCTGAGAGAGGGAATTATTTGCCTCTGCTAACTTGTATCGCAGGTTGGTCTTCAGAGTAAAATAATATGTTCCACGATAAAACAGACAAGTTCTGTCAAAGTGGGAAGCTTTTAATTTTCTGTCCTGATCCTCTTCTAAGCCATGTCTGCCCCATATCTACCACATCATCTCATGCTGTCATATCAGTTTATAAATGATTCTAAATTTCTAAATAATAATTAATATTGTCTAGAGATTTCGTGTCTTGGGACATGGACCTACAATCTAAGTAATCTTAGTTCCTCCTGAACTGATAATGACAGATCTTGAGTATTATTTTCTAAATTTTTTAGGGGGGGGGGGGGGGGCAAGGGCTAGCCCTGAAAGTGAAACAGAACACTAATCCATAGTACAGACAAGACATAACACTGATCATAACGTGAATGTGCCAATGGTGAACTGATACTTAAAATTAATAGCCTAGTAAAGGAGGAATGTGAGACAGAGACCTAGATCCACTGGTCTTCTAGACTCTATTTCTAATCTAGATCTATCTGAAGCAGACCAAAATGTGAGTGGTCGAACTCGAAAAAACTCACCTGCATAATTGTCGAAAACTGTTGGGACGTATTCTGTTGGGAATTTATTCGTAGCGTAGCTCATGAGCATACAGGTCTTTCCAACTGCTCCATCTCCCACTACAACACATTTTATAAACTCTGGGGTGGCTTGGTTTTGTGTCATTTTCACTGGTATTGTCCACTTCCTACTTCTGATTGATTCGTTTTCTTCAAGTCGCCATACTGAATGCTTTCCCCCTTAGGAAATTCCTACCAAATGCTATGACAGCCTGTTTGATTCTATTGTGATTGTATTGGCCAATGATCTGTTAGCTTTCAGTTAACGTTACTATTTTTAACGTTTCTATTTTTAAAACTCGGGGAATGCTTTCCGAAGCGCAGAAAATGCATTATCATTCATTAGCTGAGGAAACTGAGCATGAGGCAATACACGTATTGTAGGCCTTATCATTCAACACAGTATGATGGCTTTTGAAGCCCAGCAGAGACAAACATGATGATCACAATACTACTTTTTTAACAGTAGGAGTATGCCACTAACCTCATTCTGCATCGCCAGAACCCCACCTTGGATTATCCTTCCTATTCAAAAACGAGAGAAAAGGGGTGGGGCAAATACTTAGAGCATGAGGATAAAGAAGCTGCAATGTACAGATTTCCTTAAAAATTTTCCTTTCTTGCATAGGAGACGGGTGGATTGAAATTAGTGGGGAAGACATGATTTTCAGACTACTGTTCACCTGGGCATTTGCTTTATATTTCAGCTTCATATTATGTTTATATTTCATGATAATGCAATAAAAGACACACCGTTGAAATGTGGCATGCAATAACCCTGTCAGAGACTCTTTGATTGCAATTCTTTCGATATATGCCTTCTGAAAGTTTGACATTTGAAAAATGATGTCTTTGATAACTTAAATTTCGCTGTGTTTGAGTAATGATGATAATTTAGTTTCATGTCCAGCCTGAAATTTTACATTTAATTTGAATACATGTATTTCTTTGTGAGGTTCCCCATGAACGTTTTGACTTTTTCTTACAAATCTTCCACCTCTTTTTCCATATAAAAGTCTAAATAGAATTGGAGTTCTGACACAGTCTCTCTTTGAAGTGTATCTTCGTCAAACAAATAATTTGTTTAATCAATGAAATTATATTCAGTTGGTTATAATGATATAGTATGTACGAGACAGCCTACTTAAGAAAAGCTCTATATTCCTTAATTATTTATTGGATTTTCAACTGAATTTTCTGTGACTTTTCTTTATCATGAAGCTTCCATTAACAGGAACTACTATAAAATGTTGTATGAGGATATATGACTTTCCATTTTCGAAGTGTTTTTCTGATCTGAGTGATTTAAATTGCCAGAATTTTCTAGCATCTTCTTCCAAATTGTGAGCTATTTTTATACCATGCATGTCTATAGTATAATTATTACAACAGTTGATTGATAATAGTAAACGCACCATATTTCAGTCATTCATTGATGCATATAAACATATGCAAATGTCATAATATATTTACTGTGAGGGACTTTGTCCTAAATATTGCTTCCTCAAAATAGTACTTACCGATTGAGAAAAGACAGTTCCGAAACTAAGTGAGTCAAATGCTGCATTTTGCTACAGAAAAATGGATTTTTAAAAAAAAAGATCACCCTGCATCACACAAGTTGCTTGAAGCAACTATTTCACACGCTGCAAAATTTCTGCAACAGTGTTAAATCATCATCAAAACATTGATCTTATGGGCTTCACAACTATCAACCCGAACCATAAACAACCCATCCCCAGATCCACTGAATGGCAACACCATAAAATTTATTAATAGTTGTATACAGTGAAGAGAGTTCCCCCTAACAATACAAATGTTTTTCTGCTCTTAAAACGCATTATTTGTGGGTTTTATTCTGACAAACTATAGGAACACATGGATGGAAAGACAGATATAATAAGGGTTGTTAATAAATGAGTCACAGTTACAAATTTAAGTAAGACTTATTGCCTCTTTTACGGCTTTATTGTATAATATTACATCAGTGACATAAAGGAATTGCTGTTTCATCATTGTAACACATACATAAAAAAGAAAAAAAAAAGTTGCTGCAACATTATCTTCATCAATCCACCACCACCACCATTGCCTTTCTCACCCTGGATCAGGGTATAGGCCACCAACAAACACTTTCCATCCCTCTCTATCATGGGCCAGCCTCTTTACATTATTCCAAGTCTTTCCGCTTCGTTGCACATCATTTTCTCTGGCTCTTCTCCACGTTCCACGCGGCCTTCCTCTTGATCTCTTGCCCTGGGGATTCCAATCCAATACCTTCTTCGTGATGCTGTTTCCTGGCCTCCTGAGAGTGTGGCCGATCCATCTCCATCGCCTCAACTCTTTGTGTGCCAATCACCAATATATCGGTTCTTCCATTGGTCACATTCGTGCCAAACATTGATGTATTGGTGCACAAGAATGTTAGGCTATTTTGTTTCCAGAAGAAAGAAAGAAAATATTGAATGATTCAACACATTAAATCCAAGTGCTGTAATTAATAATAGAGATACTGACAACCTCTTGACTATGCTGTGGACTTCCAATATAATCATGTCTCAAGTGGACAGTGCAAAAGCATTGTTGATGTACATCAAACGTCCCATTAAAACCACGTAAACTGCAAATTCATGCACCTAAAAAATATTTTTCAGCATATCGGCGGGAAAACATGACATAGCAGTGAAGGGGTAATAAAATTTATGTCATCCAATAAAACCTTAAAGTAATTTTACTGCAAAAGTATAAGTGCTTAGGTACTTCTTTTAGCTTCAGTAACTTAGCACATAATTAAAGTGAGATTTTCAGTTATGAGGAAATCTTTCTTTCTAAATATAAATTGACAGTCTCAACCATGTCAAGGAAGATCAACCTCACAGAAGTTAGCTGTTGCAAGAGCAAACTAAGATAAATGGTTTTATCGCAGTGTATTCTATTATATTTTGAATGTGATCTATAGTAAAATATTTTTATTTCACACATGGTATGAAATGAGTTTCTTTCACACATGATATGAAATGAATTTCTTTCACACATGATATGAAATGAGTTTCTTTCACACATGATATGAAATGAATTTCTCTCACACATGATATGAAATGAATTTCTTTCACACATGATATGAAATGAATTTCTCTCACACATGATATGAAATGAGTTTCTCTTATATTTCCATCAAAAAAAAACAAAAAACACACATACAGGCACAAAATTGCAATATTTCAGAGTTATACACCTACATGTATTTTGGTTCATTTAAGACTTCACAGATTGTACTAAGAAACCATGTTTTCTGTATCATATAATAATGCTGATAGTAAAAGCAGGAGTTAAAAATAAGACTTGTTTGTGCCAGACTTGTAAAACTGAACACAAGCCAGCTCACTGCAAAAGTACCTAAATCTACTGCGTTTTCACTGAATGAAATCTGTATGTTGACCCTCCAATTTCTTTTTTTCAGCTTTTTGTTTTTGGTACTGCAGGGCATAATTATAATGATGAACATGTAAAATGATTGTTTATCAATGTGATTTGAAACAATGAATGATTGTCTTGTAAGAGGAAAAAATATTCACACACAGCAAAAAAAAATGTAACATGATATTCGGGATTTACATCATCAAAAAGTATTCATAAAAAAATAATAATAATATGTATTTCAACAGGTACATACAATGTAAAATGCTGTAGTAAATATTTAAAAAGCATCTCATATAAATGCAGAAAGCAATCTAAAAAATTATTTGTATTTGTTTCATCAACAATGCATGGATGTTAACTAAAGGTATTTTGATTTTATATCACCAATCCGACAAAGAGAAACTAAAGCAAGAAAGTTAAAGCATAAAAGAAAAAAAAATTATTTTGCAATCAATTCCTTAACGACAAACATCAAAAAATTGTTCTTCCACTATTAAAATAAGCTACCTTAAAAAGAACAAGCTGAAGCACAAACTGTTTAAATGAATTATAAAGTATTTACATATTATACAATTAAAGAAATATAATATCTGAATATAATATCTCTGAATATAATATCTGACATACGTCAGGCCAGACACAGAAAAAAAGCACCTAACATTGTTCAGTAAATTAAATGCCTTGAGATTCATTAATAAAAATATGGAGGAACCGTATACTCATCTGCTGACTGGTTATAACTATGTAAATGATAGTGATTTTAAACAAAAAGAAAACAATGCACCACTATCTGGAAATTTCCATACTACTGAACATTTTTGCGTCTTGACATGGGTATCTCTTATTCTGTTGCAAAATAGAATGTGAACATGAGATCCAGAAGTTCACCTGCACCATCTGAGGGAGAAATTCATCATGACGAGTCTAGGTCCCACATTTTCTAATGCATATACCACCAATATCTGTGGTACTAACGAAAGTATGGATCATATTAACATTTTAATCCAGTGCCCACTGAATTTGATAAATGCAGTATTATGCAGCTTTGGTAATTTTAGCTTGAGGAATATAGTGATTTGATTTCTTGCAAAGCAAAATAACTGTTTGATTTTTTGAATGTAAGAAGTAAATTATTTATGATACATAACAACCCATAACACAATGGAATGACATTCAGTAAATCAAAATTAAAACTGCTAAGTTTGTACACAACACTGCTATTTAGTGGGTCCTTGTAAATTTTAAGTAAAAATGCATAACCGTGTATAAACATAAATATCCAATATAAAACCTCTTCGAGAGTAAGAAAATACATGAAGACTCAATTGAGCTGCATAAAAGATTTCTGTTCTGCTGATAAAAAGTCAACAAGGTAACATGTCAAATGTTGCCGATGTCTTAACTAGTTCCTGTCAACTAAACAAACTCAGTCGCAGATGTAGATACAGGGGCTTGACAGTCAGCAGTTTTAGATTCTTGCGGCGAAAGTCAGTGGGTTTTCTGTATCTGAGCAACAAAATTGTGGGAAAATGTAAACCAATTATCTACAACCCCAAATCATAAAATAGAAATTTCTGCGTTCCCTTCAAGAGTGGACAATTTTTTTTTGTTAAAATGGAGTTTCACATAGCAATAATCTGAAGTACCGACAAAATACACAAAAACATATATAAACATTTGTGTAATACTTCCACTGAGAGATAGTTTTCTAATATTGACCGAATGTGGTCATTCAGTTGTCAGTCTTAAATTAAAACTATCAATTTTGTCAGCAACTATGCAAACCATATAAACATATTTTTAAAAAAAGCATAAATAAGATATGCTGGGTATAAACTTGAAATGTGCAACAACAAAAAGAGAAAAAGTTGTATTTTGCAAGCTCCACATGAGAAACAAACCATAAGAAAACCATTCAATGAATTATTTAAAAGCATGAAAATAATCCACACTAACTTTTGGCCATTAAGGACTAGCTGTTATGCAGCTAAACAACAATTTGGAATTAACCCACTGTCCACTTACATTTCAAGTACCATGGGACCTTCTTTGATTTCATCACTTTCCATGAATGCCCAACATTTTGTGCTGACTGTAGCTTTCTTTGGTTTGAAATGCTTGAATTCAAAGAAAACAGCAAAGCCTGAAGAGAAGGTTAAAAAATGTTAAAACACCAGGCTCATGTCAGTTAACCTGTGATGAAAAACCACTGATCCTAATGACACTGATTTTATTCACATAACAATTATTTGGCCAGAAGATTGTAAAGAAGTATTTCCACATGATTTTTGTGACACTTTTTCTTCTAAGTAAAAAAGTTCTCAAATAATGTTAACAAAAATATTTGCTGATAAATGTGGAACCCTACTAATTACCCGTGAAAGCTGCTTGGGTGATTTTGCAACAAGATTGTTTTTTTTTTTGCACAGCTTTCTGTCCCATTAACCCTACACAACAGGATAAAGCCAAATAACATTGATGGTTTTAGAAAGCAAAAGTTTAAAACAAGATTGCTGTTTCTGTGAATCAGTTTTCAGGTGACTTTTTACAGAAAAACCTAAGAAGACAGCAGTTATGTTATTTCAAATTCTAAATGGGCTTTAATATGACACAAACAACAGGCCATGAAAATTGTATAGGGTTTGATGTGATGTCCACAGAAAAAAAAGAGGACCCATATTTCAAATGGCTATTCACACAATCATATTACATGTACAAGAGAATAGCAAGACACTTACACTGAATATAGCAACTGAAACAGCATGCTAAGGAGCCCTATCTAATTTTTTTTTTTAAATGTGATGGCAGTATTTCATTTTGGTGCAATTTTGCTCTAATTCACCCAAAGTGTGTATTACTGTTTACCAAGGACTACTCATACAGTAGTCCTTGCTGTTTACTTGAATGTCAGCTAACCTAATTCAGTCTCCATTGTATCATCCTATTATGTTTACTCAAGACTCTAACAATCTTGTAAAAATATTGTTATGACGATAAAATACAATAACCTTTTTCATTGTTTGGCTCCCCCTGATAAACCTAGCCTATGGGATACTTTATTTGACACCATTCAATTTGGTGTAATTTCTCTGCCTAGAAATGAGTGCACGAAGTCCTGTGCACATGAGATCTATAGCAAGACTGTGGATTATTATAGAAATGTCGGGTAGCTCAGCGAAGTCTTACAGATGGTTAATTATTTGTATGCAGATGTTAGATTTGTGTTAAGAGTTTGACATAACGTGTTACTGTCAATCACAGGACACACATAATTTGGCCCACAAAACAGTGTTCACTGATAACAGTAATACTTTCCCTATTATATGAATATGAATTAGGTTTAAATTAGAAGAAAGGAGAGAAGAAAATCCCATTTCTAGAGAAAAAAAAATGTACAACTGAAAATCAGGACATTTCCAATGGAGTGAAATACTCGCAACAAATAGTGATTGCTCAGCCAGCAATCATATGTCAATCCAAAGCATAGGACTGACCCCAAATTTGTTCATGGGAATGACATCATTCCTATGTAGATCCCCTTGTTATGACATCACAATGTTGTTGGTTTGATGTTGGAAATCTGTCCCCACGGAAATCTTATACAAATCTATGCCAGAGTGACATAGGGATACTGGCTGGATGATTGTCAGACCGTTCACCAACACAATGAAATCTTTCTAACCAGGTGGCAGACTTTCCACAGTTTTCTGTATGTGTACTTTGGTATTAAAGATGACAGCTGAGTCGTCCTTCCTGGCAGCTATAGGAGTGTCTTGCGTTGCTGTCAAAGCCTGTCCAGAGGAATCTGCGAATCATAAGCAGCTTATTTTGTTTAAATCTGCATATCTGCTGGGCTAATCAGAATTGTACTTTCACCTTCCAAAAAGTGGCATATTTTTTTTAATTGGCTACAAATTTTCATAACAGTATGCTCTGAATAAGTATATATATCCAAAGAAAGTTCAATTTTTCTAATACACTTACTTCAATATTTCTAGGACCCCACCTCCTGACTCAGCTGACAGTCTTCTTCTGGAGTATTAGTAGTACCAAAAAAATAAAATATAAAATAAGCTAAATATGTTTAGATTATAATCTTGTTTCACCAGCCCAATAAAAACTTCATTCTTGATACCCATGCCTTCTGTGATTGTCATCAAGCCTGGCTGGACAAAACGTGTAAATACAGTATGTTCATTTAAAGAAATGTAACTTTCATGTCACTGTTTCCAAGATGCCATTCTGAAATTCTTGAAAAGAAGGAACTTTCATCCAAATTTTCAAAAAGAAGGAACTCTAAGCAGCCTCATCTAACCCAATACCAGTAATCATTGTCACAAATAAAAAGGGGAAATACAAACAGCATTTGTTTTCAATAGCTGAGAAATTTTGACACAAAGAGTGGCTGATAGAGGAAAGAAGGCACAGGAAAGAATGGCATCTCTGCTTTTCTAATTGGTAAATCAGAAGGAAAGATAGACAGAAGAAAAGATGGGAGGATGACATCCGCGAGTGGACAGGCCTGAGTTTTAGTGGATCACAGAGAGTCATGGGAGGCCGGGACAGGTGGACAGGCCTGAGTTTCAGTGAATCACCGAGAGCCACGGGAGACCGGGACAGGTGGACAGGCCTGAGTTTTAGTGAATCACAGAGAGTCACGGGAGACCAGGACAGGTGGACAGGCCTGAGTTTTAGTGAATCACAGAGAGTCACGGGAGACCAGGACAGGTGGACAGGCCTGAGTTTTAGTGAATCACAGAGAGTCACGGGAGACCAGGACAGGTGGACAGGCCTGAGTTTTAGTGAATCACAGAGAGTCATGGGAGACCAGGACAGGTGGACAGGCCTGAGTTTTAGTGAAGCACAGAGAGTCACGGGAGACCAGGACAGGTGGACAGGCCTGAGTTTTAGTGAATCACAGAGAGTCACGGGAGACCAGGACAGGTGGACAGGCCTGAGTTTTAGTGAATCACAGAGAGTCACGGGAGACCAGGACAGGTGGACAGGCCTGAGTTTTAGTGAATCACAGAGAGTCACGGGAGACCAGGACAGGTGGACAGGCCTGAGTTTTAGTGAATCACAGAGAGCCACGGGAGGCCGGGACAGGTGGACGGGCCTGAGTTTTAGTGAATCACAGAGAGCCACGGAAGACCGGGACAGGTGGACAGGCCTGAGTTTCAGTGACTCACCGAGAGCCACGGGAGACCGGGACAGGTGGACAGGCCTGAGTTTCAGTGACTCACAGAGAGCCACGGGAGACCGGGACAGGTGGACAGGCCTGAGTTTCAGTGAATCACAGAGAGCCACGGGAGACCGGGACAGGTGGACGGGCCTGAGTTTTAGTGAATCACCGAGAGCCACGGGAGACCGGGACAGGTGGACAGGCCTGAGTTTCAGTGAATCACAGAGAGCCACGGGAGACCGGGACAGGTGGACGGGCCTGAGTTTTAGTGGACGGGCCTGAGTTTCAGCGAATCACAGAGAGCCACGGGAGACCGGGACAGGTGGACGGGCCTGAGTTTCAGCGAATCACATAGAGCCACGGGAGACCGGGACAGGTGGACGGGCCTGAGTTTCAGCGAATCACAGAGAGCCACGGGAGACCGGGACAGGTGGACGGGCCTGAGTTTCAGCGAATCACAGAGAGCCACGGGAGACCGGGACAGGTGGACGGGCCTGAGTTTCAGTGACTCACATAGAGCCATGGGAGACCGGGACAGGTGGACGGGCCTGAGTTTCAGCGAATCACAGAGAGCCACGGGAGACCGGGACAGGTGGACGGGCCTGAGTTTCAGCGAATCACAGAGAGCCACGGGAGACCGGGACAGGTGGACGGGCCTGAGTTTCAGCGAATCACAGAGAGCCACGGGAGACCGGGACAGGTGGACGGGCCTGAGTTTCAGTGACTCACATAGAGCCACGGGAGACCGGGACAGGTGGACGGGCCTGAGTTTCAGTGACTCACATAGAGCCACGGGAGACCGGGACAGGTGGACGGGCCTGAGTTTCAGTGACTCACATAGAGCCACGGGAGACCGGGACAGGTGGACGGGCCTGAGTTTCAGCGAATCACAGAGAGCCACGGGAGACCGGGACGGGTGGACGGGCCTGAGTTTCAGCGAATCAAAGAGAGCCATGGGAGACCGGGACAGGTGGACGGGCCTGAGTTTCAGTGAATCACAGAGAGCCACGGGAGACCGGGACAGGTGGACGGGCCTGAGTTTCAGTGAATCACAGAGAGCCACGGGAGACCGGGACAGGTGGACGGGCCTGAGTTTCAGTGAATCACAGAGAGCCACGGGAGACCGGGACAGGTGGACAGGCCTGAGTTTCAGTGACTCACCGAGAGCTACGGGAGACCGGGACAGGTGGACAGGCCTGAGTTTCAGCGAATCACAGAGAGCCACGGGAGACCGGGACAGGTGGACAGGCCTGAGTTTCAGCGAATCACAGAGAGCCACGGGAGACCGGGACAGGTGGACGGGCCTGACTTTCAGTGAATCACAGAGAGCCACGGGAGACCGGGACAGGTGGACGGGCCTGAGTTTCAGTGAATCACAGAGAGCCACGGGAGACCGGGACAGGTGGACGGGCCTGAGTTTCAGTGAATCACAGAGAGCCACGGGAGACCGGGACAGGTGGACGGGCCTGAGTTTCAGTGAATCACCGAGAGCCACGGGAGACCGGGACAGGTGGACAGGCCTGAGTTTCAGTGACTCACCGAGAGCTACGGGAGACCGGGACAGGTGGACAGGCCTGAGTTTCAGTGACTCACCGAGAGCTACGGGAGACCGGGACAGGTGGACAGGCCTGAGTTTCAGCGAATCACAGAGAGCCACGGGAGACCGGGACAGGTGGACAGGCCTGAGTTTCAGTGACTCACCGAGAGCTACGGGAGACCGGGACAGGTTTACAGGCCTGAGTTTCAGCGAATCACAGAGAGCCACGGGAGACCGGGACAGGTGGACAGGCCTGAGTTTCAGTGAATCACAGAGAGCCACGGGAGACCGGGACAGGTGGACGGGCCTGAGTTTCAGTGAATCACATAGAGCCACGGGAGACCGGGACAGGTGGACGGGCCTGAGTTTCAGCGAATCACAGAGAGCCACGGGAGACCGGGACGGGTGGACGGGCCTGAGTTTCAGCGAATCAAAGAGAGCCATGGGAGACCGGGACAGGTGGACGGGCCTGAGTTTCAGTGAATCACAGAGAGCCACGGGAGACCGGGACAGGTGGACAGGCCTGAGTTTCAGCGAATCACAGAGAGCCACGGGAGACCGGGACAGGTGGACGGGCCTGACTTTCAGTGAATCACAGAGAGCCACGGGAGACCGGGACAGGTGGACGGGCCTGAGTTTCAGTGAATCACAGAGAGCCACGGGAGACCGGGACAGGTGGACGGGCCTGAGTTTCAGTGAATCACAGAGAGCCACGGGAGACCGGGACAGGTGGACGGGCCTGAGTTTCAGTGAATCACCGAGAGCCACGGGAGACCGGGACAGGTGGACAGGCCTGAGTTTCAGTGACTCACCGAGAGCTACGGGAGACCGGGACAGGTGGACAGGCCTGAGTTTCAGTGACTCACCGAGAGCTACGGGAGACCGGGACAGGTTTACAGGCCTGAGTTTCAGCGAATCACAGAGAGCCACGGGAGACCGGGACAGGTGGACAGGCCTGAGTTTAAGTGACTCACTGAGAGCTACGGGAGACCGGGACAGGTGGACAGGCCTGAGTTTCAGTGACTCACCGAGAGCTACGGGAGACCAGGACAGGTGGACAGGCCTGAGTTTCAGCGAATCACAGAGAGCCACGGGAGACCGGGACAGGTGGACAGGCCTGAGTTTCAGTGACTCACCGAGAGCTACGGGAGACCGGGACAGGTGGACAGGCCTGAGTTTCAGCGAATCACAGAGAGCCACGGGAGACCGGGACAGGTGGACAGGCCTGAGTTTCAGTGACTCACCGAGAGCTACGGGAGACCGGGACAGGTGGACAGGCCTGAGTTTCAGTGACTCACCGAGAGCTACGGGAGACCGGGACAGGTGGAGGGAAATTGTGCAGACATCAGTGGTGCCCCAACGACCAGCGCGGTTAAGGGATCGATGACGATGATGATGATGAAATCAGAATTGGTGATAAGTAAAAATGTGCTTTTCTTGCCTTTCACAGATATGGTGATATATGGGTCTAGGTACTGGCTTGCATCCTTCAGATTGATGTGTTCTATTGCGATGGTCAGCAGAGACTTTCCTGTAATTGGCAGTGGTTTTGGCAGAAGTGTACCAGCACCTGGAACAGAAACAGAATTACAACTGGAATCAATGTCATTTTGTTGTTGTTTGCCTTTTGTCTTCTTTTGGTTCTGAACAAATATTTTAAACCTATGATTTTATAAATGAAAGAGATTTGTGAGGGATAGTTGTTCCTATGGGCTGAGGTTAGGATTGGGACAAAAGTAGTGTTGCCTAGTTTGATGCCTGGGTAAAGTCAAACTTCAACAAGGACAACAAACCCTTCTTACTGAAACACTTACTGGGCATGAACAAGAAAGCCCTCAAGAACAATGCACTCTTCCTGGTAAAGCATTTTCATTGCAAATACACGTGTTGTTGTGTTTTTAAGAACTTCTACACATCTTATAATAATGAGAGCAGGGGGTAAACTGTCTGTGACGCGTATGCATTTCATGGCCATTCAAGCTAGACACTTGAAAGTTTGCATACTACCGTTTTTGATAATGCTGAGTTGCATAGCTGGCTTAGTTTTTGCGTTTGACCACGTCTTATATATTTTTGAAAACTGTGAAACGCCTTAACGTTTAAACCCGGACTAAATTCCTGGTGTAGTTTTTATGATTGTTAGAGTATTGCGTATGGGTGTAGCAATCGATACTCAGTATCGAAGAATGTTATTTTGCGTCTAAGCATTTCATGGCCTTTAAAGCGAGACACTCACAATTTTGATATATCTAGGCCTAGGCCTACTGTTTTTTATCCTGTCGAGCTGCATGAATGCCGTGATGTATGTTTATATGATTGTTATGGATGGCGATTCCGCAACCTCTTTGCTGGGCGCTAGCAAAACCGATACACAGTATCGAATATGCCATCTTCTTTGAGCGTGGCCTGCTTGAAAGTAAACAAGACATGTGCTCAGTTTGCCACTCACCGTTCGAAGATAGGGTACATTGACTAGTATACATAAAAAGCTCATATTTCTGATAGAAAGTACCAAACAAACTTCATGTAAAGAACTTCTGATGAAACATTCAGTTGTAGTTATGACAAGGGTTGAGACTTCTGTCAAATCCAATAAGAAATTCAACATACTGCCTTGAAGTGTTCACATCAAAAGTCTTGTGTCATTATGTCCTCCAACTTCACGTCCATTTTCAGTTTTATTGTTGCACTAAAAATTCTTCTGTCAACATTTGTGTATTTCTATATTTGAATCAGTTTTTTGTTATGGTAAGGGATTCCTGGGCCAAAAGAGATTTCCAGACATGAGTAGTTTCTTTCTGGATATGAGACGCTATCATTCAAAGTAAATTGTCAGATGTTTCCAGTCTCATTCTAATGTACTCCATACACTTTTCTTCTTTGCCAAAATTTATGGCATCAAAAGCAATATTCTCCAGACAATTTGTGTTGAGAATATTTGTGATGTGTCTAGTATGACTGTTTTTTCTTAACTTTTACGTTACTGTTTCAACAATAACAAAACTAAATTTTTGTTTTGGTGTCCATGTTCAAAGCCTTATCAGAACACAGATGTTGGGTTTGGACACCCATCAGTTCACTAACGTAGATGTATGATGCAAATGGGACAGATATGGATCTCTGGCATGAATAGGCATTTATACTTAAACATTAGGAAAATACATAATTAGACTAAGTGATCAGTGCTCTGAAGGACACACAGTGTTTTTCATTGGGTAGAGATAAAGGGGGGTAATCAGTAATGCAAGAAGGAAACAAATTTCTTACCTTTTTTCATGGACACTTCATCATCGTTTGGGGAATCAGCTCTGTTTGGGCTGAAAAAGGAATATAATATATGAGGTAAATCAAGGTAAATGAAAACAGTGTCATTCCATGACAGATACTGATTGATAAGATAAGATCAATTTATTCATTTTCACAGAGCATAAGATCAAGAGCGCATACACACATCATATTTCTTACAACATGAGCAATCACAGCTTATTAACAGGTATAACACATGAAGCAACAGGGTGTAGAAACTCAATAATACATGGCTTACATCTAGCTAGAATGCATTGATGTGGCAACAGCAGATGGTAAAGACAAACTTCTATGTCTTGCTCTGTTTGTTGCATTCCTAGAGAATACGCCATTTGTAGAATTCAGGTGAGCCACATTAAATGTCAACTTCTCAAATTTTACGACTAAGGATGATCGGACAAGCAGCTGGACGATTAAGAATAGTGCGAAGGAAGCCCATTCTTTATCAGAACCAGCTTTATGGAAACTTGAAATGACATCAACTGTATGTTAGAAGAATATTCAATAGATGTAAAACAAGACCTCATTCCTTTTTTTTCCCCCCTTAAATTTCAGTCTGTGTTTTTTTTCTTTCTGAAGTGAAAAAATGTTCCAGACTCAGTTCTATTGAAATCTCTGTTCCACTATCACTCACTGGATGTGTTTATTATATTTAAGACTAGACAACAACAACACTTCCATGCAGATGGTAATATCCATAACAACACTGTCACGGATCAATTATCGTTAGCATGCTAGCAAACCCATGCCATCACACTTGATACCTTTGCCTGGTAGATATTTACAGATTTTAGGTCACTGCTAATTCCAGTTTATTTAAGATTGTTTTTCTGCAACAGAACAACTAACATTATCATAATGTTTTGCATAATACTATAGCATGCTGATATGAGGGAAGTCTGCAAAGATAACTGCATGTCATAAATTCTTCAAAAGAAGAAAAGGACAAACTAAGTTAAATGATCTTCTAGGTTCCAGAAGTTTTAAATAACATAAGGAGTGTAAAACAAATCTTCCTTCTGGTACGAATTAAGTTCTAGTCCTTGAAAATTCTGAATCATCTCCTTATCAATATGTCGTCCATCTCATGCACTGGTGGATCATCAATTTTCTCCTTTTACAGGAGAATGTTTCACAGTTTCGGTGAGCGTGAGATTTCTCAAGGACAAACAAGATTGGGCAAAAACATTTCTGCTCAGAACTTAGAAACTATGAAAGATATATTGATACTTCCATTTGTGAGAATGTAGATCTCCTTATGAGCAGCGATAAGGTAATTCAAAACCACCACAGTCGCCGATACTCCTGTATGTGAAATGGAGACAAACTGAAAAACATATTACCTGGTTAATGCAAGCTTTTGAAGTTGCGTGGACGCCACTGACAAATCCACTGGAAACTTTGGTGAAGATCCAGGGAAACCTAGGAGGTTTTGTAGAGCTGTAATAAAGGTGACAATGGCATTAATCATTGTAAAAATTTCAAAACCATGAGGCCACAAGTGACTCAAGGCAAATTATGTCAAAGATTGTAATGTAACGTGTCATTCGGTTCCCAAAGAATTTGGAATTATTGACAGAATTTTTCTAAACTATTTGATTACAGTATTTACTCACCAAATTCTAAATCTGTACTAAGACAGGCATTTATGAATCATTAAAACTGAAAAAAGTATCACCACAATGCCTGACCATTCAAAGGCTCAACTTTATTTTTTTCTATTAAACAAGCTCCAGCAAATTAACTTTTGCAAGTTTGAGTTTGGGTTTAATGGCGTGACGGCACGATAACGGTCACTTTGCACCTCTCACAGTTTTTCGTTATCTCTCTTTGGGCTAGCTTTCAGCCCTCAGATGCCTAAATGTAAGATCAGATAAAAGTGAAGTTAAAGATCTAACCGGAAAAGGCTCGTATTAAAAATCTAACCGGAAAAGGTCCATGCTGTAAAGTACACATGTTTTTCTGAGTTCAGAAAATAGTTTTTCCTATTCACATTCTTAATGCAAATCAGCACTCTGATAAAATGTACAAAGCCCTTACTTTTCTCCAAACGTGAAAGATCATCCAATGAAATGCCATCTACATTGTTTGATGCCTGAAACAAAAGATGTGTAAGTGTTATACATTGTATTTTGTGGTTTTAAGGTTTTTTTTTGCCTTGCTGTGTCGAAAACAAAATGACAAAAGTATATCGTTCTGAGCATTATTTTTGACCATTTCTCATAATCTTTCCTCTCATTCCAGTTAATCAATCATTTTCAATCTGTCACTCTTATCATGTACAGGTAATGAAACTCCAACACCATTTTGAAAGCAGAGAAATATATCAGATACTTATATTTAACTGACAGAAAAAAAAAGAATGACTCGCACACGTGTTGTTTTTCATTGCTTCACTCTGATGTAAAGAAAGTAAAAATATAATAATATACTAGGCGCTTAGTTTACAGGTTTGCTGTAAAATCATCAAGTTTACCATCTTTATCATCTCTTAAACTAGACATGAGCAACCTATGGCCTGCAGAGCACTAAGTTTGACTGACCCCTGAGGTGGATTGTCAGATACTTTACACAATGGTTTCTGTACTATAAAAAAAACAACAAATAAATATAACATACACATTACTCTCTGCCCCCTTAGTTAGATTATCTGTAACTTACCTATTTTACCCATTCATAATTAATTTATTATTTCTCTCTCTCTCTGTTTCAATTCACCCTTTTCCTGCCTACACCCTTCATTCGATGATACAATTTTTACATTAAACTAGCCCGTTCATGCAAATCACACACATTTATAGAGAGGCCTTAATAACAGCTCAAACAATGCCAAATTTTAAAAAATGATTGAAATTGATTCGCCCACTGTACATCAGAAATCAATGATTGATAGAAATAAAAGCTGTATCTTTATCCCTCCTGGAAGTCAGCGTTTGTAAAGAGGGTTCACTGACTTACATTTGCTTGCAGAGCTCTACTTCTGGAATCAAGACAAAGAGCTATCTTCTCAAGAGTTTTCTGCAGAAACCAGAGAAAAAAGGCAGTGAAAAAGACCGCAATGCTCCTCGCCTTAGCTTTAAAAAATAATGAAAGTATGTGTAATTCAAAAACCATAATTCTTATCAACAAAACAGTAAGAGTTTCTGATGAACTAAAGAGAAAATGGATGGATTTCCTGAAAAGATGTAGTTGAGCTTTGTAATGCAGACAGATGTCTCTGGTCAGCTGTGCAGTAAAAAATATGTTCATGTCGGCAAATGAAAAAAATTTTCCTCCTCCAATTACCTGGGCATTTCTACATTTATATCTCTCAGTAATTAAAATTTGTATTTCTGTTTGATCAGGTAAAAAGAATAGGGATAAATGAAGAATGACTAAGTTTTCTGTTATGTTTTATTTCACGGTCATCGCCATTGTCTCAATGCTTAGAACTGGCTAAAAAGATTGTGACTAGAATAACTTGTACCTTTTGGTTCTCTGTAAACAAGAGTGTATCACTTCGGTTGCTGTGATTGTGAAGCTGATTGGACAATCTGAAAAATGAAACTTCGGTTGTTAGTTTTGCACTAAAAAAAATATCTAACATCAATAGAAATGAATTTGACTAGTATTTTTTAGCTTTAGACTGCTACACAAACTATAGAAAAACCACATTTCATTATTTAGTCATAGAAGTGTGGGAAATCCAATGGGCGAGCATTGTCCTGTTGTTAAACCAACAGAGAATAACATTCATCTTACGTCATACAAGATGCGATTATAAATAGAACTGCACAAACGAGTAACTTCCTGATCTGTTAGAAAGCTTGCAGGATGTGAAGGTGAAGGTACTCGCTGGATATAAATGGACTGAACATGATGTTAGGGTCTTCTTCACTTAAGGTATTATCACTAGACCAATTGATGCACTTAATTGTCCTCACTTCATTGGGAATGGTTGCATGACTGTTGCAGTGGCAAAACTTTGCCCTCGTATGGTGTATGGAAGTGTCTACAGCATAAAACTATGAACGTAACAAAACTTTCGTTCATGAAATCACTCCCCTTTGTAATTCTGTGTAATCAACGATTATTTGAGAGACAACAGCATCTATGCTTGCTGTGGATATCTAAACTATATATATTTGTGGACTTGAGATTTTTCGTTGCAAAAGGCTTCTGAACTACTCAACACTCAGACTTCAAATTTTATATGGTGCATCAGAATGGATGTAAGGGTGCACAATTTTTAATAGAAGTCTCAATCGGTGTAGTTTTTTTTATTGGAATTTTATTGTTTCCCCAATTTTCACCAGGCTCATTGGCATGCTGTAGGTTTTTATGACATCATCACTTCCTGAAAATTTTCTGTGCGCACCACTGCACTGTCCTGTCGCTGAGTTTTCGGGATGACCCTACGCATCTCGGCTTTTGTTCTTATTCCTTTCGGTCTGAAGTGGTGTCCTTTGTTGTTGCATCTCTCTTATAAGCTATCTATGCAGCATTAATGCCTTTCTTAGTTCACAGGCGTCTTAGTTTTATTCCCCCCCCCCCCCCCCCCAAAAAAAAACTACACAAACCTGTTCATCGAAGGGGTACTCAGCTAGTTCTCTATAAGAGTTAAGAGGGAAACATTTGCTGCTTCAGATAATGAGAAATGTTTTTGGCAGCTTTTAATTTGTCCAAATGTTAAAAATAGTTCTCTTGTAGCGTGATAGAGTCATCCACTTACATGCTGTTGTATGCAAAACTTTTCTTATAAATTTACCATGTTATTTTTACAATATCACAGTCAGCACACAGATGCTTGATACTTTTCTTTTCTTAGGATATCTTCTATATTTATTTTTTCCTTGCCAATCATCATTTTGACAATGGTGTCATTTAATGCTCATGGTACTGAATTGCTTACCAAGAGAGAACCCGTGTTGGAAAGTGAAGAAAATCTCATAACTTTATAAGTTAGAAGATCAAGAAGGATTTAACCTTAACAAAATGTTCACATGAAAAGATCACTGGCTATAGTTTAACCCACTTCTGGCACTTATTCTGTTTCTAGTTCTATAACTTAATGCTAATCGTCTTCATCATTAGCTGCTTTTCTCCCCTGAATCAAAAGTACCCAAAAACTTGAACAAATATGGTTTTCATATGAAACAGTCAGGAGACAGTGAAACCGAGAAATAATTCTAGCCATCTAACACACACAAATGTAAAATGAGAAAATTTGGTGTACATCCTTTCCCAGCACTGAAGAGTAATACGGTGCACCATAATTTCCAGTCCCTGATTGAAAGAACTTATCCTAATCAACAAATTTACTTCAGTCTCTTGTAAATAACTTTTTCTGGTGTGAGAAATGGGGAATACAATTTTTGAAGTTTTCAAATATTCAAGAATTATCTATTCCTGACCAGACTAAATTCAGACTATTCTGACATCCAGAAAATTAGTTTATTGATATATTTTATATATATATATATATTTCCATCCAACCAACGGTAGGTAAGCCATGATAACAAAAAGCATTTTGTTCAGTTTGTTGCATCTTATCTCCTTTCTTTTGTGCTGTTTTGTAGGAAATTTGTTCAATGGCTTCTAGCCAGCTTGTCTTTTTGTTTAGCATCTTGAAAGATTTAGATGAAATGCAAAATTTACGTCCATAACACCCTTACTAAGTTTTCATCAGGTAGTTTACAGACTGCATGTGTGTGCATGCATCCATACTGAAGTTCGTTTTATTAAAATTATTGTCAGGAGATTAATTTGACATTAGAAAGAATTCAGCCTGTCCTCTGATATAATGTGTCCCATTATGATTGTAAATCAGCATTTTGAAGTTTTTATAGCTGTCGTAAGTATAATTCCTATTAAGTGCTTCATGTCGTACATTTTTGCAAGAGCCTTGCATAAACTGAAATCCTAGGCATTAAATGTATTGACATACAGAGATCACTTCTGTCGCAACAATACAAAATGTCTTCAATGCATTTTGAGTACATCGCAGTGCACTGGAAGGAAACTCTAACGTTAAAGAAAGATTATTTTATGTGTGTTGGGACACACCATGTTTACCAAAGTAATCTGCCTTAATCAAGTGTTGAGAATCATTCTTTTCTTTTAATTAAGATCTGAAATTAGTATAAGTGATGCTTCCCATGTAAGACGGACATGTCAAAATAGAAATACTGAACACATATATATGAACTTAAATTGCCCCCACTGGCTGGTTATGTGGTAGGCCTACTGATGTTCTATTATCTCACCCTGTATCATAATTTACCACTTTCACCAAAGCCAGCCATTCCATCATGTACAAACTTTGACTTTAACACTTTTCCATCGCATAGGAATTTTGGGAATTTCCCTTTTGTAACATGGCTGAAAGCTGTCAAGAAGTGAAATCAGGTGGTAGTCAAACAATATTTATTTCTCAACAACGGGGTGATATTTTTCCACGAAACTTTCAGGACTTCTCAAACACATATTAATTCTTCTTCTGGTGATCTCTCCTAACCATTCATTGCTGTATGTGACTCTGTAGTCATAATCATCCCAGAAGAAGCCATTGCGGTTAGGTCTAGGCTGATTTGGTGTAGGTCTAGGCCCCTGGGCCTGGGTTTCATTGTCACCAATGTCACCATCCGATTCTGACCTCGTTCTGCTACTCGAATTATCATCAGAGAAGTCTCTCATGCGCATATCTATGCCTTCCACACCATTATTTCTTCCTAAATCGAAACTTGCGAATGAATGATCACTCACAGTATCACGCAAGTCTTCACCAGAATCGCTGTCATGTTGAAAAACTGATCGTTTGACGCGTTTGTTTTTGCCTCTCACGACTGTCAGTGGCGGTACAGTATCACAAAAACACGCCAAAAGTACCGATAAAGACTTTCTAATACAGAACAACGTAGTCCAAAAGAGGAAACCAAGAAGGGAAGCTACTACAACAATGTGTAAGATCGCTAGGTACACACTCGCTGATCGGTGGGATGTGACGCAAGGACAAGTGCGTGGTACTCGCCGATCGGCGGGATATGATGGAAAAGTGTTAAAGACTACTGTTACTTTCTGTTCTCAATAAGCTGCAATTGAAACTTTCTCCACCAAGATGGTAATATTAAACGAGGTCACTGGTTGACTCAGGAAGTAATATAATAATAATAATAATAACAATAAAAAAGGAAAATAGTAAAATAAAAAACCCAGCCAGCATATCCGATGTAGATTTGTATAAGATTCCTGCAGGGTTGGCAAGATTACTGTGGGGCGGTGTCCCTACCTCAAACTGATGTCGGTGTGATTTCATAATCATCAAACTTATGCAGGAACAACGTCATTCCTTTGTGTAATTTTCATGTAGATCCATGAATTTAACCCATGATTATTTTATATTCATCCCCCCCCCCCCATTAAAAAAATCCGCTCTGTATTATAATTTACCACACTTTTCCTGTGAGTGGGCCTAGATCTATGCTGTAAACAGGATTAGAGCTAGACTAGTTTCTGAACTATACTTGTAACCCATGCAGTTTCATCACTCTTTCTTCTATTTGGACCGCACTGCTTATGTCAACAGGACTTGAATTCTGGCATAATCAGAGGCACAGTTGTTTTTGTTTTTTTTTGATAATGATAAATAGTCTAGATCTAGATTTGGATTAGATCAAGATCTAAGCCTAGGAGTAGGAATTCAACCCGCAGGCAGGTCACCTCCGATAAACTTCGATAGCTTCGACTGGCTGCCCCCATGCATCGTAGTCCGCTGCTCTTTTGAAGGCATTTCTCCATGATTCAATTAAAGACTCAGCATTCGAGTCGTTATTCATTTCTCATGCTTTGTTCATCGCACTCAATAATAAAGAGTATCCGTAGGTATCCATAACCCTGTCTCATTTCTCACACCAGTATCATATGTAAACAAACCACGACCGGAAATAACTAGAGTATCGGCTTTTTTAGCGGGTTGCAATAGGTGAAAAATTTTCGAGCTGCAAAAAGAGTTCTTTAATATTCATTTTAAAGTTACGAATGTGCAGTCTAATTCATGATGAGTGTTTACAGCAAGTCTGCTAATAGTGGTACTTATATTAAGTACGGGATATATCTGGGTTTGCCTTCTTGTTCTCTTTAATAATGTCATGAAACATAAGTGCGGGGCAAAACAATCATAACAACTGCTAAAAAATCATGAATGACAATGAAATACAAGTTTATCAAGAAAGCTCAGACAAACCACCCGAAGAATAAAAAGAAAAAGAAAAAAAAAGAAAACTTTTGACTTGAATCTGCTCATCCCTCTTCTTCCGTACTTTGTGGGGATTTGTTGTCGTCTGAGGGTTTTAAAAATAATTCTTGGTGCCAATAAACTGTTATAAACACAGTGTGATTGTACCTTTAAACATGAGTTAAATATTATGATTATTACGTCCTGGGGGTTTCGCTTCACCTATGCTAAATCTGGACAAATATTTTCAGTGTCGTAAAATTTGGAAATGTTACACTATTCTATCGATACGTCAGAAACATTATGATTTGATAATTTCAAGGCTCTTGAACGATGAATAATGAGGCCATTGCTTATTTGTAATTCCAACACATAATTCTTGCAATAACAATAATAAATAAATGAAAAAAGCTTTAGCTGCTCGAGAGAGAGGGAGAGAATGAAATATTTTTGAGAATGTAATGTAATAAATCATGTCAAAATTGTTTTGCAACTATTATTTCCTTTCCTATTCCTTCATCTTTTCATACATCACACTATGTCAGTGAAACCAGCCATCATTATAAACGTCAGTAACACTTTAACAATTATTATCTGCACTAATCATGCTACAATTATGATATATTCAGATGATAACCTCGAAAATGTGTCCCGTACTTGTGAACTGTGGGTGTTAATAGGCATATAAACTGATCACTTGTGAAGGAAGTTTGGCAGTAGAAATTTTAGATACTTGATTTTCTCATCTCTTAATTGAAAGCTGACTTATCCATATCAATGATCTCGTTTTGTCCTACTACCAACAGTATGAAATGAGTCCAGTCAAAGGACATGCCATGTTTTTAGTTGTGGGTTGGTTTTTAAAAGCTTGTGTAGGTGTCATACTATCTTTTTGTTTTCATGTGGAGTAAGGCACTCCAGATTTTGTAGTGAATAAAAGATTGTGCTGTAAGCCATCGTATTGCATCATAAACATATATCTTATTACTCTGTTTCTTGCTTTTCTGAATTGTACAAAATAGATAAACAAACCAATAATGATAATGTCGCCTCTTGGTGAGAAATAATCTTTATCTGTGAGGCTAACTTGACATATTGTTGGTATGATTCTCTAACCGTCCAACTGCTTTTTACAAAATTTTATAGGAGAGCAAAAAAACTGTACAGGTATTTATTTCCTTCACTGGACGGAATTGGGTCTCTTTTTTAACTCATTAAACACAATATCATATCTTCAAAACTATGGCAGATATTTTTTTGTTCTTAAAATGTAGTATATTATATTTAGAATTGTTAGATAGACGCTTATAGCTCTTACAAAAAGGGAAATTGGACGGTTAGAGAATTACACCGACGATATTAAATGGTAATTGGTCCACTGCAAACGACAGCTACGGCAAAGAAGAAGACAATTTGTTATACTGAATTCTTATATATATCTAGTTGGGAGTCATAGGTCTCAAAAAAAGGTACTAGGAAACATAATCATGAACATTATCACACTCTAGAATAAAACAAGCCAGTATATAGCACGTCTTACTTTTTGATAGCCAGTAAATAATGAGAGGAGGGGGGACAGCCGGGGATGGGGGAAATCACTTCGCTGTCGTAAACAATGTAGTGCTAGGGCGCATGCGTCGATTATTCAACTCAGCTGCTTCCGACAAATAAATGCGGAAATTGACCAATAATAATTAGTAAACACGACGCTCTTCGTCTTCATCAGTGTTGGATACCGCCGTGCAGACATGTTATAGAGATTATTCTTTGTCAGTCTATTGTTGAGCTCTGCCTTGTTTTCTTTCACCTAAATGTAGACAGCTTGGATTCCGATATGTGACCCTAACACTGCGGGCAAGGTTATGTCCCTTGTATGATAAACATGGCAGGTCTTGAGAAAGTCTCATAGATCTAGTCAGTCTCAGACATTGAGATAAACTGACCGCCATTCCCTTCTATTTTGGCGATATGTTCCACTCATATTCCTCTGGAGATAATTCATCCCACCCCTTGCTGTCACAGGAACATTTGCAAAAATGGAAAGGGATTTTTTCATCCGCCTTGAGAGGGGTATGTTGATATTGTTTTATTACACTGAATAGGTGCTGATGATCGTCATTTTTATCTCGTTTTGGGAGTTCCGTACTCGAGCGCCAAAGACCAGAAACTTACTAAACACAACTACCCCAGCCCCTTTTCGCCTGATTAGTCAATCTGACTACCGCCCATTGATACAAACTGACTAGACCCTCACGCCCCCAGGTCCATCTGGCCATTCAATGTGTTTAAATTGATAACACATTAACAGTGAAAGTGGCGCTCGGGTAAGGTACTCCTCCCCTCGTTTTTCCTTTTAAAAAATGTGTATGTCATTCTGACTGATTGGTAGAACGGTTTTCCAGTTCTACCGACAGTTGTTAATAGTAGATGTTGCATTCTTCGCATGGGGGTTTCTTGATCTGATCCTGAGTGTGCCATTATCTAGACTTAGACCTAGAGTAGAGGAACAGTAATTTCACATTGATGGTGACAGGGTCTAGAGGTAGATCTATGTGATCTAGCAGTGCAAGATATAGGCCTATAGGCCTAATTTTGATGAAGGATAAAGCTACTGTAGTATTTGTTTGAAAAAAAAACTACTTCATGCTTCCTCATTGTTATGAATGACCAGATACCAGGTTGGGAATAACAGAATCTAACAGGCTGAGTGAAAACTCATTGGAAAGGCCATTGTAAAAATGTTTTACTTTGTATTTTGGGAAGGATGACCAAATCTGATTCTGTCCAGAAAACAAACGTAAAAGCTTCCATAATATTATAAATGTTATGTATCTCATTCCAGTATTGCCAGATTGCACTTTTTAAGCTTTTCTGCAGTTAATTAACAAGCTGGGCGTTAGCTAAAAAATGTCCCTATAGAGGACTAATTCACTGGTCGGTGGTTTGATACCCTGAGTACAGATGCTCCCAAAATCATATCCTTGGTCTTTGAGTTGCCATCAGAATAATTGGATTCTGTGTAAACCTCTGGTTTTTGTTTTATTGTTTTTTTTTAATTCCTGAAGGGTTTACAGCAAGTTTGCTGTGATAGTGGTACTTATAATACTTATATGTAAAAGTACTGTAAACATCATTTTCATCCAAGTAGCCCAGTATTGTTTGGAGTGGTCTGCAGTTCACAGTCTCAAGATTTATAGGATATCAAATACTGTTACAGTGTCTGTTGGCTTGAATGGAAATTCAAAATATTGACTGAGGAATGGGGGTCTTAACCCTCACCCTGCGAGGGGCGGCAATTGTCGGTATTGATTCGCAAGTGCTCGCGCCGCGCAGGCGGCAAAAGTCGGCAAGGAAGCTGACCGCGCCACGCGCAAGCCGTATTTTCACGCATCGGGTCACTGACCTTTTTGAGACGTAAACACCATCCTATTGTTCACTGTATCTCTTCTAAATCAAAAGCATTGTGACATGGACATGTTAACCAGTGAACCACTGGTCGGAATCACAAAGACCAAGTTTTCAAAGGTTCTCCCCACACTTTCAAAAGATGTAACATCGACATGCGAACTGTTGCTCAACAAATTTGCAATATTATAATTATCTCATTTTCTCACAAGCTGACCACCATCTGGAGTTGTCTGTATCTAAGAACCAATCAGTAACAAGCTCTGAAATAATCTTTGCCCCAAATGCCCACATTGGTTTATTAGTATGTGTCAATCAGGATGAAACCATTTGTGTAGGGCTTGGGAGGGCGTGGCTAGTTATCATGCTTCGTTCTCACGAAAACTACAGCTGTCAGTTTGGTATCGTAAGTCAGATCATTGGTTAGAGACTGACAGACTAAGGTTTTACTGGTTAATTCATTATCAAGGGTGATAAGGCATAGCAGCGAATATTTTCATACCGATCAGTAAAAACCGAACCACATGGACAGCGTATGTGGTCGTCGTAAAGCGGCACGGGTCAGTGACCCCAGATAAGATTCTCCGTGAGTAAGGTCACTGACCGGGCTTTACGGGTAGCGCGCAGGGTGAGCGTTAACTGACCTGACATGAGACACATTCAGTGGGAGCATTTGCAACGGGATATCTGGGTTTGCTTTCTTGTTCTCTTTAATGTCATGAAACCTAAGTTCGGGGCAATGTTTTCTGGTTGTTTAGCATTGAACTTCTTCACCATGTTGATCAGGCACTGGATTTATCTTTATGCCAAGAAAATATTTATATTATCATAATTCATACTGACACCTTACAATGCAAATAAATTTTATGATGTGGTGCCTTCCAGTGACAAAATCACAATGCTTGCTGTTTTAAAACATGGAAGGAGGACCATAGGAGTTACAGTCTTAGTTGGGCACATATTTCATATTCAGAGTGTTAATCGCTGAGCCCCCACATTTACTATAAAAACATCCACCCAGTGGACTAACTGGCCAGGGAGGCAGTGACCCCTTTCATGGAAGCTCCTAAAGTGGCATCCTTGTATTAATCTTACAGTGAAACTCATAGTGTCAAATGGAACTCCTCCCAAAAACGGAATATCTTTCTTTTCTGTTACGATTGCTGTCATTTAACAAAGTGAAAACAGTCAACCTGTTCACTTGCATTTTGCAGAGTTATCATAGATTATTTTTATATGTAACACCACACAAACTCTAGAATGCAACATAAAATTAAAAGCATGGAGAGGCATGAACATTTTTAGACACTAGTAGTACTGTAGTAGAATCTTGACTTGTGCTCTTCCATTATCAGAAGCAAATAATAATAATTATAACGGTTTCAGACCTCCATCCCACATATTATTAATCTTCAGAGATTTTTGACTGTTATTTCATCAATTAATAAATTTTCTTTTTTTTACTTGCTGAGCGTCTCATGCTAAGTTGCTATGTTCATATGAAATTGTCTCCCACTTTTGCACATTTCCAAATCAGATGTAATTAAGACACGACTTTGTACGTCCATAACAATAGTTTATTCAGAGTTCACTTCTAATAATATAACTATCAATAAATCATAATAGTTTTGCAGTTTATACAACTTTTACAAGGTTATGAAAATGGGACAGTGCCAAAAAGCTCTATAGAAAAATGGACAGAGGGAGTGAAAAATGCACAACACACAAAGGGGAAAAAAGACAAACATATTTTTAAAATCATGAAGAATGCTTCATTTTCACAATTTAATACATGTATTGATATCAAGTTCTGAAATTTTGGACTGTTGTATCGAAAGTAGTGCAGTGGTATTTTTTTTCTCAATTGTTTGCCTACTACATGCTTTTAACTGTGAGATAGATCCAGAATTTTACAAATACCCAATGTCAGACATATGCGCCACAAATCCCAAACAGTTTCCATGTCAGTACAGTAACTGCCACGGCATGATCTCATCATTGTCATGGGAGACCTCAATGCTAAGGTAGGTAAAGATGATATAAATTATGAAAGAGTAATGGGAAAACATGGAACTGGAACAAGGAATGACAATGGAGAAAGGCTTGTGGATTTTTGTGCCTTGAACAACTTAGTCATCGGAGGGACCCTTTTCACACACAGAGAAATTCACAAACTCACATGGAATTCTCCAAATGGAAGAGACAAGAACCAAATAGACCATTTGATGATCAACGGTATGTGGAGACGATCCCTTCTAGATGTGAAAGTGAAAAGAGGAGCTGACGTAGCCAGCGACCACCATCTAGTGGCAGCACTTATCAAAATTAAACTGAACAAGACCGGAATCAAGACATCAAAGCAAAGACACCTTAATATTCAGAAACTGAGAGATGCAAGTGTTAGAAATGCCTTCAACATACATGTCAAGAACCGATTCCAGGCTCTACGAGAGTCTGATAAGAACAACCCTAAAGAAAGAGGAATCGATTCAGAGTGGAAAAGAGTAACTACAGTGTACACAGAGAGCAGTGTAGCCTGCCTTGGATTTAATGAGAAAGGGAAAAGCAAGGAGTGGATCCAACAAAGAACATGGGATGTGATCGAGGAGAGGAAAGTCATGAAAAAGAAACTCCTACAAGTGAAATCGGAAAGGCTGAAAGAGAGGTACCAACATAGCTACACAGAGTTAAATAAGAAAGTGAAGAGACTAGTAAAGAAAGATAAACGAGAAGCCATGGAACAGCTAGCGGCAGATGCGGAGGAGGCAGCAGCAAGAGGAGAACAGGGTAAGCTCCACAAGATCACTAAGCGCATTTGTGGCAAGTACGGTGGAAGACCAAGTGTTCCAATCAAAGACAAGAATGGGAAACTACTGACTACAGAACGAGAACAGGATACACGCTGGACAGAGCACTTTCAGGAATTACTAAACCGGCCACCACCTGAAGATAGAATAATAATACAAGATGCTGCTGAAGACCTTGACATCTACATAGATCCACCAAAGAAAGAAGAGATAGTGGCAGCAATAAAGAGCCTAAAAAACAGCAAAGCCCCAGGAAAAGACAACTTGACTGCAGAACTGTTCAAAGCAGATCCGGATCAGTCAGCCACCATCCTTCAGCCACTGTTCACAGCTATCTGGGAAGCAGAAGCAGTACCAAAGAGCTGGAATGAAGGCAGAATAGTGAAAATACCCAAGAAAGGAGCACTCAGCGATTGCAACAACTGGCGTGGTATCACTCTCCTTTCTATACCCAGCAAAATTATTGCCAAGATCATTGTGCAACGTATGTCAGATGCTGTGGACAAGACACTGAGAAAGGAACAGGCCGGATTCCGAAAGGGGAAAGGATGCATTGACCAGATCTTCACACTCCGAAACATCATAGAACAGTGTTCAGAATGGCAAAGGCAGCTCTATGTGAACTTCGTTGACTTCGAAAAGGCCTTCGACAGCATCCACAGAGAGAGTATATGGCGCATTCTTCGGCACTATGGGATTCCCAGCAAGCTTGTTGAACTCATCAAAAGCTTTTACAAGAACTTCAGTTGCAGTGTCGGAAACAGTGATGCATCCTTTGAAGTGAAAACTGGTGTACGGCAAGGATGTGTGATGTCAACAATTTTGTTTAACCTCGTAATCGACTGGATTATGCGGAAAACTACAGAGGATGCACCAAGAGGCATCAGATGGACACTCTTCGACAACCTAGAGGATTTGGACTTTGCGGATGACCTTGCGCTATTGTCACATAGTCACCAACACATGCAAGATAAGACGCAGAGACTACATAATTTTGGATGCAAAGTAGGCCTTCGGATTAGCCAGAAGAAGACAGAGATTATGACCCTAAATGTAGACACTCCAGCACCAGTGCAAGTAGATGACAAGAACCTCACCACGACGGACAAATTTAAATACCTTGGTAGCATTATCAGACCAGAGGGTGGCACAAAGGAGGACATCCAAAGTAGGCTGGGAAATGCAAGGGCTGTCTTTCAAAGTATGAGCAACATCTGGAAATCGACACAATACGGCATCAACACCAAGATCAGACTGTACCAAAGCTGTGTCCTATCCACACTCCTGTATGGATCAGAGTGTTGGCGAATGACAGAAGGTGACCTCGCCAAGTTGTCTTCCTTCCACACCACATGTCTTCGTAGGATTCTCCGCATCTTTTGGCCAAACAAGATTTCTAATCAGGAACTACTAAGGCGATGCAAGCAAGAAGAAATAGCCAACATCATCACGAAGAGACGATGGAGATGGCTTGGACACGTGCTGCGAAAGGAAGCAAATTCTATAACCAAAACAGCACTTCAGTGGACACCGGAGGGACGGCGCAAGCGAGGCAGACCCAAGGCAACCTGGCGGAGAACAATCGAGGCAGAGATGAAATCCTTCAATCACTCATGGGGAACTCTCGCAAAGATGGCCCAGGACAGACAGGGCTGGAGATCCTTTGTTGCTGCCCTAAGCACCAGTGGGTGCAACAGGAAATAGTAGTAGTACAGTAACTGATTTTGGGTTGTTGTTTTTTAAAACAGGAAAATGGCCGACACTTTTTGTGTTCATGTTGGGTCTTTTTTTTAATTTTTAAAAATTTTAGTTACCTTTCCCTCGCACTGAATATCTTGTATTCCGAGACACGTTTGATTTATAGTAAATTTGAAATGGTAAATTTTCTGAGTGACGACCCTTTGTAAGTTCGCATTTCATCTCTGTCACAAGGTCCAGAAGCAGGTGCACAGTGGTCTGACCTCCCGGGACGATGCTTTGGATTATATCGAGACTCTGATGGTGAGGTTGCTTATCACACTGTGCACAGCAACCCCTCACAACAAAGATGAAGTTGATGAACGAATCAGTAAAACTTTTCCAGATCCCATTGATAAATGGGCCATACGAGATGCGCAGAATGCTGTCAGAGACGGCAAAAAGAACTGCAACATCCTCCTCCCAGTGGACAAAATACAACCACTCCTCAAGGTATGTTTCCCATTGTTAAGATAAGTTAAAGAAGTTCAGTTTCAGTCTCTCTTATTTTTTGCTTTTCCGATCCAGCGGCCATCTGTGTTTGAGCCTTTTGATATGTTGATATGGCAATTGTGTTTTGCTTGCGTAGATATTAGATGGTATGTCTGATGTCTGGAGAAGCAGGTAGATAGGCACTTCACAGTCACTTAATGGTGGGGATTTAGAAAGGTGATGTCAGACTATTTCATTTGGACTGTTGCACAGTCGCCAAGCAAGGGAGATGTCTGGTCAGATTCACTGTAGGGTCAGGTACAGTCGAAGCCACCTCTTCAGTAGCACTGACAGTGTTCATTGACTGAGTATATTCATCATTTTGAAAAGGCATAATGACAGGAGGGGTTTGGGGGGTAGAAATCAGTGATCTTGTTGACTTGTTTGCCTTTCCATTGCAAGTATGAAGTAAACTTATCAACTGATTATTCATGACTGACAATGATATCTGAATACCGGCTATAACTGAAAGAGCTGAAAAAACATAGCCTTATTCTGGGTCAAACACTTCTTACTTATCTTTGTTAATTTACCCTATGATGTTAGAAATGATATTTTAAGGTACTTGAAATAGAACAAAAAAAGTGTACTGCAATTTGCTTATAATGATTATGGTAAAAAAGAAGGCACACAGCAGGTATTATGACAAGCTTCCGTAACATCTTTAGCAGTGGGCGCGGGGTAGGTATGAGACTAACAAGTGCACTCGCATTTAATATCACGGTTCGGTTTAAGTCACAGAATTAAGATCAAATTGAAATGGGTAGTTATTCGTGATTGTTGATTATATCAGATGCAGTGGATTAGAATTGTTCTGTAGCTATGACCAGCTGAGAATCAAACTGTAGTGGTTGGACCGTGTGATTAAATTTTATGTTGATATATTTCTTTCTTCCAGGAGGAGTTGGGTTTCAGGGTGGATTTCTCTTTGGCTTTGTACATAGTGGCTGTCTTGGAGTACATAGCTGCTGATATCTTGAAGGTATATTTAACTAAACTGTCAGATTAGTCAAAATATAAACTGAATTTATATGCAGTGAACTTATTGCAGAATTGTTTTGTGTAATTTCAATCTTTCAGAGGAATTTGATGTGGGTTTAGAATTTGATGTCTGTGTCAAAATTTTTTCATAGTAAAATTATTATGTTTATGAGCCTATGCATTTGCGCTACATAAAAATATATTCTTCTAACATCTTTTTCTCTCCTTCACAGATCTCTGGCATTTATGTGAAAAATATAAAACACAGTGAAATTACACAACAAGACATTAAAGTTGCAATATGTGCAGATCAGGTATGTGAGGTCCAGAAAGCTGAATGTCTATATCATTTTTGTACATGTGTCATGTCAAAAAAAAAAATTTTTTTTTAATTTTTTTATTCATTTGAATTTGCAATTAAGAGGTGGGGCCGTTATCTGATTTGGCATGAAAATAGTATTGATTAACATTCAGGGGTGGTTCTAACTGCTTAATTTACTTTTTATATATAAATCATGGCATGGAGAAAGGTGACTAGATATGCATCTGTTATTTGCTGATGTTGGTGAACAGAACTTGATTTGCATGATGGCAAATGCATATTAAGATAAAGGACTCCCATGTACTTCAATACAACTACAACTGTCCGTGTGTTATTTGCAGGTTTTATACGATATGTTCTTCCAAGAGGAAGAATTGTCAGTGGTGGTGGAGGACGAGCCTGTGCGGAGAGAGAAGATGACCTACGAGGAAATTGTCAAAGATTTGATCATGGAGGAAACTCAGTATCTTCGGGATCTGAACATGATTATCCGTGTGTTCAGGGCTCCATTTGCTACTTTATTCCCCAGGTCAAAGGTAGGTTTCCTTCAGGTGATGTTAATATGCACATTACTGCATAGTGCTGCTAAACATATGCAAGGACTGATATCATTGTCCCACTAATCAGATTTTTTTTTTTTTTTGTATCTTCGAATTAACTTGTAGAATAATAATTTCCCATGGCTCAGCGTGGTTTATGAGGTTTATCCTGAATAGTTCATCTGCCAAGAAAACTGCAAGTAAAGGCATACTTTAATATTATTCATGTACCTGATATAAACTGAATGGCATTATAAAATTATGTACACAAGCGAAAGTTGCCTGGTCTAGCATGGCTGAAATTTTAATTTGTAATCCTGATGCCCCCTGCGGGTAATTTTTTTCATCTGCTGGTTAGACCCAAAATCTTTTTTATAGCATCCCTCAGTATTTAAACCTAGAAAGAGCCTCATAGCTGACCATATAAAAAATATGGTAAGAAGAATAGTGCATGTTTATGTTGGGTGCAGTGTTTGAAGGATTTTTGTTCCTGTGGACAACTGCTTTCAGGAAAAGTAATTTAATTTCACTTTTCACCCCTAATTATATAGGGTTTTTATGACAGTATACAGAAATTGCACAGTTTATGGGGCTCATGACCAATAAAACATCACCCCACCTGTAAGTTCCAAGAAAGAAAAGTTTTAGTGTGCTCTTTCTAAGATACTTTCCTTCATCCTAAAAGACACGTCTAGACTGTTCCCCATTTAGTTTTGAGGGTCTCAGTAGATTAATGGTCTGTTTAGACATTTTAAATATTGAGACCCAGGGAGGGCATACCTGATGGCATAATAGGGAACTTATGATTGGAACAGTTTTGTTATAACAAGGTGAACACATGCAGTAGTGTAGGTGCAACCAAGTGCCAGAAATGGTGTAAAGAGATTAGAATCTGACAGTGGAAATAATTTATCCATTATGTGGGTTAGTGTTGTCTGAAGCCACACTGGACTGTAATTATTCAGTCTAAAACAGTTGATTGCAGCTGTAACAAAGGACATGCCTGGTATGTGAAAGATTGCTACATTTATTGCGTTATGCTTCTTCATATGGGAAGCAGGAATTTATAGTGTTTTCTTTTGTGGTGTGTAACATGCTCAATTTTTAAAAATTTTTTAGTGTCAAGGCATTAATAAGTGCTAAGTCTCAATCAGAGGAAGAGGGCCTCCAATCACAAAATATCAAAATTCCTCTTTTCGCGCATGAGACCATACCTTGCACTGATCGTGTCTTAAAATTAGTTTAATATTTTTCAGTTTATGAGTTTGAATGCTTTTTTCCCTTATTGTATTGTCTTCTATATCATCATTGCCACACTTTCTGCTACTGCTATATTTTGCACATTAATCTTTACACAGGATTTGGAGGCAATATTTAGCAATATACTGGACATCTATGATTTCACTGCCAAATTGCTGAGTTCAGTGGAAGATCAGGTGGAAATGGCTCAGGAAGATGTGCCACTTGTAGGAATATGTTTCACAGACCTTGCGGAGGTAAGAGTTTTACCACATAGTTTTATAGGTGATGTGTAGCCAGGGTTAAACTTGACTCCCTTCATTAATGTTTAAAGTTTAGTTTTCTCCACTGTACAAATAACCAACTATTGGTGCCATTTCCACCACTACACTGGAGTATTTGAAAAAGGGGGGGGGGGGGGGAGGTGGCGGCACATTTCCTTTTGTTAGATCTTTCTTTAAGAAAACTGGACAATCACTCAGGGACATGACTTTTGGCCCCCTGGGGTACCACTGGCAAGTCTATTTTTTAACTGTAGTTTGAATGCCACATAATTCCTTCATTCCTTTATTTTTTTTAATATTTATTTTTTGCTTATGGAAAGATAAAATAAAAAGAACTGTCTACAACAAGACACATCCGTTCTTAAATCACAAACTACAGTTATCTCTTATGGTAATTTGTTGGACCAAGTACAGTTGTGGAGAATTTGCCGACGCTCTTTGGTTCTTTTAAGAATTGTATATCAGCAGACAAGACCACGAATCATATGTAAATATGCAGCAGTGTGAACTGACAATCATGCACTTTGTAATATGTTATTGTTATTTATTGAATATGATACTTACTTGCATATCATGATGATAATTTATTTTCCATGCATTCAGGCCAGGGATGATGTGATAAAGCATAAAAGAATGAAATAATGAAAACAATTATGTTATGTACCATCTTCTTTCCAACAGGGAGAGGAATTTAGTGTTTACGAACGTTATGTGAAAGACATGATGGGGCCACTGGGTAAAGGCAGACTGAATGCATTGCTGATGAGAGAGGATGTGATAAACCATTTGAAGGTAAATAGAATCACAGTGATGTATATTGTAATATTATGTGAGATGGCGGCACAGAATCGGCAAAATGTCAGAGCCACCCAAGATGAGAAAATTGAGCAAAATGAAGGATGGAACAATAACTTTTCTAGTCTCCTATCAGAAATTCATAGTGGGCATAACAGTCTAAATAGGTGAAAATCAGACTATCATTTAGCACAAACTTGTCAACTTGGGCTGTTGTGACATTACTGATTGCCTCACTCGTGTACTCATAGTAGAAAGACAATCCAGATAATGAAAATGCTACCATAATTAGGTGACACTGGAATAGTTTGTGCATCCTGGATGCATTGATTACAAGCTCCAAAGCATGTATGACAAAGTGGGAAGGTGGATGGGGCAACAGGAGGGGAACATGGTATGTCAACCCTTCTGCCTGGAGATCAGAAGAAGCCTACAGATTAATACTGGCTAATTCTAATATCAATTTTGCCGTGCAGTGTGTCCAAAAAAAAAAAAAGCCCATAATGGTCAAGTAGTCATAGTCTAATGTTCAGAAAATTTGTTTGTATCTCAAGGTCAGTATTAAAAAAGAACAACCCATGACAGAAGATGTGACAGTATTTCATTATGAGGCACCTGTGACTACAAGAAACATGAATTTGCATAGGTAGCATGCTGTAAACTGTATGCTGGTATGAAATGCATGCCTTCTGAAGATTGGCTGCTATATCACTTTCCTTGATTAAAATAAAAATGTTCCTTATTTTTGCACAACAGCAAGCCGGAAATGGATTTCGGGAGGCATTCAAGTATGTCTTGCCAAAACTACTCATGGGCCCTGTGTACCATTGTTTACAGTATTTTGACATTGTAAAGGTAAGCAACATTTGTTTAGGCTTTTTTTTTTTTGTTAACGAATACAGGTATTGGTATAGTTTTACTTGCCTGTCAGTTGTGGTGATATGAAAAATAAAAATATCAGCATTTTGTACTTTTATCACAACAAAGTAAGTCATAAGCTTGTATTAAAAACAAATATAGGCATGGGCTATGTATCTAATTTAACAGTTTAACATTTCATGCCATGTGTTGGAACATTGAGGCCTTATCATAGACAAACACCACATGTACAGTCGCCAAAATCAAGGTACATACTGTATTGACTGCCCCTTTGTTGTAGACTGTTTACAACTGTAATTAACCGATTTGCTTCCCAGGCACTAATAGGTTCCAGTCCTAGTGATGAGGATAGGGAATGTTTAACACAAGCTGATGGCCTTCTGCAAGCACTCAAAGCTCGTCTGGAAAGACAGCTGGGCAACATTCCCAAGAGGAAAAACTGGTGAGCTTTTTTTTTTCTTCTTGAAGTGAAATTACAGCAATTCAGATGAGCTTGGGATGTTGAATCTATTGGATGGCCTTGAGATAATTAACTGAAATCCTTCTTCAGTGATAGTTTTAGTGAATTAAGGTTTAAAGTAATAAGATGAAAAGTGAATTTCACATTGTTTATTAAATACTAGTTTCATTAAATTATGTTTTTATGGATCATTGACGGTGTCAGAATTTGTGTTGGCCATTGAGAAAATTTTCAGGATTTAAGTGATGAATCTCAGTCTCTGACAAATTCTTTTTGCTGTTTCAGCTGTAATGCTTTGTCTTGTGAATGGCAAAACAGACTTTCCCCATGTGTTTAGTCTATTATTTCTGTTATATTTCTAACTTGACACTTTGCAAAATACAACTTTTTGTTTTTGCTACTTTCTGACTGACTTGTGAATGATTGCAGGGAGTTGTCACTCAGGATGCACACTCACGCAAGATCAGCCATTCATCAAAAGATGACCGAAATTCAGAAAAGCATTGATGGCTGGGATGGGAAAGATATCATGCAAATGTGCAGTGAATTTATCATGGGTAAGGAAAGACTAAACAGCACACTTTTCCCATGGACATCAACTAGATGCAAATATTATGAGAATATGTTGTGAAAAACCATCACATCCTGCTGAATTGCAAAACTAGGTCTGTGGAGTAGACGAGAATAAGGAAAGACTCATCTGCACAATAAAGATTGTTAAGATCTACTTACTGTTTTTTTTTTCTTTTTCCTATTTTTGGGGTGATTGAAACTAACATGGGGATGGTAAGCTCTTTCTGCCAATGAACATACAGGAGCAGTCAATGTTTACCACACTGACCTACGTTTAGCTCCATGCTAACTATGGTTCACTGAAAGTCCCATGCAGTTAACCAGTAGTGATCCTTCTTATTATGTATGTATGTATGTTCCGGGAATATTAAGGTCACTTTTCATATTTTTTATCTGAAAGGAAAGAAGAAGAAAAATCTGAGCATCCTTCTTCTTCACCATTATTAATGGCAGATGACTGGCTTGTGTTATGTTATCATTGATTACAAGGGTAGGTCCTATTCACAATGAAAATTTGCAGGGATGTCCTGATATTGCTGTATTTTTATCTTAATGTATAAATTTACGTTCAGTTTTGAGAAAGAAGTAGGTTCATTTTTAAACTTTTTATAGATATGCTCATTTAATTCACTTTTTTTATTCCTCAGAGGGTCCATTAACGAAAGTGATACCAAGGAGAACAAATACAGAACGTTACTGCTTTCTCTTTGATGGTTTAATCATCTTGTGCAAGCCGAACCCCCGGCGGACATCAACCATGCTGCCTGCAAATGAGTACAAACTGAAGGAGAAATTCTTCATCCGCAAAATTGAAGTTGTGGACAGAGAGGACACAGATGGTATTGCGTTTTTAAAATAATTATTTCTTTTGCGTGCTTTTTGTTGGTATGTTCAGATATGGTAATCTTTTTGATGTGTGTGATAGATACAACGTTGGTCAAGACAACAAGGAATGTTTAGTTTTACTACCCATGACAAATTTGCAACCATCCATGTTATCCTGTACTGTGTGAATACTGTATTGTGATGGTTTCCATTTTTAAATACTTTTTTTTTTTCAATAATGCAGCCCCAGTTATCACAGCGTATTTAATTAACCTTTCTTTTGACATTGTATTGTGTCAGAGATGATGAATTTTGATTAGGAAGATAATTCTTCTTTTTACCCAGCAGCAGTTTTTAATGTTCATTTGTTACATACAACTAGTAATAGATTCTCTCCTTAAGTTCTGTTACACAGTAACAAAATGTCAAATATTTGTTCTATTACTTTGCTTTCAGATGTGAAGAATGCATTTGAAATTCATCCTCGAGAGCATATGAATATTGTGTTGCAAGCTAAAAGTGCAGAGGAAAAGACCAACTGGATGGCTGCTTTTGTCTTGTTGCAGACAAGGAGGTTTGAATTACTCATCTTATTTGTTTACAGTTCAATAATTCACTCTTACAGTAATCAGCAGTTAGAAATGGTGTTAAAATTGTTTTCTTTTGAGTTTTTTCTTCAGTGAAAAACTTGTCACACAGCATTATAGTTTTGATGCTTTGCATGAGACATAATTGAATAATGGCTACATTTGATTGCAAATGATTGCAAATATTCATAACAATCTAGCAGTATAATTTCATTTCAAGAGGAATAGTCCTTGACATTGGTCTTTGTTCCACTGACTTTCAGCATGCTTGAGCGAAGCCTGGATAGCAAGTTGAGGGAAGAAGAAAGAAATCATCCCTTGATATTGCCGTCACCAGAGAATTATGAGTTTGCTATAGAGGATTCAAGCACAAACATTATATTTGAAGAAAATCAAGAATCTTCCTATGAGAGTCCACTTATAAAGGTATGGATCACTTTGTTGAAAAGTTGATGCTTTAAATTCTTTGACACGTTTAGTCTGTTTTTAACAAATATCTTACAATATGTCTGCTCAAGACGGAACCGAAATGTGACTCGCTGAAACAACACTCAGATTCTGAAAAGTTCTTTAGTTGGTGGACATTACTGCTGATGTACATGAAAATAAAAAATGTTCATCTGAATGGATCTTTCATTGGTTGAATTAAAACAAGACTATCATGGGTGGAATATTTCCAAAAAACATAAACACTATGTTGCGATTTCTGTTACAGGGAGGTAAACTCACCAAGCTTGTGGAGCGCTTGACATACCACATGTATGCAGATCCCCGTTTCTTACGCACATTTCTCCAGACCTACCGGTCTTTCTGCACACCGAGAGAGCTTCTAGAATTGCTGGTCAAACGGTACAGCTGCTGTTTTGTTTTCCATATTTTTATCTCAATATTTCTGCCATAATATGGAAAGCGACCATATACACCAAAAAGAAAATGTACAAGAGATGCAATAAACATGTAGCCTTCTGCAATACATTATCCTTTCTTCAAGTTTCATATTGTGATAACCGAAAGAAATTATTAGTCCACAGTCAAATTATAGCCCAGACAAAGTGATTGCACATATTTCATTCCATAAAATGATGTTGGAAAGTGAATTTGTCCTTGATTGGAATATGGAGTTTTTTTTCCTTAACATTACAGGTTAAGAGATTGTCTAGAATAAAAATTTATTGCTAAATTATTGTTCATATCAGTAATGTTCATGTCTGTTATACTGATGTGTTGAAATATGTGGCTTATCTAAACTGGGTATAAAGTATAAAGGAATCATTTAATTGAACTTTTTAAAATGTTTTGAGCACCATTTGAGATGATCTAAGATTTAACAGGAAGAATGTCAACCACGTAGAAATGGTAACATCCTGGTGCTCCTTGTGCAAGAAAACATTCTGTTGGTTTGTTTCACAAATTGGTGATGAAGACTGTTATGCTTTGCTCTGCATCCCAGACCTCGTATTTCTCATGGCCACTATTTTTGACATGGCGGTAGAGCATGCCCACTCTAGGGAGAATGAACCATATGGCCCGGAAATTTCACATGAAAGATGAAATAAAATTCAAAATTTCACAGGAGCACAGATTCTGTGACATAATGTGAAACAAACTATGAAGGTACATGACTAAGGATGTGCCTGACTGTTCTTAATTAATTTGGCCATTTGTTTTCTATACTGTTTTGAATGTTGGTTTTAAAATATGTTTTGAAACTTCTAGAAACATACTAGTGTTTTCTAAACAAGGCTTTTTCTCAATTTATGAACCTGACAGCTTTGATATCCCTGAGCCTAAGTTTGATACAACCTCTGCACCTGATGACAACGCTGCCATGAAGATCCGTGAAGATCTGAAGCGTTTCCGCAATGAATATGTGAAGCCAGTACAATTCAGGTAATGAACGGTAAAGGATGAAGTATTCCAATAACTGACGATGTGCTCTTCACAAATAGTAATGTGAATTTATTTCACTTTTCTGATCCAGTGGCCTTCTGAGCTTGAGCCCTTAAACCCATAGTCATCTGAAGTACCCTAGTAAATCACTTACATTGTGAGAAAGGTCTGCACATCAATTTATATTATAGTTAGATCTATATTTAAGCATGACTGTCAGACATGGTTGTAACATCAATGTTGTGTTTGACAGGGTGGTGAATGTATTTCGTCACTGGGTAGACAGCCACTTCTACGACTTTGAGAGGGATCCGGAGCTGCTGGACAGACTCAATGAATTCCTGAGATCTATCAAGGGCAAAGCAATGCGCAAAATGGCTGATTTCATTTCCAAAAGTATAACACGGAAAGTAAGTAAATTTGTCTCAGCGTTCTTTTTTTTTAAACTCATAACACCCTGTTGCGATAGGGAAAAGGCCGCACCAGACACCCCAATGCGATACGATGTGAAATGGCAGCGGTGGATGTTTACAAAGAACCCTGGCCTGAAATCTTGCCACTTTTTTTCTTTGCAAGACTTGTAATAATATAGACACTATGTGGTCTTATGCTGAAAACCGGATGTTGATATCCCTTTCCGTTGAAGAGTTGCAAACCAAACAAAACAAAGCGAAAGCACAGTTGTTTACCAGACAAAACAAATGTGATATGGCTTTCCATTTCTTACAATCTCTGCATCAAGGTGCAGATTCAGATGATAATGATGAGTCTGACATAGAATTAGATGGCAGATCTTCACCAGAAGAAGTAGAGAAAGGTCCCCAGTCAAGCTCTAGACAAAATACAGCAAAAAGAAAAAGCTGTCCGAGTCTAGATCTAGAGCTAGTCCCAGTTCTAACAGTGACAAAGACAGTACACTGAAGCCATACCTACCCCTACTCCTACCACTAAGACATGCAATATATGGTTGGAAAGTTTATTCATTTCTCTATTTTTAGCTTTTTGTTTCATGAAAATGTAAAATATTTAATAGCCCAAATATTTTTTTTTTTTTAAGAAATTAGTGGTAAATTAGACTTATCTCTCTTAGTTCAGAGATGGAGAGTGAAAATGAGAAAGGGAAGTGGGGGTGTTTTGAGTTAATTTTTTGCATTACATGAAACATCTTGCCTAAGTTTGGATCTAAGATGCTAGATATGATAAGATGGGACCACTGGGGCATTCCGCATTCACAAGCTATAAGCACCTTGCCTGTCGGAGAAAGGGTGGAAAATGTAAGCAGTACCTTGTTAATGTTTCACAAAGCTGAATAGAGAAAATATTGAGTTTTGTTCACTGTTCAGTTGTCACTCTAGGTTTGAATGTAGTAACTTACTTTGCAATTATAACATCAATCATTTTAGGAAAACTGGCCATTTTTTTGTGGTGCCACTGTAACAAAATCTTATTGATAATTTATCATTACACCAAGCACTCTTTTCATGCAGTGCCCATGATCAGTGTGCCAGCTGTGTGCATACTGTTTTTAGAGGTGTGAAGGAGCCAGTGGTTTTGACGGCTGTCTTCAACACAGGAACGGTATTAGACATTTGAAGAGGTGCATTTTGAATCACTAGGTCTATTTCCATTTGCATGCCAACCTTTACTTACTTATTTGTGTCTCCTTTTTAAATTTCAAAATTGAAATTAAGATAGATGGAAACCTAGTCACAATAAATCATGTAATGCTGTTTGTTTAACAAATAGAAAGCTCCATCATGGAAAAAATAAATGGTAAAAAAAATATTATTTGATTCACTTGACAGATGGACAGTTCCAATACAGAACGAGAGTTCACATATCAAGAACATCCACCCAAAATAGAATGGCATCTGACTCGTAAGCGAGAGGAGTTTAACCTGGTTACGGTAAGTACAGTGAGAGTATGGTCAAAAATAACTTCCCATAATATTATCTCATTATAATATTAACAGTACCATTGCAAAATGGTAAATGGTATGATATCAAATAATATCAGAACAGAGAAAGACAGTGAATAGTTCTTGTCTATTTTTCTCAATTTACAGCACGGCAGATTTTAAGTATATAAATATTCCTCATATGAAAAAGACTACTTGCTCGATGCTCAGATGGGTCAGTTTCAGATCTGTAAGCAACACTTAAAATTTTCATCTGAGCACAGAGTGATAAGTTAAGTTTAAGAGTTTGACTGTACAAATCTTAAGACCAGTTTTTATGTACGTAGAATTTTACCAGTGGATCCTCTTTTTAAAACATTTTTGTCTGCTTGTGGGAGTAAAAGATATATTTTGTTATCGGTTTGTCACATAGAGTGACTGTTTCCTTTGCATTTTTGATACAGCTTCATCCAATCGAGATTGCTCGTCAAGTGACTTTGTTAGAATTTGACATGTATCGTGCTGTCAAACCATCTGAGCTGGTTGGCATGCCATGGATGAAGAAGGACAAGCAACAAACCGCTCCCAATTTGCTCAAAATGATACACTTCTCTACCAATGTGAGTGAACTGAACTGGATTTATAGGTCATATGCCATCAGCTGATCCTTGTATTGTCATGTGCAATAAAAAAACTATGAACTCAATGTCTTTCAAGCCTGTTGTGCCCTGTGTATGATATCCGAAGAACTTGATCTGATGTCCAAGGCCCCTCTTCTTCTTCTTCCTCTCCTTCTCCTCCTTCTCTTCCCCCTGACAGTTTGGAACAGGTTTGAATTTATCATTAAATAATTTTCAGTTTAAATATTAAAATTGCATTTTTTTTTATCTTTTAAGTGTCTATTTTTAGTCACATTTGCTTGTTTCATTTTTGTTTGTTTGTTGTTTTTTAACATGATCATTGGGGTTTGAGCTGTAGAAGCTTAAGGTGTGGTTTGCTCATAGCTTCTTCACACTTGCAATTCAGGATTTAAAATTTTCAGTTTATTCTATGAAAACTGATTATTTATTTCTGCAAAGAAAAAGTCATTGTTATATAAATATGACATATTTTTTCTTCCTTATGCCAATTGATTTTGATTGGATGAAGATTTGTCTGCCATTGAATGAGATTAGTCAGCTGTGATTGTAAAGTCTTTACTACTTTCATTACTATTTGGAAGATAGCTTAAGTCCAGTGCTATATATATGTGTAGCGGTCTGCGAAAATTGGGAATGTGTCGGCAACTCAAGAACCGAGATATAGGCTAAAATAGGTGCTGGGGTCACCCAAGGTCAAAATTGAGATTCAGGCTTTGGAGGATTCCCGGACATCTTAAAAATATAATTACGAAAGCTTATGTCCGAAAAACATCTAGAAATATTTTATTTTGATTTTTTTATAACCTGTGTCACTTTCCAAAATGGACAAAAATGCCAAGAATTGTCAAAAATTGAGCGATATCAGGTGAGGTACTTTGGACTCTTTTTTTCTCATGGGTCTATTTTAAGAACCTATACATGTTACATACCTATTTCCGTGTTTTTTTCTGCTGATTTCAATGGTGGAGAGTGCGCATGAATATCTGCTGCCCAAAGCTTCTGCGCATCTAACATTTAAAGTAGTTCCGTTTGTTCACTCCTGCTTCCTTCACTTCCAGATTTTCCTTGATTTTTTCCCCTTAATATTTCTTCCAATGAACAAATACACCTACATCATAATAAATGTTAATTATTATCTTAATTTAGAGCATCAGCAGTTTTGAAGTGGTATAATTCTTTAAAGTTCACGTTTTATCTGTCAAAAAACTGTTGGTGACCTGTGCTACGAGTCAAAGTAAACAAGAAAGCGGATGCTACAAAAGAGCAAGAAATTGCTAGATCTAAGCAGTCTTGCAGACTTTGGGATGTCTGGCTTAGCTTCAGAGGACTTTGTGAGAGATGTAATCACTGATTACTTTAATGAGAGGGATGAGGAGAGTGAAGAAGAGGAAGAGTCAGGTGAAGAACAAGACGATTTGTATCTAGATCTATCTCAACGCAGAGACGAGATTTTCTCAATTTTTTGCTTTTTTGTGTTTTGTCACTTCAGATGTCTATATCTCAGCTTCTAGAAATGACAAATCAAAACTTTAAAAAGCAACAGCACCAGAAACACCTCCTCTTACCAAACATACCAAAAAGTCAAAATCAAAAATTTTGGAGACATTCCCAATTATCGCAGACCACTACACATATACATTTCTTTAATGTTTCTACAATCCTTTTTTTAAAAATCTTCTTGACCTTTAGTTTACCTACTGGTTGGAGTTATTCATTGTTGAGACCCCGAATCTTGAGGAGCGTGTTGCAGTGGTATCAAGAATCATAGAAATCATGCTGGTCTTTCAAGAGCTCAACAACTTCAATGGGGTGCTGGAAATTATTGGAGCTCTCAACTCAGCATCTGTGTATCGATTGGAGCACACCAAAAAGGTGAGCAGTTGTAGGACAAGGCATGAATATTTGGCATGTTTCTCTTTCTTGATGAAATGAGATTGTCAGCTTTTTTTTGTGTGTCCAAAACTGTAGGCACCTCATTGACAAATGCTGCGTTAACCCAGTTGATCCTTGATCATACTGTGGTCATACGTATAAAAAACATGTTTTTTCCCCTCATGAGTTGGTTTTCGATGACTGTTTATCTCACTGACAACGGGTGTGGAAGCACAAATCATATCCCGGGTTCTGGGAAAAATTAGGGTATTTTAAAAATGCACAACTTTTTTATTTATGATTGAATGGAATTATTACAGCTTTGGAGCACATGTTCAGAGTTGAATGTAGATTTAATATTTAGCATTAAAAAGTGTATATCTCTTGTTGTCGTGGATCTGTGAAGGTGTGAATGAAGCCAAAAAAAGGGTTTTAAAAAAATCACTTTTGAGAATATTGAAAGTTGACATGCTCCTTGTCTAAACAATGGAAAAGATTAAGCAAAGCACTCAAAATTGCAGTGCTTTGTTTGTTTAGTGAGAAAATGCCCAAATAAAATGTCTGCTAGGTTTGTATTAAAATAAAAATTCACGTAAAATCTCGCACGAGAGAGTTCTTTCCGGTATCATTGGAAAGCAAAATGGCAGCAATAACGCCTGGGAAATACTCAAATCATATGTTTGCTATTGGGGTCAAATTATGAAACTTCCAATGTCATATCTGCAAACCTGCAAATATGGTAGCATAGTATGCGATGAAGGTAGCCATTGAGTTATTGTCCATTTTCCTATTAGGTATTATTTATTCAACCTTGAACCTATTCGGATCAACAGTCTCTTTTTTTTTTATGAAGGTAGCTGTTGAGCTATTGTCCATTTTCCTATTATGTATTATTTTGTCAACCTTGGATCTGTTCGGATCAATAGCCTATTTTTTTTAGAATTTTGTTGTTTTACATGAGAAGGAGAGGAGAGAAGGATAAGACATCTCAGCCAGATGTATCCACTGGATGGTTTTGTTTATTTTCAAATATTTTGTTTTGTTTATTCCACTCTGCAGGAGTTGCCACATAAATACCAGAAAGCTTTGGAAGAAGCATCTGAACTCAATAATGATCATTTCAAGAAATACACAGAAAAACTGAGGTCAATCAATCCACCTTGTGTTCCATTCCTTGGTGAGTGCTTTTAGCTTTATCTTTCCTGTCTGGCTCTAACTCTAACTTGCTCCATCTTTCCCCCTTTGTTTCTCTGTGTGTCTTTGTCTCTCTGCTCTCCCCGCTCTCTTTCTGTCCATCTCCTCTCCCTCTATGTCAAGCCCCCACCCTCTTTCCTCTCCTCTCTCTCTCTCTCTCTGTCTTTCTTTTTCTTTTTCTCTCTCTTTCTTTCTCTCTGCTCTCAGCTTAAATAAGTGACAGATTTGAATGAAACATTGATTTAAAAACATTGGTTATGGTGAACGTCTGTCAAGAACAGTCGTTTATGGTTTATTGTGTGTGCATGCTTGAATGTGAGATATAATTAATCTTGTTCTGTTGCCTTCCACAATGCTTTGACATGAATTCTTGTTTTTCATTGAAACCAGGCATGTACCTTACCAACATCCTAAAGACAGAGGAAGGCAATCCAGACTTTGTTGCCAATGCTCCCGAAGGCATCATCAACTTCAGTAAAAGAAGAAAAGTGGCGGAGATCACTGGAGAAATTCAGCAATATCAGAACCAGCCCTACTGTCTAAATCCAGAAAACTCAGTCAGAGTAGGCACTTTTTTTTTTATATGTAAAAAAATTAAGTTTTGCACTCATTATAATATTTTAATGTTACCACTATTGACACTTGTTCTCATTCCTTGTTAAGTTAGCACAGAATATTATAGACTTCATGAATGTAAATATGTAGAAAATGGGGGTGGTCAATTAATTTCTGCTGCGTGTAAACATGTTATATCTGAGAATAACCATATGCCTGGCAGTGTCAACTTTCAGCATATCAGCCCCTTTGATGAAATGCCTGTTATTCCCAATACTGTTAAAAAAAAAAAAACATTTCTTGTGGAAACGATAGCTTTATAGATTGATGGTTTCTGAGTGTAAAGGATACTGTATCCCTCAACAGGAGTATTTTGCTGCCCTGGACCCTTTGAAGGAAAGGAGTATGACAGAAAAAGAGTTGGAAGACTACTTATATAACACATCATTAGAGATTGAACCACGTGATGGGAAACTGCCAAGACATGTAAGTTACAGTCAGATGTGGGACAGGAGCTTTTTCTTGTTAGACTTACACATGTTACTCATTTTGGTTTATCTCTTATGGGGAAATATTTATAATTATAAATATCTTTTGTCCGGCCAATGCCTTAAAAAAATGCTTACTTTTTTCCAGCTGTACTGGGAAAAAGGGGTAATGCATTGCCACATCCGGTGTTTACATCTAGGGCCTGAGTGCCGTTTGCCTGGTTGGGTTGTGCATGTTTCTCTTTTCAAAGCCTTGTAACGGAATGTTTTTTCTTCATTCAACCCCAGATTAAAACTGGGCTTTAAATAAAGCGCATGCTATCTACATGTGTGTAAGCTTCATAGAAACTTAAGCACGAAGATTCAAAGTGGAAATGGGTCATTCTGCTTTCTTACAGTACGGCCACAAATGACTATCAGACAGGATAATGCTTTGTACCTGTTTGGACAAACAACATAAACTATTTTAGTAAACACCGACCAAATGACAACCAATACACTTTTTACCAGCACTGCTGGACAAAGCATATACAAGCAGAATAGTCCAGCCAGCACTTGGGCTTACAAAAACATTTGCTTTCCTCTGCATCTTTATTCGCATTATTTTATACTCTGTGATAAAACAGCACTCAGAATACCTACTAGACTGCCACAAGACTTGCCAAACTACTGAAAGATAATACAAAAGAAAAACCTTTTCTAGAAAATACAGATAGGAAAAGCTAGTAGCTTAAGGTTATAAAATTGGGAAACATAAACCTTACCTTCAAAAATTGTGTTCTTTGAGCACAATACAAATATGTATTCACAATTTTATTTGTCCATTACAAACTCCACTAGTTTTAAGGAACATAGGTGAAAACTGCCTGTCTCAAGGTTATATGGTTGTGCAGCATTAGTTCTTAGCATAAGTTTTGCAACTCGTTCATGTTTGTATAGAAATGTTGTCATTTCAATGGTGGGACCTCTATTGTCAGCTAAGCATCTTCATATTATAGCACCCAGGCCTTGTTTGTAAAGCCTGTTGACACAGTGTAGCCATGATCAAGTATGAAACTCAAAACTTCCCATCCTCAGACCAAGCGTTTTCCAGAGTACTCTCTGAAGTCACCAGGCATAAAGCCTAGTGCCAATCGCCATGGAAGTAATACCAAGAACAGTGCCATCCCACCCTCTTTACCGAAAATGTCAGAGGAGGATGACTCTTCCCAGTCAGTGTGTGTGACTCCAACGTCCCCCAACAAACCACAAAGCCCCTCAGCCATGGGTAGTAGTGCCAACAGTGTATTTGTTAATTCTCCAGGTAACGTTATGGAAACATTCATTAAAACATATCTGAATATTGTATCTAATCAAATGTCCACCACAGTGTATATAAATTCACTGTTTCTAAATTTTACTCACTGACCGAAGGACTTTTTTTTTATGTACCTTTGGAACAGATTGGTAGTAAAGTGTAAATTGGTCAGGGGAAGCCAAAGTCATTTCACATCCAGTTTTAATCTCTGCGTAGACCACAGCCAGTGTTAACATTGAAGCTTAGTTCAGAGACAGTGGAATAAAGTTCACTATTATAGTGGAACAAAATGGAAAAAAGGAGATAATTTTTAAATCCTAGCTCCAGACAGATCAATCAGAATAGACTCTTGGTCAACCGTAAACAAAGAATGTCTGTATGAAAATTCACCCAAGGAAGTAGAAAGGTTAAAAGTCTAGGTGCAAAACCTCATTGTGGAGAATTTTACATTGTTTGTTGTATTTTGTAATGTGAAAGACTTTGTGTTTCATTTTTATAGGCAGTAACTATTGTCGTAATAAGTTGATATGATTTCCTGCTGGCCAGGTGACCCATGTTTCATACTAAAGTAACACTACTTTGGTTTCCTCAGAGCCCAGCTCCAGTCCAAGCCAGTCTAGCTTGATGCATTTTCCCAGTGCATCAAATGTATACGATGACTTCGAAGTCAGACGTACACCTCCACCCCTTCCTCCACGTCGAGGAAACTCTGCCGCCCTGCCAGAGCCTCCACCAACACCCCCACCCCGCGTAGACAGTGATAGGCCACCTCCTGTGCCCCCTCGACGGGACTCCATGCCTTTACATAATATCAACCACTCTACCTTGGCACGGTCCTTGAGTGTATCACATCCTCGCAATTCCATAGGCACCGCTGCTGTTTTCTCCGCCAGCACACTTCCCCGGCAAAATCTGGAGAGGCACAGCTCAGAACGTAGCTTTCCTCTCAATCCCATGGACATGAATGGCAATGAGAATCATGAGGAAAGGCCTGTGTTACCCCCTAGAACCTACCTAGCTCATCTTGCTCATGTGCGTAAACAGAGTAGCTAGGGTTTAACAAGTGTTTCCTACTTCAGAGCTAGTTAAACAAGTGTGAAAAGTGACTTTATTACAGTGGTTCGTGGGAGAGGAAGGAAGGGGTTTAAATAAGAACAGCAAAACTGATTTTGGCCTAATTCTGAATTTGTGTCGAAAAGGATGCTGATTCTGAATGAGGGATTCAAGAAATACTCTCCTTCGTTTTCATCTGCAGTGAAATATAAATATTTTGAAACTGGTGTCAGACTGAAAGGTGGTGTCTAAAGTGATGCTATCAGAACACTTTTTCCATTGTGAAATTTGTTACTCAGTGTAGTGATCTGTACAAGCCATTGTTGATGCTGCCATTGAAAAAGGAAACAAGGAACTGTAGTAAGTCTGATGTGTCCGTTTCACCACAATGGTAGTGAAAAGGCTATCTTGTATTAACACTCTTTACAGACTTGCTGAGCAAGGAAAAATTTTGGAAATCTGGAGATGAGTTTGCCAATCAAACTGGATTCAATTTGGAAAGGAATATTTTTATTTGGGATTTGCCTGTGTCAGGTTCTCTTCACTGTGGATTTTCCTCCCATTTGTTAAATGTGTTGGTTCAGTGTATTATGTACCCTGTAAGGACACAGGCAAGGCATACATTAAGATGAAAAGAATCACTCAAGATAACACACATGTGGTGCCTGGAGTTGTCAAGACAGGAGCATATTTTCATCTGTATTTGGAGTTTCCTTCATTAACCTTTTCACATCACACAGCTCATGCGTTTCACCTTCCCTCTAAAATGCTCTTATTTCATAGTGATTATTCCCTGTAGGAGCACGAATTTTGGAGTGAATTTGAAAATCTTAAAACAAAATCTCATAATAAATCTGCAGTATGGCAGTGGCTTCAGTAAATATGGGTTTTTAAGAGTAAAAGGCAGGAATATGTTTTGTGTACAAACATATGGTGAAAAGTGTGTAATGCCAAACTTCACAAACTCAAGTTTATGGGGCATGGTGCAAAAGGTTGGGCAAAGAGTCACTCCACCTGCAGCATATCAGCCGGTTGTAAAGTGGGTCGCTGAGGCGTTACGAGAGGTGATGTGAAGAGGTTAAAGGTCATTATTGTTTGTGCCAGAATTTCTTGTCATTTGGCATGGTTGCGCTCTTTTTCACACATTTTATCCTGAGTTTATCAAACTAGTTCTTTCTCATTCTCTCTTCTTTCCTTTTAATTTGTTTAATTTTGTTCCTTTTCTTTCTCTCCTTTTTTTTTTTTATAATTTCCACATGTTGTGTGCAAACCGGTGCCATGTTCATCAATCTTTCCTGCCTTATTTTTCTCTGTGGATTGTTTACGTTTCTCAGCAATACTAGTGAGATTTTTGTTACAGGCATAGTCATTCTCTTTGATTAGGTATTAATGTGTTTGATACCTCTCTGCACCAATGCTAAGTTAATAGGAAAAAGAAATAAATTGAACTTTACTTACCGGTTTATGTCATCATGCGTATGGGGTACATCTTGCACAGGGCTATACATTTATCACGTAGATCACAACAATGAGGGCAATTCCAATGAAATGTCAGCCTTTGCACATATTTTTGAGGAATGAGAGATTGCAAGCATTGAATTAATCATTCAAAATTGAATTTTTTCACAGCCAAGATAGGATGCCTACAGAATCCTGCCACAAAAAGGTGACTCACCATGATAAGATGGTATTTTTCAGGAGTTTGTCATTGAGTGGACGAGTTCCATTTAAGATTCCAAATACAGGGTTTTGGCTGTGTAGGATTGCTGGCTATTCATATTTGTGACATCGACATCGCTGGTTGACAGAAGCCCAGTTATAATACCAGCGTCATGGGAGATCGACACAGATACACTCTTGACACAATTCCATCTCAGCAATTAAACTGATATAGTAAGCAGCTTCTTTACATGAAACTTCCAACTGAAAACCTCAATAGTTTAAGATATAAAAGATATTTCAGAAGCCTTGCATGTGGTTTCCATTTCCATTTCATCCACAGTTTGATGTGGAAAACATAGGAGGGGATGAAAATATTTTTAAAAATGAATACTCGATGGTAGATGGATAGATTTAATTAAATTTCCAATTCCAAAGATGGGAATGATTTAGATTGCATTTGTACTGATATTACATTATCATACAAAAGAAGCCAGCACTTTTTTAATCATAAATAGTGAAATACAATAGAGTGCAAAGCAAAAAATGTTGTACTAATGATAAAAAATAATTGGGTGTCACTAGACATTAGGAGCCTTTTTTTGGTATTCATTATGTTTTCAGTAGTAGCAATTGAAGTCTGGCTGTGCCGCAAAAGTGAAATGGGAGGGACAATCTGAAAAAATTACTGACACGCAAATGAGACTAAAAATTTACTGTCATTTGGAGCATTTTGACAAGTACGCTCTGATGCATTAATAATCTCAGAACTTAAATATTTGCATATTTTGTGAAGATTAGTCTGTGTTGGTTTTTAAACGTAACTTTATTCATTAGCCACCAAAAAAGTGAAGAGGGTGATTCAGTGAAGTCTGTAATGGCAAACTGTCATAAGTCCGTTTTTTGGCAGATATCGTCTATTTATAATATGACTGTGGATGAGACCAGAATATAAAACTAAAGTGTTGAGTGTGTTGTATCACAAGAAACCTGTGAATTGCGACTTGATTTGATTTTGTGCTCCCAATATTGATGGTAGCAAAGTTGACGACTCAGTTGAAATTTTGATTCTGTCATGGCATTGGACACGTATGGTTAGCTGTTTAATGAATGATACAAGGAGGGCTATGTTTGTCAGTTCACGTCTTCCATGCATTCACTACACAGTAATGTAGAGCTGCACAATTCAGGAAGTAACAGTACAAAGAGTTATTGAAATTTATGTAAAGTATAAAATGTTGTGTTCTGTCATTGTGATGATGACTAAATGGATTGCAAAAGAGAGAGAGAGAGAGAAAACCTAATAAAGTTCTTGTAAATTGTGGGTGCATGTCCTTGGTTGCCATGATGTTGAATTTGAGAAACAGTTAAATGTTTTTATGTTCTGTTTTATCTTTATATTTAGTTTGGCCATTGTTCATATGCTGCATTCTTCACGTGACTAGTGATGACAATAATTTTGGTCTGAGGGTCATTCACTTAACAAGATCTTACAGTCCTCAAAAAGCTGTTCTGTAGACCTTACAGTCACTGAAAATCTGTTTTATAGACTCCACATTGTTCATGAAAGAAGTTAAAAGAGTCAGTTATGATTTTTTTTCAGAGAATATTAGTTTAAATTTGATATTATATTCAATTGTTGTACATATGTTTGGCTTTCAGATCTTGGTCAGGAGTTTCTCCTTTTGTGCAGATTTTGTGGGGAAAAATTCATTTATTCCAACACTAACTGGTAGTCTGAAGGGACAGTAAAAGATTATCTTGAATCCAGCTTAAATACAGTAATAAATATTGAAATATGTGGATTTTGGGGGAAAACCGGCATAGAAAAACACACACTTGAAGGTTTCTAGTCAAGGATTGTGGAATCTGAAGTATAATTCCATGAGTCTAGCTAAACAGTATGTATCTACAAATATTGGAGATCATTTCATCTTTTTATACCCGGCACATATGAAGATTGAGGTGTAGGTATTACGGAGAAATTCTGTTAAGGGATAATTTTGTAATGGGGAAGACTGACGACAAACAAGATCTCTTCAGACATTCAAAATTTCATAGAGTAATTGGTCAAAGAGTTGGATGGATGAGTCAGAAAAAATGAAAATTCTGTAAAAAAAATTTTCCTGACAAAGCTTAAGTTGGCCTGAAAACTTAAAATTTGTTACAGATAAAATTGCTATGGATCTGCAGAACAAATTTTGTGCTGGTTGCTATTGGAACTCAAGGTATCATTAGTAATTGAAATCTCCAGCAAATATTTGATCTACAGGTGCCATTCTCTCTCTACAACAGACCTGATTCGTACATTCAGGTAGAAAGAAAACCCTGAGCAGTGATGTTTTTTCCCCTGTAATTTCTTTATTATTTAGAAATTTTTCATGAAATTTCCTGTTTTCCCCATGGACTTCCTCGCCCAAGTCTTGGTGCCTTTAATTTGCATTTTAACCCACACGCAGGCTCACAGAAACATATAATGGCATTTTAGTTTCCATTACAGAAGTTATTGGGATGGAAAAGACCAATGGCATATGGGAATAGAGTAAAGCAGCAAAGTGCTAATCACATCAGCAGTTCATTGAGAGGTCTATGCTAAGTGAATCACCCCAGACTGAAGCTATACATGCTCATTCAGATGTGCAATACCTTACATCCACTGAATTGAATTAAATCTGTATTTGTTTTGGGTTTTTAATTCTTCCTGGCCTTTTCCAAGGCAACTCCACTTTTCTAATTTTTATTTTTTTTAAATTATTATTTTCTTAATTTGCATTGACTGGTTTAGATTTCAGATGTATTTTTTTTTTTTTTAATTTCTTTTGGTTTTGATTGTTATTGAGTAAACTCTTGCCCATTTTGATTCAGTGAATACCTGTTATATCTGTGCAATGCTTAGTTGTAAACTGTAGCTGTACAAAGCGAGGGTTGATAATAGCCTGTACCTGTAAATGTGACCCTCCCTTCCCCACGTCCACAGACATTCAGATTATTTTTGTATTATGTGGTGGTATTGTTGGTTTGCTGGCCAGGGAGAGATGTGTTACTCAACTCACCTGATACAAGAAATTCTTGGATTCTCTATTCACTTCTTTAGAGTTCATCTGGTGATGAGCTTTGTTTGAGAGTGACTATTAGGGTTCTTATGAAGCCCTGGAACTTAAAAATTTGAGGAAAAGCCTGGAAATAGTGGAAAAGCCCTGGAATTCTCCTGGGGATTAAGAAACATTTAAAAAATGGAAAGAGATCTGAGAAAATAATAATAATAAATTCCTGTCATTTTCTTGCATATAAGTAGCCTTCGACATTAACATCTCAGCTCTGGAAAACCATTCTCAAAGAGATGAAGAAACCCTGAATTATTTTCATGGCTTCGCTTGAAGTTGAGGGAAGATTGGTGGGGTGGGCAGCACATGACTCTTGGCTGCTGCCATCAATACCTGTCTGTGCAAGTGAACATTTTGTACCTGTCACTTTCAGAGTTATGCAAAGATGTTTGGAGTTATGAGATTGATGTGATTGTGTGCTGGTCTGAAAGGCCTACATTCGTTTCATGGGATTGGTAAAATAATGATGTTGGATGACTGCCTCACAAGATCACATTACATTTGAGATTGAATTGTCTGAGTAAAAGTTGGTTCATTCGACTTAAATTGTAGCCATTAGAGTTTATATGCTATGGAGAAAATTCTAATCATAAACAGGTTGTTGGTTTTTTGCTAATCAAAACAGCATAAAAGACAGTTGACAGCTGTGTTGGTTTTCTGTCCATCCGGAGGTCTCACTACTTACACTGATGTGATAAAATTATGTGAGGGCTTCAAGGGTTTGTTTTTCTCTTTATCATATATATATATATATTATACATATTTAATTGGGTTTCTTTTTTTTCTGCAGTGTTGAAGTGGATGTTGAAGTCCAAGGCTATCACCACAAATCAAAATGAGATCAAAATATGTTTGGGATCCTATGCACCAATAGTAGTGAAATTCCATATTTACAACTGCCAGCAACATTATTTGTAATAGATGACCTAGTAACTACCTGCCCCCATTTCTAAAAGTAACTTTAGATATGTCCGTGGTCATTTCATGGGTGTACATACCCTGTGGGCAAAGCTAAAAGTACGTAGCTCTTGGTGGTCGGTTAGAAGATCTTAGATTTGAAAGTAATAAAACAGACAGTTTTCGCTGGTTGGCTGAAGTCTCAGAATAGGGCACATTGTATACAGGTTTGTAACATAGCTGAAGTGATATATACATTGTACTTTTATCTTCAAGAGGCTGAAGATGGTGCAGAACATTCAAGATTTGTGACACAGACATTTTAGATGCAACACCATTTTGATTTGTGATGATGCATTTAACCTTGCTTTATAACAAGAAGTCCACAGTTCCAAGCAACCCAGGTGGAAACCAGATCATAATTAAGTAGAACATTACCATTAAAATCAGCAGACCCACGGCTGATTTAGGTTTTATAAGGAGAGGTTGAAAGGCCTGCATTCAGAAAATAGAAAATGTTAAAAGTCTATATTTTATATATATGTATCTCCGAAAAAGCCTTCATGTTAGGTTTGTTAAAATTTGGCAGTCTTTTGTGGGTTTTTTCTGTTGTTTTTTGTTGTTATGCTGTGGGTGCCAGAAATGGATTTGTGATGAGCACCAGTATCATGATCATAAACACTCGTGTGAGTAGTTGAGTGTGTCTGAGGTACAAGAATATAACTATTACATGTACCGTACTCATGTTTGCAACAGCTCTTGGTTGAAAAGTGAAAATGTGTCATATTTTTAGTACTAGCCAGAAAACCGTCTTGAGGTACCGTGTTGTCATCACATATCCTTTGTATACTACATCATTCATATTCTACTTACTGAATTTTTAGGGATGTGTTATGTCTGAAAACATTGTGTCAGCAATAACAAGTATGTTGAAGTAGTGAAAATTTAAACTTTTTTTCACAAGAATTATGTTAATCAGTGGGATCGAAATGAAGTACTCTTGAATCATAGATGTGAGTCAGGAGGTTTTTGTTATTCACATCTCTATTCTTTTATATTTTGTTGGAATTGTGTTTGTTGATGAAATGACTTTCACAACCGGGTGGGGAGATTAATTTGGGAATGCGTACTGCACAGTTTTTCATATTTCTGAGTACTCACACTTAATAATGAAGGTTAGTTTTGCAACAACAAAAAAAAAGAAGAAGAAAGGGTTATGTCACAAAGCCCAGCACTACAAACAAACAGTAAAGAAAATGCAAAAAATCAGAAAAGACTTAGAATTGAAAGGGAAATTAACAAGCTTTCAGTCTTCAAAGATCTTCATTGGGTTAAAAACAAAAACAGTATAATGGTTACAATATTTAAAAAAAAAAAAAAAAAAGCATTGCACAGCTCCCAACAGATTTTCTATTTTAAAATTCTGCTGCAGCTTATGATTTCAAGTTAAATTATTCATTGGTAGAGGTAGATTTTCCACCTTGATGCAAATGCAAAGAAACATCAGCAAGTTTTGAAGCCCGAACAATAATAAAAAGAGTTCATCATCTTGCTCAAGTTCACTGAAGATCTTTTCATCAATTCATACTCTATTGACATTATAAAAGAAAAATAATTGTAGGACCCACTGTATATAAATTGAGGTCAGTGTCACTAAAAATTGTTCATAAGAAATAGAGACATATAGAGTTAACAATAATGAATCACATTTTAACAAGAATTTCCACATAAGGGTTAGACGGGGACTGAAGAAGGATGTTAAATATATCTACATACGTTTCCCAGTGAAGTTATATGATTTTTTTTTTTTCCAGTCCCAGAACAGCATCAGAAGCAATGATAATTATAATGTATCTTTGAGCATGTGGCAGTGACGAACTCTTAGTTTTCTTCTTCTTGTTAATTTCCAATTTTGCTGTAAACCAGTATGAGGATTCTGAAGTCTCATCCATACAAATCAAAAGACAAGACGTTTTTGATTGAATTTAGTCGTTGTTTCATGAAGTCTGGTCCATGATCAGTCTAGTATGACAAATACATCATGTACATGGTGGAGGGGGATAAGGGAAGAGAAAATGACTGATGAGAGATTGGATTTTGAAATGGATGTTGCATTTGAGAGAACTTGTGATCTGTAAGCCAGTGGTTCCCAGACTTTTGGCCATGACCCCCCGAAGTTCAGATCCTTCCTTCCCAGAGGGCCCAGACTACTTTTTTTTTTGCTATTGGAGCATAAACTGCCTTTTTTTTTTTTAATTTCATTCACAACTTCAACCTTATGTACATGCATGAAGCCATGCTTCCCAATTCTGGGTCCCAACCCAAAGTTTTGGAACCACTGGATCAGAAGTACAATACAGTAAATATTTTCCATTCGTAAACAGGAAATGTGGAAGGGGTGGGGCAGGCTGTTACCTTTATGTTAAATGCATTTCCATGTCTTGTTGTTAATATGCTGTATAGAATAAAATTAATGATTTCATGAATTTCTTGTTGTTTATGAAAACTTATTACTCATATTTAATGTGTTTGCTTCAGAACATGCCGACTCTGTGCACTAACTGAGAAAGTCGTGGTGGAAAATTCAGTCTTTGTCCTGTCGTCCATCTCACATACTGGGATATCAACAATTTTCTCATATTACAGGAGAGTGCCCCAAAGTTTTTGTTATTTATCTTATTCTTGGATTTGATCAAAAAAGTTTCTGCATTTAACTTCAGAATTATTTGAGATGTGGATACATGGCTTTGTGAGAATATAGATCTCACCACAAGCAGTGGTAAGGTAGTCAGAACCACTAAAATCATCGGTACACCACTTTGTGAAATGGAAGATGATCGATATCATGTACTGATCTTGAAAGACATCAAGTGCAGAGATCTATACATGTAGATCTAGTTGACTTGAAAATGACATTTTTTCTTTTTCTTTTACAACACAATAGAAAGGAATTTACACAGTTATAGCAGACATATTTTGTAACTAAATATTTCAAGAACATCGAGCATACACAACCAATTTCCACTTACAGGTAAGAAGAGAGAAATGACTATAAAATTTTGTTTGAAATTATTTTTTCACAGCACAGTGATAGAACAGAATCTAGCAGGGCAAATTATTTAATTAAAATATCAAGAAAATCAAGCATACAACATACCCATTTCATTCACAAGTAAGAAGAGAAATTCTAAAATGTTCAATAACTTTTATTCCAAAAAATTCATGGAGAACAAGTGTGTGGGATCTGTGTGTCTGGTTCATGAAAATAATATTTTGACATGCAAGTTAACAGGAGAGTAAAAAAAATTAAAACTTCACTATTAAGGACACACTGCTGTAAGATTTATCTGTTTGAATTGCATTTTCGATTTAGTGTTTACACAATGTGTATATTTATCGCAGGGCAATGGTGAAATAATATAGGCAGGGTAGGTGGCATTTTTTCCCCTACATATACAACATTAAGCTCACAATAATCAATAACAGATTTTTTTTTTGCTTATGAATGAAATACTATAAGTTATATGTGGAAATTTATTGTTTCCAAAAGACATTAGTGAATCTACTGTCTCTCAGAAAAGTTTGCTTTAATAACTCGGTTCATCATAAAATAAAAATTTGATTAATCCTTGACATAATAAGGAGAGTGCATGTTTTTAATGGACGCTCACCATTTCAGTTACATAAGAAAGAGTTCAAAATGCCAATTCTGAAATTTATTAAAGACCTGCTGACGAGGTAAGCCCAAAGACAACTATCACCTATGAAGGATCTTCAAGCTGCTCGGAAGTTATCTTAAACCCCGATCACAATTATCTCTACTACTCTTATAGCCCATCTTCTTTGCATGCATGTTCTATCACTGTAGAACAATGATTATACACCACAGATATAAAGAACCAATCTCTCCAGCAAGAATTATGGCACTGACATTATTTCCTGTTCTCTTTCCTGGAATCGAAACATTGTTAATATGTTGCAGCAGCGACCCACAAAAAGTGGACTGTACAGATGCTTGCATGCATTGTGAGCACCCAGATTATTAAAGAAAATTATAATGGGAAGAGTTCCTTTTGAGGCACACCATGAACATTTCAAGGATACGACTTTAGGGACATCTATACAAGGGGTGTAATGGGGGCCAACTCTATTGCAATTAGTCCTCTTTCTGAATATTTTCATAGTTAATGCATGGCTCGGCAATTAACACTCAGAACATGAGATAGGTAAAGCTGTGTATCTCATGATAGTACTCCAGCCTCATAGTTTGGTCATGCATGTTTTAGGATGTCAGTGAGGTTGATGGAAAATAAAAGGCAACCCCTGTTTGATGGAAATATCCCCACACCTACAGAAACAAAACATAGCCGTGACATGAGGGGGTGGCATTCAATGACAATATTATGATTCAGGCGTGTAGTGTGATGGCAAATTTTCCCACACTCAGCCACTGAAGCAAATTACATGTATCACAGGACTGTCCCATAATTCAGTGTTTCTCAGCTGATGCTTCAACCAGCAGGGGATCCGTTGTGTCTATCTTGCACCATGGCATTGCTTTCTGCAATTTCTCCACTACGGCTGGGAAATTTTTCGTCTCAATCAAATCATACAAGATCAAGTACTTCAGGTTCCTAAAAAGTTAGAAACAAATGTTGATCACTTGTTATCAGCGTTTAATTTAAAGCAGATCATATCAACCAATGACCTTTGTGAAATTACTGAAAATCAGATAAGTCACAGCAAACCCTGTGACATTCTGCAAGACTCGATCCATCCTACAGGATGACAAATCTGATTGGAAAACATCTCTGAGACCGCTTGAAAAGCAAGCTGAGGAAAGATGGGGAGTAATTCTAATTTTAAGGGGAAAAGACCCTCGGAAGCGAAGGGTCTTATTGGTCGCATTTTATACCAGTACGGCCGTCCTGAACATCAAAATTTCCTAGTTCTTTCTGTTGTTCTTATTTCAAATGCTCCAGATTGTCAGCAAAACCCAACTATCAATATAAACATCGATTAAATACTTTCATAAATAGCCCTACACATCCAGTTCAACTCTCTAATCTTTACCGTAAAAATCTCATCCTTCCCCCTACCCCGTAACACTGCTATTATAGCGATAATACCCACCGCAATCTTGCCACTTGACTTACTTGAGTTCTGTCAATTCCATAAGTCCTTTTTGTGTAATCATCGGACAGCGACTGATTTCCAAATGTTGAAGAGTGTCCTTAACGAAGTGGAGGTTATCAAGTGCATCATCCATTATAGTTCGGCAGCCATGCAATCTGATTTTCTTTAAATGTTTTAAATCCTCTGGAAATAAAATAAAATAAAATATTGTGAAACAAAATACTACTGCCACATTGAAAGATATATATGCCCTCCTTTTCACGAAGAATGCATTTACTGCCTGTTGCAAATAATAATAATGATAAATAAAAGACGTGAATTTTATCTGCTAGTGTGTGACTGTTAAACTGTAGCACTGTAGCAAACGTGAATAAAGTTAAAAACTTAGGCACAATTTTAGAATCAGATCTGAGCATGGAAAATCAAATAAGTTCATTATGTCGATCATTAATGTTTCAATTAAAAAACATCAGCTCTATTCGTCCATTCATATCCCAAGAGGCAACTCGAATACTTATCACTTCACTTATGTTTTCAAAGCTTGATTATTGTAACTCTCTGCTCTTTGGAATTCCGAGCAACAAAATAAAACGCCTTCAGATAATTCAGAATAATGCAGCTAGACTGATTTTTAGAAAATCAAAAAGAGAATCTGCCTCAAGCCTTATTGACCAACTTCACTGGCTTACTGTTGAAAACAATAAAATTTAAAGCTGCAGTTTTGGTTTACAAATGTCTTGAAGGTTCAGCTCCCTCCTATCTTTCGGAACTTTTGAAAAAACATGAGTCTGATAGATTTTTAAGATCTACTACAGAAAACAAACTGGTTGTTCCCAGGTGAAAACATCAAATTATGGAGATAGAGCTTTTAGTTGTTTTGGTCCCTGTGTGTGGAATTCTTTACCACAAGAGGTTCGAAATTCTGCCTCTCTAAACATATTTAAAAACAGGTTAAAAACATTTCTTTTTAAAAACTGAATTTTATAGCTTGCTATGGATGTATAAAACTAGTTTGTCTGTGTGTGTGTAAGTTTATTTGAATGTGCTTTTATGATTTTTTACTGTGTACAGCGCCTAGAGCTTTTAATGTTTTAGTCCTGGCGCTATATAAATGTATATATTATTATTATTATTATTAAACTAAAAAAAAATGAATTTACTTTCACATATAAACATTTTCTCTCCCACATCATTTAAATAATGGTGAAGGAGTTATTCCATCCTGTAAGCAGTTTTTGTAATCTGTCATAAATATGCGTAAGGTGTTTCAAAAAAATGTAAACAAATTTTAAATATTCATTAACACAATGTCAATAAGCCCTCAGTCTGTGAGGGGTGTCAAAATATGGCCTCGACTTTCCATGCATTCACTCTGCACGAGCGTACCAATATGGCAAGGTCAAGCTGACTGCGCAGCGTGCAAGCCGTATTTTCATGCGTCGGGTCACTGTCCTCTTTGAGACATAACTACCGTCTTATTGCTCACTGCATGTCTTCTAAATCAAAGGCATTGTGACAAGGACATGTTAATCAGTGAACCACTGGTTGTCATCACAAAGACTAAGCTTTCAAAGGCTCTCCCCACACTTTCAAAAGATGTAACATCGATATGCGAACTGTTGCTCAACAAATTTGCAACATAATCTCATTTTCTCACAAGCTAACCATCATCTAGAGTTGTCTGTATCTAAGAACCAATCAGAAACAAGCTCTGAAATGACCTTTGCCCCAAATGCCCACATTGGTTCATTAGTATGTGTCAATCAGGTAGAAACCATTTGTTTAGGGCTTGGAAAGCGTGGCTGGTTATCAAGCTTCATTCTCACAAAAACTACAGCTGTCAGTTTGGTAACACAAGTCAGATCATTGGTTAGAGACTTACAGACAAAGGTTTTGCTGGTTAATTCATTATCAAGCGTGATAAGGCATGGCAGCAAATGTTTTCATACCAATCAAATACAAACCGAACCACTTGGACAGCGGTAGTGTGGTCATCATACATCGGCAAGGGTCAGTGCGACCCAGATAAGATTCCCCTTGAGTAAGGTCACTGACCGGATAGCGGGCTTTAAGCCATTGCGCGCAGGGTGTGGGTTAAGATACATCCAAGATTTATAATTGAAATGAAGAGGAAGGCCATGTAATTATCTGAGTTATTTGCATGTGTTCAAACTAATGACCATTCCGCCTGAGTCAGACACCGATGACAGCGCAGTTCAACAGAGGTAGCAAACAACATTAAGCAGTTTCCATTTTTTTTCCTTTTGCGATTCCCCCATGTATTGAAGAACGATATACTTGCTTAATCATATACTCTACATTATTTAATAAATGTCACAACCGCACTATCAACTTACTCAAATGCTGAAAACCCAGACCAATAACATCAGTAGCAGTAAGATCAATCTCTTCTAATTTATAGTGTGCAAAATCGGTGCTGGGCAGTAAGTTGTAGTCTTTGAGCTGGTTGGAAGAGGTGGTCCATTTGATAGCACCTCCATTCCTCAGAACCCACTCTGCAGCTGCTCTGTCGGGACCCGCCAGTCGCACACGTTCTTCATCCACTCTGCACAATGATCGTCGTCAGAAAAATTCAGTCAAGATGATAAAAACAGATCTATGAACTACTGTCAGTAAACAAAAAATCAATGAGAGAAGGAGAGAAATGGGAATGTAGAGAGTCAATGAACAATTCTAGAAAATAACTTGCATAGTTTTCTAGTCTAACAGCAACTGCATAATATTAAAACTGCCAAAATTTGGATTTAAAAAATTATCGGCTTTCTAATTCTATTGCAGAAAAACATCTATGTCTGTTCCATAAATAGTTCATAGGTTGAGGCAATCAAGCAGCAGTTATTCCGTAATGCAATGTTTCACAAGAGGGCTTGTTAAAGTTTTGGTATGTATAAACATGTTTCTTGTTGACTTATTCTTTTTGTTTCTCCATCATCAATAAAATTCTCCATGTCTTTTTTCAGCTGCATGTATATTGTCAGTACCAATACTGCCATTTTCAAGGATGGTTTACCAATAAGACTCCATAAAATTCATAAAAAGAGTGCTATTAAACTACCAGGGAGATGCTGACTGTGAAAAATTACATCAGCATGTATGTAAGGTGTAATTTATGAATCTCTTTCAGCCAAGTTCATACTTACTTATTAAAAGCCACATCAATGCCCCAGAACCATCTCTGCTGTTCATATCTCATAATTCCTGGTGGATTTACAACATGCGGCTGACATGCAATTGGAGATCTTTTATCTGCTAGCATCATAATGCCCAATGAGCTAGACCATCGAATGCTCTGGAAAATAAGAAGTCCTGGTGTCAAACTTTTTTCACTCTTATTTACAAACAAACTTCATTTAAATTTTCAGAATCATTCATATAATATAGTCTTATGTTTGCTTTGTGCTTTGCAGCTTTCCATTTGTAAAGTAGCCTACATAACCTTGAAGGGGAAGGGAGATGCCCCCAGCATCATATGAAAAGCATACATGGGAGTCTGGGGAACATAAATATGCTTCAACTATGGTAATGCCTAATGGAGTTTAAAACAGGTGGAAAAAGAAGTGTGTAAATTGTCATATTAGACCTACATAAAAATCAACTAAGCCTACTAAGAAACAGCCAAATAGTCCATTTAAAGATGCCAACTAAGTTTAAATTGAACATTAAGGCTCTATCATGGACATGGACTCTAATGGCCATGCTGGGGAGGTGATGGGAGGTTGAAGCCAAGCCTGGGAAAAGCATACACTCACACTGGGGTGTGGGTAAAATTGAAGAAATCCCAAAAATTGGGAGTAGGGCCCGAGTAAGTACTTTATGAAGACCCTTGGGGGGGGGGGGGGTATTTCATACATTAGTGGTGCAGAAGTTGTGATTTATTTTCAGGAATAAACTGTTTCTAACAAGCTGTTTCATTCTTAAAACTGTTCACACTGTTAATTAAATATGTCACTTCGGCCTTTCACGGGCAGCAAGGAAATGCGCAGATTCAGGAGCTGCTATGTAGTAAACTAGTAGGCCTATGTATTGTAAAGCCGGCGTCGGCTGAGGCTTAGACATACCTGAGCTGCTAGTTGTCTGGCCCTTATCTGATACAGGATACGAAATATCAGACAGCTTCTGCCTTGGATCATCATTGTCTGTTTCCTAAATGTGTCAATCCCTACATAAAGTTTGCTTGCACAGTTCCTTCTTTGCTCCGCAGCCTGCTCAATACGCCTTTGATGTTTATAACAAAGTCACTGGTTCCACTTTACTGCTGAGGGTAAGGTTTGTATGCTCCACACCTCAGTCACTCTTTTGTGAAATACAACAAAATAACACCAACTTGCAAAAAGATGGCAGCCACATGTAAACACCTTGGACGTTTGGTATTATTTTTTAAAGTTCATAATTATGCATGTTGATTTTATTTTTTACAATGGAGTTTGCATGTGTATATTACACAGATTTAATGTTTGGGAAAGAGTTCCGATCGGCCCGACTCGGCAGTCAAAACCACCCCGTCCCTAACCCTTGACCTATCACTCACCGGTAACCGTAGGCCTATCCTTGGATCCAAAGTAAAATTTAATGGCTTACGAAGTGCTTATTCCCAGAAATCTGCGAATACAGTGGAGTCTGCATAAATCGAAGTCGTCGGGGGGGGAGGGGGGGATTGGAGTTCTATTTACCTCTGAGCAGAGAAATAACCATTATATTCCATACATGTTATCATTTTATAGCTACCTTCTTGCAGACACGCCCCACCCCCCCTTAAGAAAAAAACAAAAACACAGGCACCTGTATGAGATCTTTTTAAATGAAAAATAATATTAATAATAATAAAGTAGATTTGCATAGTGCGGTTTTCCTGGCGGCTGTAAAGGATGCTTTACAAGGAGAACTTTAAACATAATAAAAACTCACGTATTAGTATTAGGCTATACATGCATACAAACACAATAACACACATGCACAATCGGATGCACACACACAACACACACGCCAGTACTAGAGATGGCAGGGAAGTTCCATCAACCATCAAATCAACCAAAAACATCCAGTTTCATAGGGGACATCCAAACAGTAAAACTATGCTGTAATCTAGATCTAGATCTATATCTAGAACAAACCAGATGCAAAAAAATTGACGTATTTACATTTAAAAATGATGTCATCCAAATTTCAGTTCTACTATAGATCTAGTCTACCAAGAATAGAGATTAGAAATTTCAAAATAAAAATGTTACAGTGGAACTCAAATACAGCATGGACCACTGCAAAACTCCCATTCAAAAGTGAGGTCCTGTTATTGGCAAGGTCGCATGGAAAGCACTCATGTAAATATAATGCTTGTTGCAGTTACTTTCCTTGATTACTGAACTCGTCAACAATGTGGACGTATTACTACGTACTTACTAGGTTTTGGTGTGAGCAGAAGTTGGTTTTTTTTTGTGTGTTTTTTTAATAGTTTTTTGTTTATTATAGCTTTTTTTTATGAATAGGGCAGACATGAGTATGTGGGAGGTCAGATCTAAACTGTGGAGTCTGCATAATTTGAAGTCATCTGGTATTATATAGTGGTAATGGATTGGACTTTGATTTACCAGAGTTCGATTTACATCTGAACAGAGAAATAACCATTATTACACTGTCTGCCCCAAGTAATTTTACATCCTTTCTTGCTCCCCCCCCCCCCCCCCGACCAAAAGAAGTGACCATACCCTGGTGGAAAAACAGGAAAGCAGCATTGAATGGCTTATGTGTAGTAGTTCTGGCCAGCAAACTCTCTTGCTTGTCTTTGACTTCATCGCATGGGGGAAGCAGGATACATGTACTTAGTCCTGACTCCTGGGCATATGTTGTGGTGACGCCACCAATTGATAAAGACATTCCCTCATGCGTGATTTTCAAATGCAAGACTGTAGCCCCCTTCGTTATGCCACCTGTTGGCTTACCTTTGCCATGAGAGGCATGGAATGACCATTGCGCAGTTAATAATGCCTACTGGTATACTCCCTCCTCTCGTTTCACACCCTGTTGCAGCCCTGCTCATTGCATTACGTTACCCTAACCATTCCTTCCTCTGGATCACTTGTGCTAAAAGTGTTTGAACCGGGCTTTTGTGGGCACTAAGGTTTTCAGTGGGCAGGAAATTCGAAGTTGCTTTGGGGTGAGCGAGCTTGAACTTGATGACTTGGAATTATCGGAATTGGGTCAGTTCGAATTCGATTGATAGAAGAAAGAGTAATAGATAAAGAAGAAAAAAAAACAGCCTTTGAAAGTACTTTTTAAAAAAAAGAAATTCGGTTTATCAAAGTTCGCTTTACATGGACTCCACTGTATTTGACTTTGGGAATTTGGGTGCAACCCCCCTTCTCGTCTTTGGGCATCGGGGGCGGGACACATGTTGTCAGTTCATTTTCTGACAGGCTTGAAACATGAGGAGATCATCTTCAGTTGTTGGTTTTTTCTAAAAATCACATTTCCCACAGTCCCTTCCAGTTTGGTGAACTGAGTTAGGGCATGTTGCTGTAAAACTAACCTGATTTGACCACTTGTCAAGTTTAGATCTAAACATTAGATGTGTGCAGATTGACCACTCCTTCAAGTTACACACATGCCAACCTTTTAGCCTTGTTTATCTGATTGGGTATACGTTCACACTAAGGACTGACCACACATGAATAGTCCTGCTTCATCACCCACTTTTGAGGTGCATGGCCATCCCACCACCTGCCCTACACCCCCCCCCCTCTCAGTTACACCATTTAATTTTGCATATATATACACTCACAAAGAACTGGCACTGGCCATATCATTATGATTCCCCCATCCCCCACACCCTTCCATTTTCCCCTCTCCGCCGATCTCCCAATAGATTTCTCTGTGGGCATTATTTTGCTCGATGTATTTGGCGAATGTTGGAACAAAAAATGTATCAGAGGTGTCCTTTATTTGCCACCATTGTAAGCAAGTTTTTTTTTTTTTTTTTTAACTTATGAAAAGAACGTAGGAAATGGAGATTTTATGCTGTTGTAGCCGAGGTCCCATTCAATCCAATGCCATTATACTAGGTCTACCGTATAATGCATGTAATAAGTTTTTAAAATTGACCTAGTATTATTGTCCTGCTCAGAAATGGGATTTTCCTGTAACATTTCATGTAAATTTTTAACATTTTTTCTTCTGTTTTCAGAAATCACAGCTTCTGCGTCACGACAGGTCATGGGCAAGAGGCTTAGCAATCTTTTCCAAAAAGGGGGATAAAAATGAAGGAAATAAAAACTCATCTGAGTCTGATCCCAAACCATGGGGTCCTGACCAAGAAAAAGCAGTCTCTGAGCCACATGTAGAACCAAAGCTGTTCTGGGGACATGAGCCATTGCCTGAGAGGTTCCGAGGGGAACATTTGCCAGACCCAGTGAGGAACACAGAAAGGGAATATTTCCAAGCTCATGCCAACCCTGACTTGAAAGGTCCCTTTGACGGCAAGTTCTACACAAGGAAACATGGCATCTCCAAAGAAGTCTACTCGTGGCTTCAGTGGTGTTTCAACATCAATGATGATGATGAAATACGTGCTCTGAGTCAGTACAAAAATTTTGAGCAGCTAAAAGATGATCAGAGGTGATATTTTTTAACACATTCTGTCATTGTATTTTGTTTTATTTCCTTGTCTGTTCTGTATAATGATAGATACAGTGAAGTTTGGTATAATCTTAACCCTTTGAACACTGGTCCCCCTGTCCTTATGAACCCCTGTCCCTGGTTCCCCAGCCCAAAATTGCCATTTTCATAGATAGTAATATAATGATGGAAACACACAACAAACAGAACATTGATGGATAGGGAGCAAATGTGAGTATTATCTATACTATATATATTTGTGGACTTGAGATTTTTCGTTGCAAAAGGCTTCTGAACCACTCAACACTCAGACTTCAAATTTTATATGGTGCATCAGAATGGATGTGAGGTTGCACAGTTTTTAATAGAAGTCTCAAATCGGTGTAGTTTTTTTTTATTGGAAATTTATTGTTTCGCCATCATTTAGATCTATTTCGAGTCATGGCTCGCCATTTTAAGGTTTCGTTATCACTTCCTGCGATGTGTTCACTATCAAACACACTAACCCGTGCGCAAATCATGCTGTTGTACGGGACGCGCAGGGTTTCAACTCATAAAGGCAGAGCAGTAAGACTTATTTAAAAACAAACAAACAAAAATAAAATAAACAAATAGGAACAGGCCAGATGAAGCAGGTCCATAATAATCACCCAGAACTGAAACCAATATTCAAACCGATTTATCCCGGGCAGGGCCGGGGACCTCAGCTAGTTATAGAATGTTTTTCTTATCTTTTATCTCCAGTATTGGGCCTTGGTATGCCAGTTGGTCCAGCACGCTGAGCCCCTTTTGATACACCAGAAAACTTTGCATTCTGTGCATTCATTGCGAAAATTTCACACAAAACCTCTCCAAACTACGCGCGGGCTTCTAGTTTCTCTTTGTTTACAACTGGGAATAAAAAATGGCGGCCAAACGCAACTTTTGATGACATAGGAGCACAAATATGCGGTGTCACCCTTCTGACTGCTGTACAGGTCAATAGTGTATATATCGCTGTAGAATTTGACCAGTGTACCGGGCAATAGTGTTCAAAATTCATTGTGTTATCATTATGAAATGCCACTCACACATTTAGTGCAAGAGGACATGTAATTAAGTTGACAAAGGTTTATTTGTTTTGTGAGAATGTCATTATTAATATTTCTTAAACCAACAATCATATTTGCCACACAAATATTTCTTGAAGTCATGGGTCATTGTAATAATCACCTCTGTGGTTTTTTTGTTTTTTTTTAAAGATTTAAATACATAGCTGGGATGTAAGTTTGCTGATTTTCAGATTTTTTGGCCTTTATGAAGTATCACTCCACACCAAGCATTTCAAGTATCTCTGTTCTAGTGTATGTTGATCTGGTTCACTGCAGTGGTATTACACAACAAGTATGCTTACAGGTCATTTCCATTCAGTATTTTCTTACTTTTTTATTGAAAGACCACTTTCATCTCTGACGTAGAATGAGACTTCCTGGACCTTGTGAAAACAGCAGCATCGAGAGCACAGCACTTTAAAGCACTGATTAGTCACATTTTACTGTCAGCATGTGCCAAATTTTGAAATTTTTTTTGCAGAGCTGGTCTTCTTCATTTTTTTTTTCTCTTATTTTTTCATGGTGTGACACAAATTAATTTACTAACATTGATATAGACAGCTACCTCCTAGAAGGGTGTTGTCCACAAATGAATGTCATGTGGGGTTCATTTGTATGTGTTATTAGATGTTGATACACTGAAGAAGGAACTTGGGTTAAATTTAATCAGTTTATGTTGTCTTAAGAATCGGGTCATCAGTTTTGGGTGAAACCCTAACTTATGTTATTAAGCAGACTCTGCTATTCATTTGTCAGGTATGTTGAAAATCGAACCAAGGCTGTGGGCTATGAGTTAGGTGCTGCCCACTTTGTTCTTGCCCGTGGAGGTGCCATCAAATTTGTCAACAGGGATCACTGGTATGCCAGAGATGCCAAAGGTCAATATCCTATTCCCAGAACGTATGTGGAGGATCTGTGCGTGGAAGCCATTGATGCTAGCAATATGCCACTGACATACATGGCATTTGATACAATAGGTGGGTAAAGTGAAGATATAAGTGGCCCATCTACAGATGCAAAAAGACAAAAAGCATCACCTGGGACCAAAAGTTAATATCCCAAAGGCTAGCTGTTTTGCTATAACAACCATAATGAACAACTTTTTGTACAGTGTAAATCTGGTAGTTTATGTTTTTAGGAGTAGTTTCATTGCTACATTACTACTTTCAATTTAGTACATAAAATATAATGTGAGTGCACATATATGATACTGGCCCATCTTAGTGACAATGCAAAAACTGTCTTTGACCCATCCATGTGTGGTACCTTTCTTTTTAAAAAGCAAGTGGGCTATCCCCAAAAAAGCAGTTTTGAGAAAATTGAGGTTAAAGATTTTTGTCCCCTGGCAAATGCCTAGCTCTCATATACATGTATTTTCTGATGGCTATACCCTTGCATCCAAATATGGATTGGAAATGAAACTTCTCACGAAGGAAGGACATCTACTTTTGACGTGCAGTGAAATGAAAAACTTTGAAACATGTGGGAAAGCCCACTTGTCTATAAAACCAGCCACATAAACTTTCCACCCTAGAGAGACAAATCCATTTCTCTCGTACGTGTATTTTTATTCTACAATAGGTCGTCTCTCTCAGCTACGATTTCTGAAATTACATAACTGCCCACACATTGATGACTGGTGTCTCAGCCGTTTGCAACGCCTCAAGCACTCTTTAGAGGTTCTGGACCTCAGCAATTGTCCTGGCATTACAGATAATGGTCTCTCTTCCTTACACTGTTTACAGTAAGTATGGAGCTGATTACAACAGGTATCTTGTTAATTGTTGTCAGCATAATAGTTTAATACCTTATTTTTCTTCAGTCCCTTTGTTGCAGTGGTGTAGTCACCTGTTGATTCTTCCCAACCTTCAGGATTTTTGTTATTTGTAGCCAATGCCCTTTTACTTTTGCAATGTCAAGTTCTTTGCTTTGTTGGTATCTATACTATATGTATTTGTGGACTTGAGATTTTTCGTTGCCAGAGGCTTCTGAACCACTCAACACTCAGACTTCAAATTTTATATGGTGCATCAGAATGGATGTAAGGGTGCAGTTTTTAATAGAAATCTCAAATCGGTGTAGTTTTTTTTATTGGAAATTTATTGTTTTGCCATCATTTAAATCTATTTCGAGTCATGGTTCGCCATTTTAAGGTTTCGTTATCACTTCCTGCAATGTGTTCCCTATCAAACACACTAACCCGTGTGCAAATCATGCTGTTGTACGGGATGTGCAGGGTGTCAACTCACAAAGGCAGAGCAGTAAGACTCATTTAAAAACAAACAAACAAAAATAAAATAAACAAATAGGAACAGGCCAGATGAAGCAGATCCATAATAACCACCCAGAACTGAAACAATATTCAAACCGATTTATCCCGGGCAGGGCCGGGGACCTCAGCTAGTTGTAACATAAATTAATAATATTCATTAATACTGTACTAGGCCGCTTCAGTCTTTGCAACAAACTCTTAACTCACTAATGGCCGGAATTTTTACCCTAGCTATTCCCTGGTACCCAGCGTTTCAAGGGTATTAAACCAACATTTAAAAAAAAATATTTTAAAAAAAATATTTAAGCTACAGTGTTGCAATTTTACATGTATATAAATATTATAATAAGATTTATAATGTAACAAACAGAATTGAGTTATCTTTCATAGTTTTGAGTTGTGAATGTGTGAATCATCTTCCGAGTCAGAAGAACTAAAATAATTGGCTGTAGAGGGTCCAGGCTGGTGTTTGGGTCTACATGAAGCTGTTACAGTCTGGTTTACTACCCTGAGAGGCTACTACATCATTAGAAGGCCGTGTAGAGCTAGATCTACACATTTTTTGTACTTTTGTACTCGAAGTCGGAACAACCGTAGGATTTTGAGCAAGGGGGGGGTAGCAGTACAAAAACGATCATAACTTAGTTAGTTTTCACGCTAGAGAGCTCATTCGGGTACTCAGTGAAAGGGGAATGACTCTAGAATTCACCCGTGCCACAGTCATCGCACTATTACATTACCCTTATGAGCTATTCATTGTTAAGAGTAAAATCGCACATATGTGATGTCGGGCAGCTGCCGTCGCAGTGAGAAAATCGCACCCGTGCGATGACGGGCATCAGTGAGTTAAATGGCTGTAACTTTTGAACCGCTCGAGATAACTGAATGAAATAGTAAGCCTTGTCATTGTTAATTCAGGCTCTATTGATCCCTATAAATGAACTAGATCTAAACGAGCATTTCAGGCAAGATAGAATGGGTCAAAACACTTGACCCAACAGGCTGAAACCTCATATAGTGCTGAACCTTGTTGTTCCGTTGTCCAAGCAGGACATCAAGTCATTAGAAAAATGAAAGATTTTTGATTTCATGAGAACGATCTGTTTATTTTATTTTAAAAAACCATATTTGTTGACCTGATTCGTTCAAAAGTTACAGCCATTTAAAGTTGGTTGCAAGACTTATGCGGCATAGTATTGTATGACATACATGTGTATGAACAGGGGTCAAATCTAGATAATTAGGTAAAATTGGACAGTTGTACTCTATAGCTGAAAAAACTACTGAATGTAGAGCCATGAAAAAATAACTGAAAGCAGTTCAAAGACTGAGCAAGGTTTGTATCAATTCATTTTAAGGATGCAACAACCTTAAAAATTTAGAAAAATAGAAAACAAAATGGGCCGTTCGAGGTTTTCCGATTCGTCATTTTTACAGCTCAGACAGAGCCGAGTGTAGTAAGATATTTTGGTAACTCGAAACTTTGGTCACCTAAGGCTCAGGAACCGCATCACACTCAGGCTTCAAACTTTGCACAACAGCATATTATCAATGCGAAATTAACATGGGCTATAATAGAAATTATGAAATGTTCAGGCTTCTACGTTTCATTTTTCATTGTTTCGGTATAATTTAGATCTATTTCGAGTCATGGTTTGCCATTTTAAGGTTTCGTTATCACTTCCTGCGATGTGTTCACTATGAAACACACTAACCCGTGCGCAAATCATGCTATTGTACGGGACGCGCAGGGTGTCAACTCACAAAGGCAGAGCAGTAAGACTTAATTAAAAAGAAACAAAAATTAAATAAACAAATATGAACAGGCCAGATGAAGCAGGTCCATAATAACCACCCAGAACTGAAACTAATATTCAAACCGATTTATCCCGGGCAGAGCCGGGGACCTCAGCTAGTGACTTACTAACCTGAAAAATGGAGGTTACCAAAGCAGAGCTGAATACAGTGACAATAATTTCAACAGCTACATGTACATGGCAAGATTCAGTGCACATCAAGCAGTTTGTTCTCTGAAAGCACACATTGTGGTGTTCCATTCATAACATGTGGGCTAAACCCTCTCACAAGTTAAGACTTCAGTTAGTTGTGCATATTAATTATTATGGATTATTCTTTGGTGGCATTTATTTCACTTCTTCATGCACCATTTTAGAAAGATCTGTTTAGTAGTTTTCAAGGCTTTTAGTAGCAAATGGGTTTCCTTGTGTTTTTATGTTATAAATATCTACCGATCACTTAGTTTGGGAAATATGTCACAATTTGTTTGGACCACAAATAGTAACATTAAATTCGGTGATCATAGATTTATTGTTCTATTAACGGAATCTTACAATCTCTACTCCACAGCAATTTACGAGGTCTGCGGCTGTCCAATTTACCAAATGTGCAACATTTAGGCCTTTTGATATTGCTGTTGGAAGAACATCTACCTAACTTGATGATTCTAGGTGCGAATGACCAAGATCTGAAACCTCCAGCATGGGAGCATAGAGGAGAACGCCGCCTTGTGAGAGCATTATTAGGCTACACAGAAACTGATGAAGTGGATGAGCACAACAAAAAGTTAGAAGAGATGACCAAAAACAAAATTGATGAAGAGTTGAACGATGTTAGGACTAGAGGAATTAGACACGTTGATTGAAACTTTTGACCATTTTTTTTTTACCATATGGAGCATTATGTTACTGTTTCAAATACCAAATCTACCCTGGTACCTGGATTAAATAATGAACTGATAATGACATGAACTCTTGCCAAGGTGATTTTTTTCCTTCGGGTCATCACAATAGAATTGCAGTATTTAGCTAGAATACAAATCTTCAATGAGATGGAAATCATATTTCCCCATTATGAAGTCAAGCACAAACAAATGAATCTGGGATCACAATTAATTGTTGGATTGATAGTTAAGCTCTGATGCTCCTCGCAATCAGTAAACTTCATTTTGGTATACACTTGTTCATCTTGAAGTCAGAAGTGCCTTGGGCCGGGGTGTTATAATGTAAACACTGTAATTCTCACTTGCATGACGCTTCGGACTCTATGCAGTCATTTGACGAAGTAATTGCTTTGTTTCACTTAACATCACCCAAATTTGTAATGGATCCCCGCCCCCCAGTGCATGACAGCTGAGCATACGCACTTGCAAAGATTTGTTGCATGGCACAGAGACTGGACATGCAGATTTTGCATGGCTGTAATCCAAAAAGAGATAACTCTCAGGAGAATGAAACATATGGGTTTGGAACTTCCAAAGAAAAATGAATTGAAATTCAAGATTAGTCTGTGATGTCAAGTGAAATAAGCCAGTGGCTTACATTATAAAATAATGTTTTGAAATTCAGTCAGAAATGGAAGAAATGGCTAGCCATTGTGTAGTGTACATGATGTACTTGGCATGGTAAACTTACACCAGAGGAGTCTTAACGTTCAAGGAAACAGTACAGCGGGGTCCGCATAATTCAAAGTCATGAAGAGATGGATTAGATTGGGATTCAGTTTACCTCTGAGCAGAAAAACAACCACCATTGTGCAGTTTGCCCACATGTAATTATTACATGCCCTCTTGCAGACCCCTCTCCCCCTCCCACACACACACAGACATAAAACACCCACAAAGGCATCTGTATGAGATTTTTTGATAATTTCTTTTTTCTTTAGAATCGATCGTATTGTGGCTGTAAAAGAAGAAAGTACAGTGGAACTTGGTTATAATGAGGGTCATGTTCCACCAAAAATGTCTCGTTATACCTGAGACCTCGCTATTCCAGGAAAGAGTACAAAAAGCAAGGCAAGGGATTAAAATACCCCTCTATTTTTTTATAGTTACCTCCCTTGTTAGCATGTCCTGTACATCAGTGTACATAACATCAAATTGACGGCAGATCTCGGCCTTCCTATCAGTACTTTTTTTTTCTTTTGTGCTGATGGTAGCCATGTTTCAATCAAAATACGTGAGTCAGATGCAAAAGTTAGAGACAGACGAGTATGTTTGTTTCCGATGGTTACTCGTGCTGTATCATTCAAAGTATGGGAACAGACTGGCCATGTGTTTGTGGCACAGGGAGTGTAGGCATATGGTCATGAAGCCCAGGGTAGACAAAGAGCATATGCTGGACGGCAATCAGTGATGATCAATGACCATGCAACGCGTAATAATTATCGCACATCATAGGTAGTGACCAGACAGTGCATGTGTCTGACGAAGGTACACGGCTGTAGCCTATATGGCCCGCCCCACAGCTTGCCTCAGTCAGTGATGAGTCATCCCTTTGAACTGACTGCATGTATTGTCCTGTCACAGCGTGTGGTCAGTAGGGAGAGAAAGCATACTAGGCCTAAACGAAGATGGCCAGGTGGAGTCACAACTTGTAAGGCAGGCGTGGTGGGTGGATAGCAACATTCAAAGAATAATACATTGTACATGTTATTGTCTGACTCCCAACACATTGTTCTGGCGGCCATTCCCACCATTTGCCATACGCACTCAAAATTAATTCTCTCGCTATAGCAGGTGTTTTGATTTTTGATTGCTGTTATTCGAGTATTTTATTATATTGCTTATATAGCAGAAAAAAAAACGGGATTTAAAATGTTCTCATTATCGGCAAGGTCTCGTTATTAGCATTGTGTCATTAAACATGATGGTCTACTGTAGCAGTAGTAGCACCAAATTAATGGTTTAAGCCTAGTAGTTCTGGCCAATGAACTTTGTGGTCTGCCTTTGTCTTGGTGTAAGCCTGATACTATGGTGATAGGCCCACTCACTAAGCATATGGTGTGGTGATGTCATCAGTGGATAGAGAAGTTCCCACGTTTGATTGTCAAATGCACAAATACATACACCTACCTCACCCATTATCCCACCTTTTGGCCGACAGTGGTGTGGAATGACCATTATGCAGTGCAGCAATGCTCTATTCATACCAGCCTCTCTCCCTTCGTCTTTGGCTGTTGTATGCAGCCCTACTGGCTGCAATATAAACCCAAACTTCTTACCTTCTCCTTCCCCTGGATTACTGCTGCCAAAAGTTCTTGAACTGGGCTTTGTTTGGGGGTATTGAAGTTTTCAGCCAGCAGGAAATTTGAAGTGAGCAAGCCTTATGACTTCAAATTATTGGAAATTGATCGGTTCAAATTCGAAATATTCAAACAAACAAAAAATAATAATAAGACTAAAATAGATGAAGAAAAAGAAAAAAATCTGACTTTGAATTACTTCGATTTGAAACTAAAGAAATTTAAATTTATCAAAGTTTGATCTATACAAGTTTAGTCCACTACACTACACCCTACCTTCCATGACATTCTTCTTGTGTGATGCTTGAATTATGAGGCATGATATCTGTGTCAGTGTGTGTTAAAGTCTTGATTGGTGCCATACAACCTATAGCCCACATCTTCATTTCTGCAAACACTTGCTTTGTCTGTGATAGAAGGATAACTCAATAGGAAACCCTCCTAGTAATATTAATAAGTGGTAAATGAATGTCTGCATTTGATACTATATCATGATTATAGGTACATGTACATGTTTGTCCATTAAATATAAATTTTAATATTGAGCTTCCAACCTTGTTCCGATTTGCCTTGAGTATTTCTATGCATTCTATATACAGTACACCTCGAATCCAACGCACTCGGACTCAAACTGAAAGAACACCTTGCATTCAACGAACAGAGAAAATATCCGTTTTTTTCCCTACACTATCTTTATTAAATATCTTTTACTGAACGAACTAATCTCAGACTCACCCTCAATTCCAACGAACCAGAAGTGTAGGCAAGCTCACAATAAATTGCTTGTCTACCTAGAAATCTAGTTGAAATTCAAAATTCAAAAGGTCTGCTGTCGGTTGACAAGAAATAAATAAGTGTACTGTAGGCTGTATTATGCCATGTAATAGGGGTAGGGCAAGGTGTGGACACACAGGGAGAAAATTATGAACAGAGAGAGAGGGGAGGGGGAAGGGGTGGCAGCCGACGAACAGCCGATGCGTGGGAGAACATGATACGGGATCAAGAGACAAAGCCGCCAGAACTTGGATAGTGGGTGGGAAGGGTAAAGAGTGGTTGTAGGCCTATAGACAAGCAATGCGGGACAGAGGGAAGGTTGTGGATAGAGGAGGGGTTGACTTGTGTAGAATTGGCTCCAACGAACCTTGCATCCAACGAACTTTTAAAAATGACTGAACTAGTTCGTTGAGTCCGAGGTGTACTGTATTGATCTAACCAAAACCAAACTCAGGATCATTTCTAAGACTAACAGTGTAAAAGTCCGAATTTAAACTGAGAGGCACACCTCAGCGCACAAGACCAAGTATTACATGTTTTTATACATAAAGTAGATAATTACTAATTAGCATTTCAGAGTTCAGAAACAAATTTTATTTGTGTAATCAGGTGAGATAATATGTGATAAGATAAGATAAGATAAATTTTATTCGTCCTTGTACAAGGAAATTTGTTTTGATCATTGAATACATAACAATACAGTTACAGAAGCAGAAAGTATGATACATGGCGCGCACACACACATATATACACACACACTGATAAATTAACTAAACTAACAAAATTAACAGTGCACACAATATGCTTCCCTAACTAAAACACATTGACCTGACACGCAGGACATAATTCAACTGTGCACAGATTACGATCAAGATGACGACATTATTGTAACATCCTAGTTGATGATGGAATAAACGATTTAAAGTAGCGCTCAGTTTTAGTTTTCTTTGACAACAGCCTTAAACTTCTTACAGATCTTATATATTCCTTGTTCAGGGGATGTTGGGGGTCATTTATAATAATATTAGCTTTTTTAATACAAGCACCAGTGTACAGCTCATCAAAATATGGCAGATCACAGATACAAATTTTGGATGCTTTTTTAATTAAATTATTGATCTTATTTTTATCTTTTTGTAAGATGTTTCCTCCCCAACAGACAACTCCATACATCAAAACGCTCTGAATAGCCATGGTGTAAAATATTTTCAGAATGCTTTTGCTAACTTTTAAAAAGCGGAGCTTTCTGAGGAAATACATGCGCTGGTTGGCTTTCTTGTATACATATGTTACATGCGCATGCCAGTTAAGCAATGAATCAATAGTAATACCAAGATATTTGGCCTCTGTGACAATTTCAACCTCTTCATTGTTGATAGTAAGAGGGCAAACAGGATCGTTGTTATTTTTCCTAAAGTCAAAAACAAGCTCTTTTGTTTTCTTAACATTCAGTAGAAGATAGTTGTTATTACACCAACAATGAAAGGATTGTACAATGTTAGAATATTCGTGGCCAGAGTTAGGTAAAAGGCCTAAAATAGCAGAGTCGTCGGCAAATTTAAGAAGGTAAACGTTGTTGTGTGTCACAGTGAAATCATTTGTATACAATGTATACAAGGCAGGTGACAGCACGCAGCCTTGAGGCGCTCCTGTGTTTGTTATGAGTAATTTGGAAAATGTGTTGTTTATATCCACAAACTGGCTTCTCTGTGTTAGAAATTCGAAGATCCAGCTCTTTAAAAAAGAACTCACGTGTAGGTTGGTAAGCTTTTGAAACATTAAGTGCGGTTGTATGGTGTTAAACGCAGACAAAAAATCGACTAGGAGCACACGAACACAGGTTTTACCAGTGTCTAAATGACTGTAGATGTTATGCAATAAAAACAATAAGGCGTCTTCTGTGTTCCTGTTTTCTTTGTATGCAAATTGCAAAGGATCGAGATTTTGTTTGACCTCCTTCGTACTCATGCATTAAAAATCATCACCTTTTTCATCAAGGTACTTCATGTATTCAGAATGGAACGTAACGTAACAGAATAGCAGGCTTACAGGTCTGTAACTGTGGCCTTAATTTTTTAGATCTTTGCCCTTTGAAATATGGCCGGTTTTCATACAGCTTTGCAATTTACCATGTCAGAAATTATCCACAGATTATAATAGTAATTCCTCCCAACTTTCAAACACCAGCTTTCATTCTTTGTCAGTGTCGTTACACAAGATAGGGGGAAGTAACATAAAACAGCAACAGTGATGCTTCACAGTTTAGAAGAACAACAAATTCCACATTATATCAAATATCTGAGAATTCTTTAATAATATCCTTTGTCCAGCCAGCACTGTCAAACAATGCCAACCTCTATAGGCCATACTGTAAAGAAGGCATTATTCACTGCTACTAGAAGCAATGTTAACACCTAACAATAGGACGTCATTTCTTCACCTGCTACTCTGTGTGTTTCTCTTTTCAGAGCTCTGTTATAAACATTTTTTCTTCAATCAAGTAGAAATTAAAACCAGGCACTAAATATAAACATGCCCTGTTTACCTGCGCAAGCTTCATAAGAACTGACATCTGAAAATTCAAAATCATGACATCCCACTCTTTTAGTTTTACAGTATGGCCATAAACAACCACCAAAACATGGTTAAAATGCGTTGACTATCTTCCACACAGATCAAACAATAGCTTATATCCTTTTTGTTTTGGCATGGCCAGTCACAGGATACAATGTGGCTGAAGCAAACAAAAACTGCATTCTCAATTCCCTTTTTCCACAGCTCTACTTTCACATTCTATCTTTCTCCTAGACTTGTCGCTGCCTCTCACACACAGATACTAAATTCTCACATGCTGCTGCACCCCAAAATTAATTTATAGTGTGTGAAGTTCCTTCCAAATTGCACCATTCTGACAAGTGCCATAGTATTTTAAAAAGAATAATACATTTTATAAAAAAATTACTCTGAAATTTGAACAATCTCGACTTCTCAGGAAATGCCCAAGCAAATCCATTTTCATTTGAAAAAAAAAATCCATTTACAGTATATACATAAATTTATTTTTTAATAGGCTGTTACTTAATCTCGTATATTTTATGCTGATGAATATCAAGCTGGTTTTTATCAATTCTTTTAAATGGTGTCATGGTTCACCATTGGCACACATTTAAAAGAAAAAGAAAAAAAATATTCTCTGATCAAAATGCAAATATGGCCAGAACTTATTCAAGATCGAAATTCTCTCAATTACTACCGCTTGGACTCAAAATATACATGTACATGTAATACAGTCTATTATAAATGTTTAAAACTTATTCCAACAACTGCAATTTTCCTTTTGAAAAAATACAACATGCAGTTCCACAAAAATTTGAACAACTTTAGATATTACTATTAGGTCATCGGGTTTCGTGCACCTCTTCAAAAATTAGATGCAAGAAAATGAGAAAAAAAAAAAACTCGGCACTGACATCGAACTTCTTGTAATGTAATTTCGCATGTTTTAAACCTGAGAGAATTCCGGGGCCATTCCAGGGTTGCACGGGAACCCTGGGTCATCAAATTTCTGTTCCTTCCATCCACATCCATATGACTTTAGAGCCATTATACTTTTTCACATCTTGTTTACCATACTTTAAAGGACAATTGAACTGCAGCATTCAGTAGTTCTTAAGTGACAAGTCAGTATTTTCATTCATAATTATATCAGTGCATTCATTACATCTCACAAACAGTTTTTAAAATAAAACATTCTGATTCATTAATTTTCGGTTAAAGGGACAAGTTTATTCTAAAATGCACCTGTCCACAACTAAATGAGTAGCTATGTGCCAAGGTACAGCAAGTGTACGCCACGCAAAATGACCCTACAACAAATACCAGTTTACACCTGGGAACTTCAGTATACTTGGCAGATTTTGTAAGTTTGTGCATGTTTCACCTGGAATATTACATGACTGTCTGGGAATGATGAAACACAGATTCACACCCCCAGCACTAGAAACTACTACAGAACAGAAAAAAAAATGCAACCCTAGTTTCCATCACAAGAACCATATAATATAAAAAATGACCTAACACATAATTATTCAGTTTTATTGATGAAAGAAAGTGAATTAACCCTTGACCTGCGGGACGCCACTATATTGGCCTACATACTGCAAACCGGGTCCAGCTGGGGGCCAATATAATTATTGTAGGGCAGCGCTGCTCCTCGTTGTTTTGTTTATTCGGTTGCCGCGACTATTGTTTTTTTCACGCTTTTTTTCCCCCACACTATTTTCGCGTATTTATCCCTCCTGTCACCCCTACTATATCTAACAAAATGGTATCGTCCGATTACGTTTATTACCGTGCAACTATTCGTAACTATTCGTCATACTCATGTAATAGTACTGACCGTCTGAAGTTCGAACTGGGGAAATCTTGGGGAAACTTTTACTTTGATGCTGGTTGTCGTCTACATGTGAAATGAGAAGAAAGGGGCCATGTGCGTATTTGAAAAACCGCTGTTTGCCTGTAGTTATGAATTCTGATGTAATACTAGGGCATGCTGCATAAGGGCATCTGTCGGTAGGTTTTTCAGCAGGGAAAACTGGGAGAAAATGACCGACTTTGTTGTTGGTCGTTGTCTTTATTTCAAATATTTGATGTAGTAAGTAGAGAGATATGGTGTTGCTTTGATTAAACCGCTTTTCGGTACATGCATGTGCTCTACAAGCTGGAAATCAGATCTCTTGCTAAAACTAACATCATAGTACGTGGAAGCTTTACATAGCACTAATAGTAGAGGAGGGAGAAGGCAATGCCACAATACATGTGGTTAGTAAATGACGCGCCTGGCATAAAAAATCATTTGTTCACCTGAATGGCCTGACTTAGGGACAGAAAAAGCACAGAGGTCTTGGGGATAAATTGTGTGTTAAACGGCATGTAAATGCAGAAAATTCTTGATTTTGGGCAAAAGAACTTACTGCATATCATCACAAGTACTTTATCCAAATATCATAGGGGTCACTTACGATTTATCCACCACCATTGTTGTTATTGCGTCCTGAAGTATATGCGATACACATGTTCAGAAGGACTAGATTGACCTGACCCCTGAGGTTATCGGCAACACGCGAACGATTGGCTGACTGGCCGCTGGCTATCCCCGCACGGGGCGTTACGTGGACGAGTTCACTCAATGTGGGACGAGGGTTAAACATGATATGTGAGTGGATCTGATTGAAAACGGGCTTATGGTGAAAGACCAAATTCTGGAGAAAACCCTTCCAAAGGGAGAAAAATTTCTATGGAAAATTGAGATTTGCTTATAATATGAAAGACTAGCCATTTTTTTCTGCACTCAGTTACAATTTTTTACTTGAAATCATCTTAGAAATACTTTATTTTGAATTTTGAAAGGTTTACAAATGTCAACTTCAGCCTGGTTTTGTCAGATCCACCCATATTTATGTAATTTTGGCTATGTATTTATTTACATTTTTTGTGCATCATTTTGAAGCAAAAGTCATTGGCACTGACACCAGCTTGTTATTTATTCATTTTTTTATTTACCCGTTTTGTCTTTTTTTTTATGAGGGAACAAATTACCATGAGTACCTAAAAAGATGCTAGGTCAAAATATACATGAATTTCTCTCTTGTCAACCACATGCAAGTCTATATTTCCTGGGAGAGGCTGCCTTTGCTAAACCCACTGAAATTTATGAAAATAAAGATTATTATATCTTGAGCTGAACCAACAGCACATGTACTTCCAATCATTTGCTTTCCTCTTTTGTAACTCAGTCTGTATCAGCATTATTTGTAAAGGCCCAGTCCATGTATGTTCATGTATTAAGCAATGAAATGGATATCTGATATTCTGAGTATGATCAAATTTATAATTACTAGCTGACTAAAACAACAAGACGACACTAAATACATCCAACTTCTGTGTTTCTTTCAGGAAGACATACAAATGAAATGCACATCATTAATACATTAATAAAAAATTCACACAAAATCAAGCAATATGCTGCCTCTAGAAATTTTCATTCCTGTATCTCCATTTTGTAATTTATTCTCCACAGCTGAAAGAAAAGGGTATTTGACATAGCATTATTTGTAAGTAGCAAAGACACTCATTCACACAAAGATTTTCAATGGCAGTCTTTCATGGTTCCTGCACGTCTTTGGGCTAAAATGTTAAAACCCCATGGCTCTTATGCACAGGAAAATCAGAAAAAAAAAAGAAAATTTAATGTTTATATATTTTTGTTAAGATTTTTTTTCCCACTTTTAAAAAAAATCCTAATTAACAGTATAATTCCAGGGCTGAATTCACTACTTTGGGGCTCTTTCTCAAATTTTTTTTTTTTTAACTGTAGAATAAGTTTCACAAAACATCAAAAAGCCCATGGCAATTGTCAAATTGCTGAGTTTGTGAAACATGTGCCAACAGGCAACTGGTCAGAGCCATATTTGAAGGAAAATACATACGTACTAGAATTACAGAAAACGAAGAAAATCGTACCCCAAAAATCACCAGAAAATTCAAGAAAAGAACTACAGTAAAGCAAAACATGGGTCTGAAACCTCAAAAATATGGCATCTGCTGAGTTCATCAAGAACAAATGGACCTTTGAAGACTTTTTGAAGTGGAGAAACTGTACATCTGTAGGTTGGTGCATGAAAAACTCATTGCCAAACACATGCCGTCTTGTCACTCTCAATATCCATAGTAGTTGTACTGTGAGTAGGATGGGTAGGGATAGCCTGGGTATGTACTTGGCTGTGGGTTTGAAAATACCAATTGATAGAAGATGAAGAATTACATGACAATGACATAATGTGCCCTTGCCTAAAGATAGCCATTAGTGAGTTTTGATATTTACATGAACCTGAAGTAAGCATTTATTATTGAATTCCATGCTCCTTTTACATAAAAATGGCTTACTTTATACAAGTCATTGAACATACCCAGCATGCCATAGCCTACAATGAACAATGGCGTCAACATGAAATCCTCATTCATGTACTGGCTACAAAGAAATTAAAAGAAACTGAACTGACATAAAGTGCCTTCAAAATCTCAGCATATCTTTCTGACTGGTAATGAACGATATTAGTTAAATGCTCTTATGATCGAGTTTACTGAGCCAGCCGCTGCTAGGCATTATTGCGTGAACATTTCGTGGAAACTGTTATGGTGATCAGATCTTATCCAATGACCAGTGGCATAAATTTTTAGTAGTCACTGATAGGGTCTTGTCACCACTGATGGGGTGTAGTGGCCAGAACTTGGTGGTCACTAAGTAACTATCTAGTGACATTTATTGACTGTTTGTAGTAAAATGATAAAATGATACAATGAATTTGAGGAGGTCACAAAATTTCAGGTCCAAGGAGCAATTTTTAGTACAATTACACTACAGCTGTTTGAGATTGCTATCAGGTTGTATATGACCCGATCACCACTACACTGGTTCATGGGAAAATGCTGTGTGCATAAATACGTAAGTGATGGTTCACTATCTTACCATTGCAGCACTGTAGCCCACAGCTGGCCATGGCCCATAGCCATAGGCTGCCTCAGGTGGAGGTGGGGGGCCTACAGGAGGTAACGGAGGAGGTAAACTGTGTTCTGTTGGGAGGGCAGGGGGAAGGGCTGCTTCTTGCTTGGTTTTCTTATCTGGCGGTTCTTCAGGCCTGACAAAAAGCAATTGTACAGACAATAATTATACTTGGCCAATTATCTCCGTAAATGTTATGCATTATGAGCCAAATATGGCTGAATAAGTTACGCATATTACAGGTTGTGCCAATTATTCTTAATTAATTAAATTAACAACATAAGACAGTAAACAATTGCCATTTGTGAGTTTTGATGTTTACCTGAACCAGAAGATTGCATTTATTGAATTCCATGCTCCTTTTGCATGCCTTGCATTACAAGTCATGGAACATACCCAGCATGTCACAGCACAGAATGAGCAATGCAGAAGATATATTTCATTAAGTTCTTTAAAAAATTACTAATAATCACCGCTCACAGAAATGTTCTGTGTGGACCTTTTGTTTTTTAAGTCCAGTGAGAGGTTACTATTTTTGTACACACAAGTAGTCATGTGGCTTGTATCTCTCGAGTTTTAAAACTGTAAACCATTACTTACAGCTGTTCCTTTTCAGGTCTTTTCTTCTTAGTACTGGCTTCTTTCACCAGCTTTTGATGTTCGTCGTAAGCCTCTGAGATTCTGGAAAACAGATAAAAATTCCCCAATAGTCCAGTCGAATGAATTGATTTTTCGCTTCACGTGTTCAACATCTCAGAAAATACGACAGCGGAGAGTTACCAATCATTTTCAAATTGTTTTCATTTCTCTGTGGAGATAATTTTCTATTATTACCGTTATTTTTTTTAATCCACAGCAGAGTATAACAGTCAAAATTTGTCTCTAACCAATTGTGAAGAAATAAATATTTACTGCTGCCAGTGTGTAATTTTCAGCAAAGTAAAAAGTGGCCACCAGTTCCTCTATTTCAGCCACTTCTCGTCAACTACAGAAGTTAGTTGAGCACATCTCCGTCTTAAGCTACGCCTTTTGTAATAAAAAAAAAAAAAAGAAAAAAGAAAACCTAAAAGTTGAAATTTAATTAAGTTAATTAAGCTGTCCACAACAAAAACTCCACTGCAAGTGCAAGAAGACTGCAAATCTATAACAGACATCCCTACAGTCATCTATACATTTCGATTTCTTCAACATGAAAGATGAAAGTGTCATTCAAAACTTATTAAAGTCACAGGATATCATCCAAGATTTCCAACTCTCATTACTGGCAGCTTAAACATCACTCACGTCTTTATACATGTCCCAAAATCTTCCAAAAACTCCATTCGCCTTTGGGAAATTTTCACTTTGAACTCCAAAGAGACATCACTTTTCAGTAGACGACTGAAGGCCTCCATCACTCGCTCTTCAACAATTGGCTGAGACTGATACTCCACATCCAGAAGTTGCAAGAAAACTTTCTCATTTGTCTGAGCCACAAGATAGAACAAAATCTGCATTCAGTATCAATTCACGTCCATGATTTATGGTAGAACCTGACAGAATGATTCTAATGATCGATGAAGCAATATTATAATGATGTTTTATATCTCTATGATAACAGGCATTATAATCCACAATGACAGAAAACAACCCCACTAAATATGGCTTTAAAGACAGACACATATTCCAGTGCAACCAGAAAAGAAAAACAACATATATAATTATAAACTAAAAAACACAATAAGATCAATGATATATGCATGAATGCTAGAAATAGCGTAATACTTACATTATCAATTTCCAAAGCATCATTTAAAATTTTCCTTGCTCTATCTGTTTCACCCATAACCTGCAATGATAAATTATCACTATCAGTGAAACGGACATTTGCCTCAGAGAAATACACACAGTAAATAAAATAAAACATCGCTGTCTCCGAGTTCTTCTCTTCCCAAAGCAAATTAAATAGTTCACATAAAATTAGCCAGCATTTCAACAAAAAAAAACACGAGAAAACCATTTAATGTAGCTTGCACTTAACACTTCAGCTTCTTGCCATTTCTGTCTACTCATGATTGGTTTGTGAATGTTTAATGATCTGATTAATTTGTGTGAATTTGATCATGTCGTCACCTACTGATGTATGCATGATTTTGGTGGTTTTGAATTATAGCTACCGTGCCATTGCTAATTTTAAGGACCTTCCTATTCTCACAAAGTGACAGATTGATATCTTTAATAGTTTTGAAATTATACACTGGAATGTTTTTACCAATGCTTGTCTGTAAGAAACCTCACTCTCACCAACACTCTGAAACACTCTCCTGTGAAATGGGAGTTTGAGTTTTGGGTTCTTATGGTGCGGCGGCACGACAAAGGCCACTTCAAGCGTTTCACGGTCTATTTGGGTACATGTTCTTAATTTATATTTTGTATTCAGCGTTTCTAAATTTACAATAGAATTGTAAAAATGTGTATTAATTATATTACATTGACAAAAGTTATATATATATAAATCTGAAAAGAGTTTTGTAAAGTTTTCAAATCAAGTTACCGATCTCAGCCTCTCTCAGAAAGGACAGGATGCTCTGCGGATCCATGTCAGAAAATAATTCTTTCATGGAACTGCAAGCATAGTGCCTTATTCAGATACGCATGAAGTCTACACATTCAGTCAAAATATACAAAATGGGAACATTGATGATAGTGATACCATGTATGTGAGATGGACAATAATGCTACAACATGCATACACAAGGTGAAAAGTTGAAAATACCAATTTCAATATGCCACGACATGGGTTAATAAAATAAATAATATGCCTGGTTTATACTACTTTCAATAAGATGTGGTCAACACTAAATGTGAGTGTGCATCAGAAATATGTCGACAGAGCTGATTTTGAGAAAAACGGCTTTGAAGTGAAAATATGGGTCCGACACAAACTTCCAACTTGGCTGTTGTTTAGGGGACCGTGGCATGTTATAGGGTAAACTGTAGATGAGCAGTGAACACTACTCACTATGATCCCTATAAAGGCTTTGTAATTAGACTACGGTCTCCTAACAAGATCCAAAAACTTCCGACTTGGCTGTTGTTTAGGAGACAGCGTGGCATTTTACAGGGTAAACTGTAGATGAGCAATGAACACTACTCAGTATGATCTCTATAACGGCTTAGTTATTAGACTACGGTCTCCTAACAGCAATTACTCCAATATTAATGGGCCAATTAGCTATTGCCACTTTTAGGATTAAATGCCGTTTTCTCAAAATCTTGTTTTGGGGGGTGTAGCATCTGCAAGCTATCCCTTGCCCTCCCCCGTTTTCTTCGTACACTGGTGAGCATGTGTTCATTTCTTCTTTCATTTTATTGTTGACGACCGCCAGAGTGTACTGTACTCCGTGACCTGACCTTCTTTTCTAGTGAGTAGTTTTTTTCCTCGCTCGCTTGTTGTCAGTGTTTTGACTCGTTCAGTAAATATTAGTATGTTCCCGAACATTCGATAACATTGTGGAGACGGATGTTTACGCCAGATTTGGCCTTGGGTGATGTAACCTGATGACGTATTGATGCGTGATTGGTTAGTTTGTGCGAGGGCAAAGGTAACGTTTATTTCGGGAACTTTCTGTAGGAATGTTTATATATATAGACCTGTGTGAGTGGTTGGTCGGTGAGTAAGTGAGTTTCCTTTTGTGTGGCGTAGATATTTAGTTTCGCTGGTGTCTTCCTAGTAATTTATTGTTTACTATACAGTTATTAAACTTTAGTATTGTTTAATCTATCGTCGGATCTCGTGTTTATTTATTTTACAGCTGTAATAGTTTCGTTTTCTAAAGGGTTGTAGTTAGATCAACTAACTCCCCCCTACTATAACGTGCTAGAACAACCTCAGCTGTTACATATTGGGGGCTCGTCCGGGATCCGACCATATTCGAGCGGACCAGATCAAAATTACTAGATTTATTTACATAGTTTATTGTAGAATATCATCGACAAGCTATCTACAACATGTCGGAGGTTATTGGAAGGCTTAGCCAGGAAGCGGACGCTATGGAGCTCACTGGGCAGGAGAGACGGGACTACCTCCGTGAAGGCCTAGAAAGAGAAAGACAGCTGGAGGCTGAACGACAGGCTCGGGAGAAGGAGGCTGAACGACAGGAGAAGGAGGCTGAACGACAGCTGGAAAGGGAAAAGATGAACCACGAGTTGGAGATAGAGAGGATGCGCCAGCAACGTGGAGGCAACGACTCAGCGCAGAAGACCAACGACCACGCCAGTTCTAAGAGACCCAAGCTACCTGCATTTCAGGACAAGAAGGACGATCTGGATAGCTGGTTGCTGCGGTTTGAGAGGTTTGCCGAGACACCTGAATGGCCCAGATCCACCTGGACGACATCACTGTCTGCCCTGCTGACCGGGAGAGCTTTGGAGTGCTTCTGCAGACTACCGATCGACGAAGCCAAGGACTACGACAAGGTCAAGGAAGCGTTGCAGAAGAGGTACAACCTGTCAGAGGACGGATACCGACTCATGTTCAGACAAGGTAAGCCTGAAGATGGAGAAGATGTTGGAATGTTTTTGACCAGGATCAAGACCTATCTAGAGAGGTGGATAAAGCTGTCGAAGACGGAGGAGACCTACGAAGGAGTGAGAGATCTGTTCGTCAGAGAGCAATTCATGGATGCCTGCCCACCAGACCTTGCAACCCATGTGAGGGAGAGGAAACCAAAGACGCTACAGGACATCGCAGACTCAGCGGAGGCGTACCTGGTAGCGAGGAACCGGACACTCAGAGGGAGCGCCAGACTGCAGAGCCGGCCAGTGCGACGGAGACCCAACGGAGACAGAAGTCTACAGGTCTGTTATAGGTGCCAGAGGCCGGGACACAAGGCGACGGAGTGTCGTGCAAGGACAAACGACAAAGGTGAGTTGAAATGTTACCTTTGTGGAAAGCCAGGCCACGTTCGGAGGATGTGTCCAGCCCAGAAGGATATGGGACGAGGCAAGCCGAACAAGGCGGCGGCGGCCGTAGTTATAGCGGCGGACGAGTCGTCAAGACAAGAGGTGACGACGGCTGACACCAGCATCAACGTTCAAGCGGTAATGAAGGACGGGAAGCTACAGTTAGCGGTGCCTGTTACTTGCGGAGGATGCAGTGACGGAAGGACCGTGGAGAAACTGAAGTTACCAGTGATGAAGGGCTTGATTGGAAATCGAGCGGTAGATGTCCTAAGAGATACCGGCTGTGAAGGTGTAGTGGTGCGGCGAGCACTGGTGGACGACGGACAGCTCACCGGTGGGAAGAAACTTATCGCGAGGATCGATAACTCCTTGCTAGCGGCGGAGGAAGCCGTTATCGACGTGAAGACGCCTTACCTGACGGGCAAAGTGACGGCGCTGTGTCTCCCGGAGACCATCTGCGACCTAGTAGTCGGGAACGTGGACGGAGCGAAGGATCCGTACGACCCTGATACTGAGGTGATGGTAGGAGCGGTGACCACGAGGGCCCAGGAGAAGAGGAAGGACCGGTCTACGTCGCTGAAGGTGCCGAGGGCAGAAAGGCACGCGGGAGTGGATAGAGAGGAACTTATCCGACTCCAAGAAGAAGACGAAGACATTAGGAAGTTAGAGCAGAAGAAGATCCCAACTAACAGAGGCAATAAATCTGTTCATTTTGAGAAACATGGAGGAGTACTGTACCGGATCTACAAGGACCTGAGACAGGCGACGGTTATAAGGCAAGTGGTACTACCCGAGAAACTGAGAGAGTATGTACTGAGTGTAGCCCACGACTCGATCGTCGGAGGACACCTCGGCGTGAAGAAAACCAAAGACAGAGTTATGAGCAATTTTTATTGGCCTGGAATTGAAGGTGACGTCGCGAGATACTGCCGCTCATGCGACATATGCCAGAGGACGGTGAACAAAGGAGCGACCCCAAAGGTGCACCTGCAGAGTATGCCGGTAGTGGACGTACCATTTAGGCGAGTGGCCGTGGACTTAGTAGGACCTATCGACCCCCCAAGTGAAGGTGGACATCGGTATATCCTGGTGTACATAGACTACGCTACTCGTTACCCCGAAGCCACACCCTTGAAGAAGATCGACGCAGAAACGGTAGCAGAAGCATTAGTGAACATCTACAGCCGATTGGGTGTGCCCGAAGAGATCTTGTCGGACCAAGGGACCCAGTTTATGTCAGATGTCATGAAGAAAACGAATAGACTACTGGGAATTCGACAGTCGACCACTACAGTCTACTACCCTATGTGCAACGGGTTGGTGGAGCGATTCAACGGCACGCTGAAGAAAACATTGAGACGACTGTGCGCAGAGCAACCCAAGCAGTGGCACAGATACATCAACCCGCTGCTCTTCGCATATCGTGAAGTTCCTCAAGAGTCGACCAAGTTTGCCCCATTCGAGTTGCTGTATGGGAGAACTGTGAGAGGACCAATGCACATCTTACGACAACTATGGACCAAGGACGTAGAGGAGCCGGAAACGAAGACCAGTTACCAGTACGTCATGGAACTACGTGAGAGGCTGGAGGACACATGGAAGTTAGCGACGGAAGAACTCTCCAAGGCTCAAGGTAGACAGAAGACCTACTACGACCGGAAAGCGCGAGAGAGGAAGTTCCGCCCCGGAGATGAAGTGTTGGTGCTACTGCCGACGAACACTAACAAGCTCCTAGTCCAATGGAAGGGACCATATAAGGTAGTCTCAGTTGTCGGTGTTAACGACTATAGAGTCAAGATGGGTGCAAAAGAAAAGACCTTGCACGCCAACCTCCTCAAGAGATACATTCCAAGGACGTCAAAAGCAGCAGCAGTGGCAATGGAACCGAGACCTATTGTGACCGAGATGTGTGGGATGGACAACAGTAGGAGAGATATCACGCCTGGACATGTCAACGCCATAAAGGACGGCGGCGGTGATAGTGCTGAGACTGTACTGGCAGAGGACGACATGATGGACAAGAGTCAACCCGTGGAGTCAGCTGGCATGACAATCATCGAGGACTGCGACCTGGAAGGCGACAACGGTGGAACGACAGAGGTACCAGTTCGTCAACGACCATACCCGGTGCCCTACGCTATGCGCGACTCCTTGAAGGAGGAGCTTACCACCATGGAACGGCTGGGCATCATTCGAAGGAGCTCATCAGCTTATGCTTCACCTATTGTTGTCAAGAAGAAGGACGGATCCAACCGAGTCTGCATCGACTACAGGAGGTTAAACAAGATCACAGTATTCGACCCTCATCCGACAGCAGCGCCATCGGAAGTGTTTCAGAGTCTATCGAGAGGAAAATTATTCTCTCGGATTGACCTGAGCAAGGGATACTGGCAAGTGAAAGTTCGAGAGCAAGACATTCCCAAGACGGCGTTCGTCACCATGGGCGAACACTATGAATTCATTCGGATGCCTTTTGGGATGATGAACTCAGGAGCCACGCTGAACAGGATCGTAAAGCCATTGATCCGTGGAATGAACAATGTGACAGCATATGTGGACGACCTGCTGATTCATACAGAGACATTCGACGAGCATGTGAAGACTCTCAAGGACTTACTGCAGAGGATGGACCAAGCTGGATTAACTGCAAGACCATCGAAGTGTCTGATTGGAACATCTGAAGTAGACTTTGTTGGACACTTAGTGGGAGAAGGTATGATTGGCCTGTTAGAAGAGAAAGTATGTAAGGTACGAGACGCACCCAGACCCACCACTAAGAAGGAAGTGAAAGCATTCTTAGGATTAGTGGGATATTACCATGAATTTATTCCTAACTTTTCAGCGATTGCATCACCATTGTCTGATTTAATTAGAAAGGGTCAGCCCAATATAGTTCAGTGGGATGAAACGCAGGAGAAAGCGTACACCTCTTTGAAGAATGTCATTATCTCCAAACCCGTGTTATGTTTGCCAGATTTTTCCAAAGAGTTTGTCTTAGCAACTGATGCATCAGATCGCGGATTAGGCGCTAGTCTTATGCAGGAACACGAGGGAAAGTTGTACCCTGTGGCATATGCTAGTCGCAAGCTATTGCCTCGTGAGACAAAATATTCGGTCTCAGAGCGCGAATGTTTAGCTATTGTTTGGGCTGTAAAAAAGTTTACTTTGTATTTGTATGGAAAGGAGTTTGTGCTCCAAACTGACCATCGGTCATTAGAGTTTTTGAACTCTGCCAAGTTTGACAGTCCAAAGTTATTACGATGGAGTTTATTTTTACAGTCTTATCGATTCAGGATTCACTACGTAAAAGGCAGAGAAAATGTCTGTGCCGATTTCCTGAGCAGGGTATTTTAAAGTAGTACACTATCAGTGAAATGCATTGTAACCCATACTTTTGCCTACTAGATGAATTGCTAGGACGGCAGTATTGTACTGTAATTGGGGACGTAGTTCATCTGTGACTGAATATTGAATTGGTGGCTGATAGAGAGTCATGATGTGTTAGTCACATTTTGATTTTATGCTATGTCATATTAGTTACCAATGGAACTTGGTGTAATTTTTGGAAAATGTAACCCAAATGGGGACTGCGAGCAAGCAGTGTTTGTGTTATATTGCAATGTTGTAACTTGTTTTGACCTAATATGATGAAGAAAGACCCTAATCAGTGGTCGGTATGTATTGGTATTTTTGCCATTGTACGTATGAGTTATACATTTTGGAGATAACCATGTTATGTACAACAAGTCATATGCTATGATTCGTGCACGAAGCATTATGTAAACGATGGGCCATCGTTTCACCTTATATAATTTGTAATAATATCATTGACCATTGTTTCACCACAGTGGTGGCGTTGTGTTATTTTGACTAGTAGGCCTAATGTTTACTATTGGGAAGCAATGACGGTATTGTATTAGTTATGGTATTAGTGATACAAAGTACACTGCATTGTATTGTATTTGTGATGACATTCGGGAAGACACTGAAATTGTTAATAATTGTAATAGAATTAGCAACTACCTTTGTGAGATTGGGAGTACTGTAAGATTGTTATTTCAAGATATTGCAGACGCTGAATAATGTTTTGGAGTTGAAAAATATTCAACTTAAATTGGGGAGTTGTGTAGCATCTGCAAGCTATCCCTTGCCCTCCCCCGTTTTCTTCGTACACTGGTGAGCATGTGTTCATTTCTTCTTTCATTTTATTGTTGACGACCGCCAGAGTGTACTGTACTCCGTGACCTGACCTTCTTTTCTAGTGAGTAGTTTTTTTCCTCGCTCGCTTGTTGTCAGTGTTTTGACTCGTTCAGTAAATATTAGTATGTTCCCGAACATTCGATAACATTGTGGAGACGGATGTTTACGCCAGATTTGGCCTTGGGTGATGTAACCTGATGACGTATTGATGCGTGATTGGTTAGTTTGTGCGAGGGCAAAGGTAACGTTTATTTCGGGAACTTTCTGTAGGAATGTTTATATATATAGACCTGTGTGAGTGGTTGGTCGGTGAGTAAGTGAGTTTCCTTTTGTGTGGCGTAGATATTTAGTTTCGCTGGTGTCTTCCTAGTAATTTATTGTTCACTATACAGTTATTAAACTTTAGTATTGTTTAATCTATCGTCGGATCTCGTGTTTATTTATTTTACAGCTGTAATAGTTTCGTTTTCTAAAGGGTTGTAGTTAGATCAACTAACTCCCCCCTACTATAACGTGCTAGAACAACCTCAGCTGTTACAGGGGGGTCACTGACTTCAATTTATCAGAAATGTCTTGTCTTTTATTATGTGTACAGAACTCAAAATGACATGTTTGCGACATATTGTGGGTTTTCTCATGCACACTCACATAATCATTATAATGTCAAGACTGACAATGGCACAAATATCATGCCTGATTAATACTGTAACAAGCAGTGCAGCCCTGCCTACACCAGGACTTGAACAGATATAATGATGTTTTTCTCAACTTTTTTATTGAATTATAATACACGTAGACACGATGATAATTTAATGCTGCATTAGAAAGTGCCACCAAAACACCAGAAGAGGACCTTTTTTTATTTTAAAAACACAGACAAGGCAAGCTAGGAAGGCTGAAAGGTAGTGCTGAACTTTGATAATGTCCCCATTGAGCAATATACTAATAACTTCATTTGCCTAATACAAACTACATTATTTTTAAGGAAACTTTGGTGAAAACCACTATGTTTCCAGATTCTGAAGTTGTCTTGGCGTTCTCCGAGTAAAGTGTCTGACTTGCTCTTAAAATATAACTGATTTCCTCACCTTCTGTAAATATCTTGCATATTTGATGGAGAAGAAAGTCCTCGTTTTGTGACTAACTGCTTTCTCAATGTAAGATTTGAACAATTCCTCAGCAGCTTCATGATTTTTCTTCCGTCGTTCAAGACTGATTCTGCGCATGCAGACCATAGCCAGTCCAGGTACATTGTTCTCAATGTTCATCAAGATTTTGCGAGCAAGAGGGTAATTGTCTGTAAAGAAGGCATGAGAAGGTAAGCAAAAATAAAAGTGCAATAAAATAGATGAATAAAACAATTCAAGGCATGATAGCATAACTTTAAAAAATTATTTTTTTTTAACAAAATTTGACACAAAGCCATAATGTGGCGTAACAATGTGTAAATGCGTATTCAATCTATCAACAGTCATTCGAACAAAAGTTGTGATGGTATTTAACCCCTGGGTGTAGATTTTAAAGAGTTAAAAAATTGGTGTAACACTTGTAAAGTTTAACTACAAGGTTTCTCAGAATGCACTGATATGGAGATGGAATAAGGCAGTACTTAGGCAACAATATCAGTGCCATCATTATCATTTAAAAGAAAAACAAAAAACTGATGGTTGGATTTCAACCATCCATCTTCTCCTGACTAATTTATGTTAGATCAAATCCAAAGTTTGCACAACTTTTGGGACAACCAGAAACCAAATTCAAAACACTTGGCATGGTCTGAAAATTCAGGGAGCAGCCGAATGCACCATATTTTCAGGCTCTCTCTCCAAGGACAAGTTTATGGGTTGTTGTTTTTTTTAAAGTACCAATTACCTCTTCTTTCCTCAAAGGCTGCCCAGGCAAGGTGAATGTATGGCTTTTTTGGCAGGTGGATCTCACAAGCTCTTTGGTAAACACTTCTTACATGGTCAATATTATGTTGCTCCAAATATTTTGCATACTTCAAAAGAAACAAAATGAACAACAAAAGAGTAAATGCCTATATCTAATTATGCACCTGACATTCATTCACACGTTTTCCCTGTTTGCAACAGTGGGTGAAAATACAACAAATTAAATCAGTTTACAATCTTAGAAACTTGTGTATCTTTGACAAAAAAAGGTTTTCCTCACACTGTAGTATATAAATGCCTTTAGGAAATCACCACAATTCTTTGCGAAAGCAACTGATGGCATCTTACATTATTACTGTGATTTCAAATGATCATCGATCTTGTAAAAGATCCTCCAAATCTCTTTCAACACACAGTCTTAAGGACCAAAACAACTTGTTTGATTGGAATTACCTTCCTCTGAAGGTCTTTGTACTCTTGCTCTCAAACAAGTTCTTTTTCTTGGCTTTTTTTTTTTTAATGAAATTATAAGGAACTTCCTATTTTATGTTTTTGGTTTGAAGGCAGTTTGAAAAGCTATGAACAGCTATAGAGTTCTTCTATCATTATTGTTCAAACTCCTTGAATGAATACATAGAAATTATTGAGGTGATTTTGTAACACAACCCGTAAGCTTACTTTCATCCAAAAGTCTTCATATAAGGCACAAGCAATCATGGCTCTTTCAAACAGTACGACAATTCTGCTATGTTTTCCTTGACTGATTTCAAAGTCCAGGTAATCTCTCCAGTTTTTGAGTTGTCCCCTCTCTAGAGGCTTCACATGGAAGTATGGACGACGAATCTGTGAAAAAAGAAATGGCAGGTGTTGTATCAGTGATGGAGTTAAAAACGTTTGTCACCTTTCTATCACCAACTTACTGTAACACATACACTTGATGTGGTAAGGGAGACAACCATTTAACACGAATGTTCTATAATTAGCAAATTCTTACAATATCAGTATCAGATCTTGAACCATCAATTGAGACAAAAAGATCAGTGGGCAAATTCAAAACTTCTCAAAAGAGAATGATTTTGTAAAAAAATAATCAAACATGAGTGCATTCATTTTCAATGGTAAATAAACATGTATATATCGTCGGCCGGCTGATGAAACCGTGAATTCCACAAAATGCATCAAGTGACTTTTTTTTCAAAAAGTTATGGTAAATACACAGAGACACATTCCTGTTTGACCCCTGGTGTAAGTTTTTTACTGTAATTAAAGTTGTTGCGTAATAAAGAAATTGTGAATAATCCTCAATCCTTCAAACCGGTCCAATGAAACCGTGAATTCAACATGTTGTTGTATTCACGACTTGATCAGAGGGCTTTTGTTCATGGGCGACTGGGCACGGTCGTGAAAACCACACCGTCGCTTGTCATCGATGACTGACTGACAATTTAAATAGTCACAGGTGGCCCTTTCCTGTGATCAAAGACGTCCGCCCGATAGGGTGTGGCTTGTTTCATTGTTGTAAGTATTAGCCACGAGACATATGGCCGTGAAAACCATATTGGCGCTTGTCCCCGATGGGAATAATCCGTCTAACAATAGTGTTGTTATAATGCGTCAGTTACGGTCATCAAAGACGTCCGTCGGTAAAGGTGTTCCATCATGTAACTTTTCGATTGCTCCTAATTCACATTCATAATTTTATTTTTAATTTGTTGAATTTTCCCCGAGCTCGGACAGACGTGCTCGTAGGCACAGCGTTTTTCGGTTTTTCTAATCAACTGTAACACTGACGCTTTGGACACCACAGATATCCAAGTAAAAGGTGAGTTTGCATTTTTTTTTCTTAAAAAGATTTCAAAAAGTGCTCAATATAGCAACTAATTTAAAAACAAAATCATTGAAAATGTGATGCGAATATCATGTAATGTTCCATCAATTAAACTGTTCATAATTAACCATTAAGCACTGCTCTTGCCATACAAAATTGAAAAAGAAAAAGTTGATATGCATCAATATAGTAATATGTCTGTCACTGTATGTATGATGTAAGGGTATGCAGTGTCTTCCTATGTGTGTGTGTGCGAGCGTGTGTGAATATGCATATGTGTGTGTGTGTTTGTGTGTGAATATGTGTGTGTGTGTGTGATGTTTCACATGATAGTGTTTCTATTCTCACCTCTCCTTTCATCTGGGCGAATGACTGTGTAGAGATATATATGAAAACGCAAATGAGACACAAGTATAATGAACTTTCTTTGTGTCTATGATTCCACAGGGCATAATGGAGCCTTACTCACGAGGCAAACGGATCCTAAATTTGGCTTTGAAAAATAAAGTCCCACTTCAACCCACGAATCCAAACACCCAGAACAAGGCAGACACTGGTTGTCAAAACCAGTCGGTTCATGTTCCTCTGTCAGAATCTGAAGAGTCCACCCTGCTAAGAGACGTCAGCCTTCAGTGACGTTGCGGACTGTTCCATTACCTCTATTGATGACTCCTTCATCAATGCACTTTCTCTTTCTGTAGTGCATAGCCATCCTTTGGTCACATCTTCTCCAAAGAACAAAGGACATCCCCATAATGAGTCTAAAGATAGACAAGACTTGGAGTCTCACTTACCAGAAGATGAAGTACCACCACTGCCAGACTCCATTGTCCAACCAGTTCAAGAGACATTGTTGGCAACGTCGTCCAACTCACATGCTGCCGCTGCCTTGATAGAAAAGGATAATTCAAACCAACCACTTACTGCCGCTACGCCGATTCCAGAAGCTGATTCTGCCTTTCCTTCCTGTGAGGCAGACACAGGGACACCCAATGACCTGCCCATTGATCCCACCATTGCTCCTGTAGTTTCAGAGCCCCAGATTGAGGAAAATTCTGTAGTGAATACCTCACAGGCATTCAAAAGGAAGGGACCAGACAACTGGAAGCAAAACGCCAGGAAAAGGCTTCGTGAAAGTGGTCAGGAGTACACGGCAGCTGATGGGACAGTAAAGACTGCTAAAGAACTGAAACGTCGTTGTGACTGCTCACCTAAAAGGACACAATGCCATGCTTTGACCGAGAACGATCGGAAAAAGATTTTTGATTATGTGTGGAGCCTTACATGGGACATGCGCAAGTCGTACCTAAAGGGACTGTTGGAAAAAAACAGCCGGCACGGAGGTACTCCAAAGGTGAAACAGCAAGCCGCAAATCCTTCACCTGGATCTACAATTTGAAGAAAGATGACCAGAACATTCGCGTCTGCAGAGTTATGTTCCTCAACACAACAGGCTTGACGCAACACTTCGTGCAGAGCGTCATGGAAGAACCAGTAACCGACGTCAAACCCAGAAACCCGCATTATTCGAGAGGAGAACAAGCAAAACAGTTCATGGGCGACTTTCTGGACACTTTACCAAAGTTGCCTTCACATTACTGCCGCCAGACATCCGGGAAGCAGTATCTGGAACCATGCTTTCGTAGCCTTGCTGATCTCCATCGTGGCTACGAACAGGCCTGCTCTGCAAAGGGGGGACATGCTTTGGCTGCCAAAGCTTTAAAGGAAATGTTGGAGGCCAAAAATGTTTCGATCTTCAAGCCCAAGAAAGATCGCTGTGACCTATGCATGAGCTTTGAATCTGGAAATGTTGGCAAAGAGGAATGGGAGGCACACATGTCTGCCAAAAAGAGAGCCGAGAAAGAAAAGGTCTGTGACAAAGACTTAGCTTTGAAAGATGAAAACATTGCCGTTATCTGTATGGATCTTCAAGGTGTTTTGTTGGCGCCTGCTATAAATGCGTCTTCCTCTTACTTTAAGACGAAGTTGTCTGTACACAACTTTACGATCTTCAATATGGCCGGCTACTCGTAATGCTGTATGCTATGTTTGGCACGAGGCTGAAGGTGGTCTCAGTGCAAATGAGTTTACAACCTGCATGGTGGATTACTTGTCCACACACTGTGCTCATCTTCAAAAAGTGATCATGTACAGCGATGGGTGCGTGTATCAAAACAAGAATTCAACCCTGTCCAGTGCTCTCAGTGTTTTTTCTGCCCAAAACGATGTTGAAATTGAACACAAGTATTTAGTGAAGGGCCACACACACATGGAAGTGGACAGCATGCACAGTGTAATTGAACGCAGGCTTAAGAACACACAGATCTTTGGTCCAATGGACTATTTCACTATCTTCCGGACTGCTCGGATTACTCCAAGGCCATATGTAGTGAAAGAAGTAGACCATGCATTCTTTCGGGACTATGAACAAGTTGCCAGCCAGAAGTCGATCAGACCAGGACGGGCAAAGGGAGACCCAACAGTGAATGACATCCGCTCCCTTCGATACACCCCTAAAGGAGAAATTCTATACAAACTGACATTTGATCAGGAATGGGAGTTGTTGCCCAAAACAAGGGGTCAAACAGAAGGTGTCAGGGAAGCACCTAGGCTCTACACTTCCAGACGCAAAATCACTAAAAGAAAGTATCATGACCTACAAAGTCTGAAATCTGCAATACCCAAAGACTACCATGACTTTTACAACAACCTTTTACATCATTAACGCACGTTTTGTCACAAAGAGCAAAGTGAAGTAGCTTAAACAACGTTAAAAATGCTGTTTGATCAGCATGTTTGGTGGGTAGAAATTGTTAACGGTACTCACGTTCTTCTATTCCCATATTTTTATGGTTTATGTACTTTGTTAGAGTGTGTGTGTGTGTGTGTGTAATAGAGAGAGGGGGGGGGGGGGGGGGGGGCGGGGAGATGGAGAGAAGGAACGAGAGAGGAGTGTGTGTGTCTGTGTGTGAGAGAGAGTGAGTGAGTGAATGAATGAGTGCGTGTGTACAATTTAGTGTTTTCCAAGTTTTAATGATTCCATTTTCCACATTATTTGGCCCACAATAAAGCGGATTTAGTAATTTATTTCTTGAAAAACTACGTTTTTGTGTTGTTGTTTTCTTTTTGCTATTTAAAAAAAAAGTGTTACCCTCTTTTGTTATGTGTCTCGTTATGTATGCAAAAGAAAACTGCTGTCTTATGCCAGTACTGCTGAAAAGCCAACTGACGACCATGGTATATTATCGTGAATCCAACAGACCATAGACCGATTGTCGTCTGATGAAAACGTGAATTCCACCACTTGGGGAATTCACGACTTCATCAGCCGGATTTTGATGTGATGAAATCGTTAATCCCACATTTCTAAAAAACTGTTACAATATTCAATAAAAATGTATATGTAGAGGGTGTATTAAATCGAAACAAACAACTTATAATCGTTTTTTGCTCAATTATAACGCGAGGAGAATGTTTCAACGTTTTTTTGTCTCTCCTGAAAAAATTGTCTAATGTGGGATTCACGGTTTCATCAGCTGGTCGACGATATATCAATTTGTATTTCCACATGTTTAGAAAAAAAACGAGAAATTGTATACACAGCTTACGTTTTCTTCAAAGGTCCATCTCTTGCTGATCTCTGCCTCATTAGCTTTGAAGATCACTTCCTTGGTCTCAATGTATTTGGCTCGAACTTTCTTGATTTCTTTTTCATCTCCCTGTTTGTAATAGAATGAAAAAAAATATACATAAAACATCTTTTTCCACATTACACGCCTGCAGTCGGTATTGACCAGATGTAAATACAGCTGCTGTTGTGCTGATATGCAAATATCTAATCTTCAACTCAAAACAACCCAGGTATTAACACAGTCCTTGTCAGTTATGACCTACTTTTGCACAATCCAAAAATTGCTTTAATTCAGTAATGGTGAAATGTAAATTAAAATGATACAATACAGGAAAGCATGGTGACCATCAAATCATTTACCTGGGTTAAAGTAGATTGGAAAATTCCAGTATGGCCAGAATTTTAACTGCAATCTTCATGCCCCCCCCCCCCCCCCCCCCAATAATGATTCATCTGTTTCAAAGAATACTAGTTTATATTTATGTTGGGTGTTTTGTTTGCAGGAATTTGTCTTTGCGAACAACTGCTTTCAGGAAAGTAATTTGATTTCACTTTCATCTATGCATTTATTTTTACATTTACACATATTAAGACCAGCAATGTCATGTCATCACAACTGTTTGTACCGAAGAAACATCCCCTCACCCCACACCTCCATCTCAATGCCTCCCTAAGTTTCCCTTATCTGAGGTAGCAAGTGAGGGGCAAACAATGGTGAAGTTCTAAAATGCAAATCTGAAACAAGATGCCGGTGATGTATCCGCCTGTTGTCAGTAAATGCTAAAAGCTTTATCAGTCTTCATCAGGAGTGGAATAAAATAATTATGGAAATAAAAATTCCACTTTTGTAATACTTAGAACCATTAGTGTGTCAGGGACATGACTATACCTTTCTTGCTGATGGTAGAAAAAATACCATGTACACAGAGATAGTACCCTACAAAAACAAAAATCTGAATCAGGCCCCCAGAAAATCTGAATCTGGGGAAAAAAAATCTGGATAGGTGCGAACCAGTTCTAAACTTATATTTTCATGGGGTTTTTTTCTTGATCACAAAGAATCAAGCTGAAAATCATCTTTAAAAACTTTACACTATTTTTACATTTCATTTCAACCATCTTATTATCCACTCTTTGTCTTGATCTTGGCCAAAACTGAAAAAGAACCCTCTCCAGAAAAGCACTGTGGGAAACTTACCTTTGCTCTAGAGCTTTGTTTTTCCTACAGTTATGTCAGATAAGAGCTGCCTTGACATGTTGGGATTTGAGTACCAAAATGCACAAATGCCCTACATAATTTTTGCGAATTCTGTGCTGTTGAGTGTTTTCCCACTCCCAATCTCATGTTTTAAGTTGGCAATTTGTGCCCTTGCAACGCCAACCTTCTCCATGTTCATGGCTTGGATTTAAGAAATATAGATCTTGACAAGTTTAAAATTAATTCCTCCTTCCGTCACAATCGCCACTGAATAAATTATTTTAGACTTAATACGCCTATCCACAGATCTTGCAAGGTCTCATTCCTGCATCTGTCATAGTCGCTGCCAAGTAAATCACTTAGATCTAGTCTTAGGTGATGTCTAGCTAAACTTAAATTTGAAGGAAGATCTATAAATCTACTCTAGCGAGGTTTGGAACTGATTCCTCCTTCCATCACAGTCGCAACCAAATATAACACTTAGACTTGTGAGGGAGAATAGATCTATGCAGTTAGTTTCGGAATAGCCGCCATGCGGAATGGTAAAAACAATGTAAACAATGTGGGCGGCAAGTGATCAAATTCCCGAATGGTGCAAAACAAGCGATAATATAAGAAAGTGGAACTAACTTCTGGTTTATTCATAAAATTAGCACAATATTTCAATTCAGCACATTTTGTAAAAGTTATACATGTAATTAAAAACTAGAATCCGGAAGAACGAAAACGGGGAAAAAAAAAAACGATTGCAGGAAGTAACAAAAAATCGGAATACCGGCCTTGCTAATCAGAAAATCAGAATCACTCCCGTTTTTCAACAAAAATCGCAATGATTCCGATCAAATCGTAATAGGTGGCATCTCTGTGTAAGTCTGGCATCTTCTCTTGAAGAACCTATCATATGGCCTAGTGTAATTTTATTCCACCCAAAAAAATTGAAACCTAATCAAAACTGTAATAAACTTTATGCAGCCACAGCAGTTTTACCCATTACAACAATCCTGTAAACTGATCAAGATACAAACCATGGCAGGCACCATGCCAGGAGGTGCATCCAAATCTGTGCTCTCGCCAACCTGCAATGCCTCATCTAAACCAACTTCATCTTCATCATCAGCATGATAATTAGTAGTTTTGTTTAAGGCTTCTGTTCGCAGCTTCAAGAATGTGTCCACATCAAGAATTTCCTTGGGGTGATGTATATTTACATGCCTTTTGAAACTGAAAGAAAGAGAGGAAATAAAATACATAAATATCGGTGCACGTACAAGTCCTGAAAATTTCTGTGGGCCATTCCAAATCAGGTATCATCTTTTACAATTTTCTCATTTTACTCAAAAAAAACCAAGATTATGCTTTTCAATTCACATAAATTGTGCAAGCATCTACTTTCATAGAGATCTCTCCAACAAATCACTGTGTCTCCCTGGCTGAACACTGACACCAAATGCCTTTTCAACTTCGACCACTTTCACCTTTAATAATCTACCGCTTTTTTCATAGCTATGCTGCTTCAATGAACAGTTTTATATGATACTTGATGACTTCATAATGCTCTTAGCTTCTACTTTTTAAATTAAATTTAGTCTTTACCTTGTACTTAACAAAATAGTTACACAAGTATTTTATCTTCACAGCTTTCTCAACGAAGTTAACCGATAACCTACCTTACAAAAAAAAAAAAGAAAGTATTCAGTTATTTTCAGAATGCAGCAGATCTTGCCAAGAAAGCAGTTATGCCAAAAAAAAATAATAAAATAAATAAAATGGGCGGGATTACAGTTCATAAATCCACCTACTTGTCCCAATGATGACTGTAAAGTTGTGTAGGGGTTCGAATAAGTCTCTCATAAATAACAGTCACGCCTTTGAGATTGCTGTTCATATTCTCCCAAGAGATGAACGAGTCCCAAAGTTTGTCAGAACGAAACTCTAAACCGGCAGCAGCCAAGGCTCGTTCATATAACCTGTTAACAATGTAAGAATATACTGATATTATTTATTTTCATATGACAAAGATGTCACAGAAACTTCCTGGCAACCATATTTTAGGTCTCCTGAAGCAAATTTTGGGTGTGCACTGCAAATTTTGCCTGAGCTTAACCCTTTGAGTGCTGAAAACTATACTAATTGCTGCATCAGAATTGTTTCATAAAAATTGAAAATCCTACAACATGATATACAAAATGGTAAACGCTGCATCTGTGATGTATGGCAGTCAATGGCTGTAAAAATCAGATGCATAGAATTTTCTAAAACACAGCCAATTTGAGCCATTATAGTGGCACTACATACTTAAAGTAAAGATTTAAGCTATACCTGCGATTTGTTTGTTATGACAATTGAAATGTATGTGATCTCTTTCACTGATGCAAATTGCATCTAATTTCAACAGATTATATTTAGCTTTGATCTTTATGCTTCATATGTCAAAATATGACAAAAAAGGTGAGTGATGAGACAAAACCCATACTTGTTCATAGCCATCGTTGCAAGTTCATGAGATAATGAAATCTCTCTAAGCTAAATTCAACAGAAATAAAACAAAACAAAAACAAAAAAAATTACCATCAGTCGACTTGATGAATGTAATAATTCACACAGAAGAAACTTTTATTTCATTTCTTACACAATACTTGTTGCTTCTCTGCAGACATCACATAATTAGAACAACAGACGAACGTCCTTACTTTCTAATTTTGTCCTTGGAATTGGCCTCAGTGCCATACTCAGCAATGTAGAAATTCAAATAGTGAAGCCACAGTTCAACACTCAGTGGAATGGCATGCAGTCCTTTCTCAAACACCTAGAGTGAAAGAAAAAGTGAATAATTAAGCAAAATTGGCAGCAACATTGATAATAGTTGGATTTCTTACATATCCTATTTAATTCATAAACCGAGGTTAGCCGAAACATAGTGCGCGACATTTCTTCGAGATTCGAGATCGTGCAAGCTACATGTGCATTACCATTCATAGGTTGTGAGTGAGCAGTGACCCGCCCCTGTTGAGCACGTTTTAACCTATGCCTTGAAGATGCAAGTGACACAAACAAGTCCTTGAATGGACTCGCTGGCACCCCTCTAGCACAGGAACACCTGGGCAGCAAAAGGAAATAGTTGACACACACAGTAAACATAACCCAGAATATACCCACTTGCTATCTACTTAAAATGTATAATTGCTCACTTATTTCCAACAACTACATAGAGGTAAATAAACTCAAATTCTGTTCCCAAATTATACAGATTTTAATTTCAGGTGGGTAAGCAGGAGATGTTCCAGTCAATGTAATTAAAATCCAAAACATTTCTATTTCCTTAAAATACTGAAGTGAAGCAAAAAAACAAAAATTATGAGAAGATTCTCCGTAATACAGTCATTTTCTTCTGACAACCTGAATGATATTAATTTTGTAGCATGTAGACATAAGACAGCAGAAGTGATGTCCATATTCTTTGTCAATTTCACATGTATATATATATATGCTTCGAATTTACTTTGTGGACATGATGTTCAGGAAAAAGGGATGCTGAAAACTTATTTTCAAAATAATTAAAATCAAATGCGTAAATACAAAACGGTAATTTACCTGGAAAAATAGTGTCTTTTTAAACATCTTGTGCTACAAATATTTCTTAAAACCATTTATGTCCATGGCAATATTTATAACCACCAGATTCCAGACATTTGTACAAATTAGTAATTAACTGCACAAATGCAGATTTTCAAAAGTGTCTGTAGCTCTTGAACTCAAAATATTAAAATAATCAAATCCAAGAAAGTCATACCAGTAACCCATGGGAACATTCAAACAAACAAAAAATATTACGACAAGGAGACATTGTGTTCAGTCTCCCACTCCTAACAATAAACCACCTCAGGCCAACAGCCCTTACAAGTACATCCTTGGAAAATGAAAAATATGGAAAAACTTATCTCCTCACATCTGTCAACAAACTACCAGAATCAATTCAGACATTCAAGGGCTCCAAGAAACAGAATTTGTGGACTAGGATCAAGGAACAACAACATGTAATTAAAATTAAAACATATTATGTTTCTCATAACATAAAGCTTAAATTTAGAACTCATGAAGTTGCCAGAAAGTTTTCACTCATCTGGAATGAACATGGGACAATGAAAGAGCCGTTACATCTTATAAGCCATTTCTGTTGTATTGTTGCAATTTCAGATTGTAAAGCGTACTTTACTTAAGACCTGACAAGATTAATTCAGTACTCATGAAAATGTTTATCAGTTTTTGGAACTGTGATCTCACACTAACATTTGTTTCAGCATCTTCCAGCTGAACAAGGAAATATAGGTTATAAGGAGACAAACATTACTCAGCCTTGACAAGGCAGACAATGCAGGTTTTATTCACAAAAGATTGCAAAATCTTTTTCAACTGACATTTTATGTCAACCTTTTATTTCTTCTGTCAAGTTTTTACAGTGGGAATCACAAATGTTAATTAGTAAAACACCACACGTAACATCTAAATATCATTAAGTAAAAAAAAAAAAATTAAAATTCCATTTCAAATGCAAAACCAACCAAATCAAAACAATTTACCATTCAAAATTGAACACCCAATACAAGAACTTAACTGAGTGATAAAAACAAATATGCCCAATGTCACAAGATCACTCCATTTTACCATTTTGCAACATAAAATTGAATTGTCTCCCAACAAATTCTTTTCTACCTCTTTAGCTCTTTCTTTATTTCCTTGTCTCTTCTCCATGTCGCTGTACTTTTTCCAATATCCATAACAATATGGATAATGGGAGAAAAATGCCTCGTATGCCTTGCGACAGCTATCTGGATCAGTCTGTAAACATAATAAATAACAACAACATTGTTGTCATTCAATGAGTTCATCATCATGCACATGTATTCTGTAAACACTAAACAGTAAATTCATCTCAAACATCTCAGCAGACCACAGAGAATTTGACTGGTGGAAGATCATTATTTTTAATTGAGCAAAACGCCCGAGAGATAAAATGTGCAAATCTTTAATCAGCTGAAGCCATAACACAATAAAACAATTCAATACCATAGGCCTAGTATTTCGAATTTCATCTCAACTGTATCTTATTCTTTGTGAAATCTTAATTCTGCTCTACCTCATACAAATCAGCATCACAATTTCAATCCTTTCAATTTCCTCAGCCTTACAAACCCACAATTAAAGAAAGCAAGTGCTACAAAGGCAAGTCCGATTAACGCAGATCTTCTTGCATTGTATGTGCCCCTCTTTTTTGCTGTGGATATCTTCACCAGTCTCAGAGGAGAAAATCCTTAACGAAAACAATTACTTTACAGCATCCGGAATTCATTCAATAATTTGCCACAATAGGTTACATTTTGAAGACAGACAAACATACCTCTTGTTCCACATACTGTAATAGGTATGTCCAGCCTGTGAAATCCATGGGGTTGTCCTCGACGGTCTTCCAATATTTTCCTAGTTCTTCCTCTTTCCGTCGTTTCTCTTCTGCTTCTTTCTCCGTCTCCTCTTGCTCTTCTTGAGTAGCATCTTTGACTTCATTGCTGGCTTCTGTTGATTCCTTGCCATTGACGGCTGGAGTCCCAAAACCAAGATTTTCTGAGTTCTCATTTTTCGTTTCTACAGAAAGAAATACAAATATACCGCAAATTTAATATAAAAGTAAAAAATTACAGGATTCTCACCTGCCTTTAGTGACAGGCTCACTGAGAATGCACTTTGTTCAGAAATGCAGTATACCAAATGTTAAAACCATATAATCTTTGCTCTACCAAAAGCATTTCTATTCATTTTCTACTCCACCAGAGATAATCAATACTTTAGCACCGATATCAACTCATACCAAATATTATTTCAACAATACTCTACAAAAACAAAGAAAAAAACTTTAAAAAGTGAACCACCCACTTGACGCAAAGGGAAGGGCTTCCTCTTATTATGGTCCCCATGCTAAGACACTCCTCAAGTTATTTGTCGTTCGATCACCATTCTTTTTCTGCTTGACTAGGATTGCCAGTTCAGAAGTGCAACTGGTAATTGTTCATTTCTGGAATGTCTAATCTACTTCAGGGTATGTTCAGCCTGGCCAAAACCCGTCATGACATTACATTGTCCTTATTCTCTAATCTCACTCTCAGCGGCTTTTCCGTTTTCCCCAACCTAGCCTGTAGAATACATGTGTATGTATGTAGTTAAAGAGTTCTGAGGAGCTAGTCCTGACATGGGCCATAGGTCAGTGTGAATTATACAACTAGTTAGCATGTTTCTTTCTCTGCCTCCTTTTAGTCTTGCTCTTCTTGAGTAAATCTAGTCTTTAGTTTCATTTTCTCCACTAGAATCTAGATCTAGTTCTACTGTTCTGTCTACATTCATGTAGGCCTACTGAATAGTGTTATTTTTAAATGTTGGAATGTTGAATCAGTATTTAATCACACAGAATCACTTAACATTAGTTCTACATCTAAATCTAGGTTTATTGTCTCGACCAGTCTATTTTACTAATGACGCAATACTAAACAGATCTAGATCTAGACTAAGCTAGCTCTACATTATCACATTCTATAAGACTATTCTCGCTCAGTAGTTGACAAACACCTCGCTATTCCAATCTGTTGTTCTTGGTGTAGGCCTAGGCCTGTGGATTTTTCTCTAGCCAAGACTGATTACCAATTTAAAATTTTAATTAACAATGACATTTTTTGCCAATCTAAACTCTTTAAAAATAAATAAGAAAGCTTCAATTGACAATTGACATTGCTCAAAATTCCACATGGTCTGGTACAATTAGAAAGTTGAGGAAAGTCATACGTGCGAAGCTAAAAAGATGGAAAATGGACAGTCATGCCACTGGTCAGAAAGACATGTTTGACGGAAAACGGATTCCAAGACAAAGTGCAAAACGGAGTTTCTACGCATCCAATCCTTAGCGGTAGCTACCTCGATTGTTACTTTCGCTTCGTTCCTTCGACAATGGTGGCTCGCTAATAGTCGCCATTTTGAAGTTAACTGTCAGTGTCAAACTGTCAGCCAGTTTGTTTCCCGGGGTTGACGGGAAACGCCAAAATCTTTTCCTACTGTTCCAATCTATTTTAGTGTTTCCTCACATACAATTTGTCGACAATAAGCGTGTTGCCGTAAGTTGTTGTTTCGTCACTTATTTATTTAAAATTCTTTTGCAAGTATACAGAAAATGCGTGATATATGATTAGGCTATCAAAATTATTTTTTTTTAGTTTGGCATAGCTATCCAACCAATATTGCAATGTTGGCGTTAGAAGAAAGTTGGCCAAAAAACCAACGTAACAATGTTTCAATTCGGGTTCTGCCGTTGGTTCTGCTCGTAGTCAAGACAATTGACAGTAGACTCAAATGAATTTCTTAGATGTATTTATACATTGTATATGCTGCAACTATTCACCAAAAGGTTATTATTCCTACAAATTACAAATATTGACCTCTCACTTTAGAATGCGGGACCTCATTTGGTGCTGTTTTTTTTTAAATTACATTCATGTTCTGATTGTGACGTTTTCTTGTGTCTGTCTGTCCACACCCGTGTGGTTCTGCAAATACGTTTGTTTTTTTGTTTTTTTGGGGGGGGGGGGGCGCTAACTTTCTTCTTACACCTAGCCCTGCTGCGGCTCAACGCTTGTCGGTTTCCGTTTAGCATGTTGGCGTTAGCTGGCTTTTTTTTATATAATTGTGCAGAAATATCTTCCACTAACGTTTAGTATATATCTCTAACGTATAGCTTAAAATGCCCCCACCCCACTTGCTTTCCCCCTCCTACTTTTCTCCGACCCTTTGAGACGTGAAAGATGAATTCCAACGTTACCGTCCAGGATTTTTCCCAAGATTGGAGGTTACCTTACGATCCGGCTTATTTATTTTTTTCTTAGTTTAAGATCATAGGATTTTCGGGCTTTTGTGTATTTGTTATTACTTGTTTTTCTAAGAAAGAAAGGAAGAAAACACACTTTTAAAAAAGTTAAAGAAAGTCTCCAAGATCTGTGTACATGACCTATGACTAACTAAAGCACAGCGTGTATGCAGCTTGGTTGTCCCAAGCACAGGCAGTACTCCCCTGCAAAGACGTCACAAAATTGCCCATTCACTCACAGTCTCTCTGTGATTTGTGTCACAATGTCGTTTGCCACTTAAAAAAAGATTACAGCCGAATGGGCTGTTGGAGAATGCCTGGGTATGAGGAACTGTTGCTCCAACTGATCCGACAGCTAATTGCTGACACTGCTTGTTTTTTAGATTCAATGTATTATGAAATTGTAAATTTTAATACACATTATATGTTTTGGTTTCGAAAAAAAAAAATAGTGGAATCTTGACTCGGCATTAGTTCCTTTCCTGCTACACGTCCCCCCCCCCCCCCCCATTCTCTGTCTTTCCTCCCTGTTGTACTTTCTCCAGTCTTCCTTCCGTCCCATTTTGTTCCCTCTCACACCCCACCCTTTTTATTTTGTCACTTGATTCATCAGACTTACTCTAACTTCTAAGCTGCTACTCTTTGACCTCTTGGACCTTCGCGCTTTGTGTATTTTATATAATGATACAGTCTGCTTTGGTGGGATCACCATAGAGGCCTTGAGTTTGAAGTAGAACAGTAACAGAAATGGTTGAAATTACCTTGACTGGCATTTGTACACTTCAGACTCTGCCTTACCCCGAATAATAACAGCCAGCGACAAGGATTAGAAAGAAAAAAAGACGTGGTACTGACAACAATGTAAAAATTGGACAAAAAGAAAAGGTTGTATGTTGCAAAACCCTGCGTGAGAAATAAAACCCAAACAATACAAAGCAAACTAAAGAGAAGACAGAAAATACACAAAATTTTCGGCTTTCGCCTTTTTCAAGTGAAAAAAAAAAAAAAACTTCAACAGGAACGAAGTGAAACAGTTTACTTAGCTGCGAGTTCTTGCTTCGTTAGCAGCACCAAAGCACGTCCATGATTCTGTCTTCTCTTTAGTTTGCTTTGTATTGTTTGGGTTTTATTTCTCACGCGGGGTTTTGCAACATACAACCTTTTCTTTTTGCCCAATTTTGACTTTGCTTATAGCCCTGCTGCGACCCCACAGTTTTTCTGTGGTTTTTATGATATTTCGTGACAACAATGTAGTTTGTGATACACAGTGACATACAATAATAGTAGCACTCACTGGTGATACCAGTTTAGGAAATGAATAAACCCAAACCATATGTTATTTTTCAATGACTCACTTTTTAATTCCTTTCCTTCTTTCTGCTTTCTTTCTTTTTTTTTATTAAGATTTTCCTTCTCCATCATAATATGTACCTGGAACAATGCATAATCTGTGCGTTAGGCAAACTGGCACAACAGATAATTTCAGCATCATATAAGCCTACTTGGTCCACAGTAAAACTGTTGGCCAGTTGATTCACACTGAAAGAGCAAAGGTTTATTGGAGATAAATATTGTTTAATAAAAAGGCAGAGTGAATAAATTGATATACCACAGCAACAAAGGACACAGTTCTGTACATCCCGACCACTTTGAAATCTAAGTTCTTTAAAATAGATTTTGATTTCGTTTTGGTTGAAAGGGTAAGGGATTGGATTGGGGATAAGATTAGTTTTAGGGTTATGGATAAGGACAGGGTTAGGGATAAATGGACAGAGTTTGGGATAGGGTGGCCTTGACCAAATGGTCGCGATGTGCGGAACTCGTTCCATAACAAAATCATTATCATGAAAATAAAAACAATCAAACAAACAATCTCTCGTACTGTCATTATACTGCTATATGCAAGCACCAGAGGGAAATGAACATCTTTTGCACACTGTGGGCAACCAATAAGTTTCTGGCTCAAAGTTCATTTCTTATTGATCATCCACTCCATTCACTATGGCAAAACTCCTGTTTGTCAAAGGGTGTTCATCACATCAAACAAAGGCAATAATGGTGGATCAACCCTGTCAAGAATGCCACCTAGTCAATCAGCCTCGAGAGCCTTCAACACCAAGTTCTCAGGCTACAAAGGAAGAGGCAGACCACGCAAAAGATGGGTTGAAGGAGTCAAAGGAACACTGAGACACAACAAATCTCAACTGAAAGAGCGGCAGAGTTGGCCTACCATAAAAAACTGCATTTCCCCTCAATGCTCAATGGCAACAGAGGATGAAAAAGTAAAAAGTAAAAGTAGCCCTATTTCATACTTAGGGCCTGACACACCCCAGACATCCACTCTTTTTATTTGTTGTTAGATACCCATTGTCCTACTACAAAGCCAAAAAGAGAGAATACTGAGTAGAGTTCATAGTTTAAATACCACATTCCCCTAACAACAGCCTCTTCATCATAATAAATATCCCCTCAACCGAATGTAAAACAGGGTTAATGAAAAACCACAAGGCTGAAGAGCTTAATCCTTTGACTACTGACCCTGTGAAAGCTAGATTTCCCCAAATCCAGTTTATATTTATGCCCGTTTATTTCAGTTGTTTTGAATGGCAAAATACGGTTAAAAAAAAATAAAATACTGTAATTAAGTCATAAAAAGAAAAGCTGCGTGTCTTGTTGAAAGCCCCCAGTAAAATACAGTAACTTTCATAGGATAACGATGGGAGAAACGCTGCAATTTAAATTAAACAAAATGTTTTGTACGGTAATAAAAAACCAAACAAACTACATGTTGCTAATTTCCTTGTCCTTTTCATTTTTTTAATGCTGATTTTATGGCAAAATTAAGTAAAGGTTTGTGATGCTATAACCTGTTACATATTCTTGGAAGTGCTCAAAATAATAATCTGACTTTAGACCTGGATGAAAAATATTGCACAAGAGATCTCTCTGTATCTGTAAAGATAAAACATGCTCTAGGTAAAACCTATATCGACATCAAACCCAAATTCATTCTGTATAAGAAAGGGATTTTTACAGTGTAATTTCATGTGCGTTACCCTGTAATGGAGTGTGAGCAATAAAATTATCATTTCTGAAAATTTTTTCAGCAATTTTTTCTTTAACAACACTAAGATCTATTGTCCCTGCATTACATGTTCAGTCTTCTGCATTAAGATAAATGAAGGCAGCTAACAAAACATCCATGAGAATAAATCTAGATTTTGCCTCTGTATCATTCAGCAAGAAACGAGTAATCTGTACTATAATAAGTAACTCAAACATGTTTCCACTTCCTAACTGTGAAAGATGGTCTTCAATATATATATTCCCCGCAAAAGAGTTTAATACATTTTTATTCATGTCTACAGGTGTTTAAAAACTGGAAAGAAATAAAAAATATTTTTAGGAAGATTTTGTAATAATTTACTATACAGGGACTTAATATGTGACATAATAATCAGGAAGCGGGAATATCCTTTACCATCTCATACACGGTATGTTTTAAAATAATTTCAAATCCAACAATTTCCACCCATTGTTACCTCAAGGCATTTGTATAAGATTCCTTTGAAATATTGACAGCAGCAGAAATGTAAAAATTACATATTCATAATCTCATTATGCTGGTTCCTTTGACTGAACTGCAGTCAATTTATGCAGAATATGAAACATGAAGCAAACAGTATAAATATCATGCAAAATACCATAATAAGTGTGGATAATTATTTCAGCTGACCTCTTTCCAAATATTCAGGATGAATTTGCATCTTCCCAAACAATATGTAAAATATGTAAATCAAATGGATTCTGTATAACAAAATAAGCTCGGCAATACCAGAGTACAATGCTGATATGGAGGAAGTTCTGTAGTCTGTACAATATGCAGTAACAAAACACTGATGACACAAAGTCGTGATATAATGCCAAGTCTTACAAGAGCAAATTTGTCCCAATGTCTTGATGTGTCACCATCACTGGCGTCAGCGTTCATCAATCATCAAATTTAAAGTTAAAAAAAAGCTAATATGTAAAACTTAATCCTGCAAGAAGCAAATTCATAAATGATAATTTTAAAGGATTACTGCAAGCACAAAACAACACTTCTGATAGTGCAAATCTAAAGTCTTGCTAAACCTCACTTCCCATTTAAATCTCCATTATAATTATATGCAAAGTCCAAAATGGAAAGATTTTTACTGGCCACGTGACTTTTCTAATCCCATGCAGTTGGAAGTTTCACAAATCACAGTTTCAATACATGCTTTTCCCTGAAATTAACCAGCATACTAAAATTTCCATAGAAACATAATTGACAACTTCATTCTAACCCTAAAAATGTTCCAAAAACAGAGCATCAAGTTCAGTAGATCTCCCAATTGTCATTATTTTGGCACAGAAGTCCACGACATGTCACGTGCACAAAGTCTGGTAAAAAAATTTCAGACCCAATCAATTATATTTGGCCGCTCAGCCCCAAAACAAGTGTTAAATTCCAGCATAACACTGCTGCGGTAACTTATATGTGCATTGTACAGTGACACCAGCAATAAATCAAAACAGCTTCAAGAAATTTTAAAAAGTAAAGAAAAATCAAAACCTGCAAATGTGATGTAAAGTTGATAAAAGTTACCAACAAACTCAAAGTGTAAAATATTTTAAAATATCAAAGGCCGTTAAAGGAATGTAATATATAAAATGCCAATAAAAAACTATGAACACATAATATTCAATTCTTCTGTTTGATATGAATCCCATAATCTGGGGTTAATAACAAACCATAGGATCCCAATGAATATCAGAAATATATTGACTGAGCCATGGTTAGTTCATCTGGCTAAAAAAATAGTCAGCAAGTTGAACAAATGTAAATAATATGTATCATTAAAAAGCAACATATATATTCATACCGGGTATATGGCCCCGCCTGGTTATAAAATCGTTTCACATCACAACAGGTGTCAACAACATGATAAGAAATGCCCTTTCAGAAAAGAAATAACTAAACAAACAATATCTGCCATCACATCATGTTAGAGTTTTGTAACAGTTGTCAAGTACTGTTGTAATGCCATTACAATAACACAACCACATATTAAAAATATATGTTCTAAGTGCTGAGTATTCAAACACAGTGGTTCATGCACAGGTTTTCGCTTAACCTCTTTGCTGCTAAGTGTTTTTCCTTGACATATGCTGAAAAAAATTTTTAAGTGCATGAACTTGCCGATTACATTGAGTCAGGAGAATGCATCAGCTGTGTGTGTCGAGAGCACATTATATCTATTCAGGATGCTGAGGCATTAACACTATCGGATTTAGAACGTACAGTGTCCGTCCACAGTGCAGTCAGGCGGTTAATTGGGTGCAAACTTTAAAATGAAAATCAAGTGCCCAAAATGAAATTTAGAACATTTTTAGAGATATTTCTCAGAAATTGTTCAGGTGAACTGACCTCTTGGAACTAACATCATAAAAGAATGTGCCAACATTTGATTTCTGAATATGAACCACATTTTACAACGATTCACCAACATTATGTTTATTTGGTTACCAATTAATTACAGCAAACTTTCAAGACTTATGCATAAAGGCCTGGAAAAATGGACACCTGCTCCCGCCTTTCAGAGGGACTCAAATTGAAAAGAAAAAAAAAGAAAAAATTTTTCCTGTTCACAATTCATGAACAGGTTTTTAGTTTAACACTTTGTGTGCCATAAATATTTCATGTTTGCTGATACAGGAAGAAAATAGTGGGAGAGATGAATAAAGACGAACTACAGCAACATTTATGAACAGAAAGTTGACTTTATTTCTTCTCGAAACAAAATAGCCTAGTATCCTTGTGCACCAATACATCTGTGATTGGTACAAATACGACTAGCGGAAGAACCGTTCCATCGGCTAATGGCACACAAAGAGTTAAGCTATAGCAGCTCCCTTTCAATGACAAGTGCAACTGAGGGGTGAACATTTCCCAATTTTCATCAGTTTTCTGATTTTTTAGCCAAGTATCTTCTTCAAATGTATAAGTTCTGGTTCACTGCAACCACGTTATGCAACAATTACACTTATAGGCAGTTTCAGTTCAGGGTTTTTCCTACTTTTTACTAAAAGGCCACTTATATCCCTGGCAACTCACTGTTTCAAATAATGACTTAATAAGCCAACAGACATTTAGCTGAATCATCACAGCTGTGGAGCTGACATTTATCCAGATTGATAAAAATAACCCTCGCAGCTGGTCCAAAACAAAATTTTCTGCCGCAGATGTACTGTAGATCTAAATCTTTGAAGAGCTAATGTTGATAATTTGTCACTGTAGTAATAATAATAATAATGATATTATCATAAAAATTTTATCAAGTAAAATTTCTCAATGAAACTTAGAAGGCACTGTATACTTCAACACAGATTAAATATTTAAAAGAAAAAGGAAATAATACATCAGCTAATAAGTATATGTTTCTTAAAAAGAATTATTCATTCAGATTTTATCAACAGCTTCTCCAACACTGAAAATACGGAAGTGCTATTCTGCATTATCTGAAACTAGAACAAAAGCACCACATTGTTTGATCCAGCTGATACTGAAAAAATTCAGCAAAAATTTGGAGTCTCCGTTTGAAGAATATTTCTCATCCAAGCTCATGAACCATTGAAGAAAAGACTAAAAATCTTCATCTGCTCTCAAGGCAAGATCTGTAATTTGTTTCAAGAGACTTGAGGCACTTTGGTTTGTTTCATCTCTGATTTCACTAGCATCCAAGCCATCATGCTGGTCGTGCAAACAATTTAAGATTATGCCATCTTCTCCCCAGTCACTTTCATCATTCAGACTAGACATAGATCCCATGTAACTTGCTGTTCCCAGGGAATATTCTGATCCTGTCTCTGAGTAACGATCAGAGACTGACAGCTTGAAGTCCTGGATCGCCTCATGTAAGGACAAGAGTTGGCAGAACAGGGATATATCCAGGCAACGTAGATCTTTCTGCAGAGGACCCAAAAAAAAAAAATGTGTGTAAGATAAATTGCAACAGCTTGTTTTATGTGAAGGGAAACTGAAGTTAGAACAACAAAAAAGTACATTATATCATAATATCTGACAACAATCTATCACCATAGAGATACATGTATATGCAAACAATTCATATCTGTCATAAGTAATGCATCCTCACAAACTTCTCATTAGTCTTTCAATGGTGATTAGTAATTCTAACGACAGTTTCAGTATTTTTGTGTTTTTTGGCACTGACAGTTAATTCTTAATGCATTGAGTATGCAAGCTGATGGCCCTCCATTTTCCCTCATTGCAGACCAATTTGACCACATTTCACAAAATTCTCTTCTATAGTTCTATTACTGAATCTACATTATGTATGACTTGGAAAGGTCTACTCAAGAGCTATCAACTATGTTCCAACTAGATCAATCATCTTATATTTCCACTCTCAGAAAAAATAAATATGAAAAAAAGAAAATTGCCTTCATATTATACACTTAGTAGTTTCAGAATTTTTGTTGAGTCTACATGGAATGAATACCCATGTCAAAAGGTTACGACGGCCAATATTATTATGGAAAAGAGCTCTTCAAAACTTCTTCATTCTGTGTACAATAATGGATCCATCAGAAATTTTGAAAATTGCCAGGCTCTAGATGAAATTTAATGACCTGAAGAATTCACAGAGCTTAGTGCCCCTGACATTGTGATGTTTCTGAACAAGTCATTTGCAATCTTATTTTGTTCTAGTGCGAACATCAGGGATAGAACCAGGAGAACAGGAAAGAGCAAATACACAGAGAGACCCAGACTCCACTATTCAGACAATACAAGCAAAGAACAGAGAGCTGTCCAGAAGGTCAAAGAGGCAGAGGAGAAGCTAGAGGCAGTTGCTACCTCAAAGTTGTACAAAAAAAATTACAGTCTGAAAAAAGAAATGGATGAGAAAAGGGTGTTCATTGAAACTTTAGAGAAGGAGCTAGTGATGAAAGACCAGCAGCTAAGAGAGAGGGCCGAGCAGGAGATCATGAAACTGAAGCAAGAGAAGATTGCCTTACAGAAAAATGTGAGTCGACCTAAGAAGGAGAAAGGGAAACTGACTGCTGATTTAGAAGAAGAGAGGCAGAAATTGCAAACAGTGAAAGTCTTTCATGAGAGTGAAAATGAAATTGAAACCAGAACAGAAAGTCACAACTAGTTTAGTGACGGCTTGAGAATAACTATCATGTCATTGCAGGGTGATGCTGGTGTTGCGGCTTCAAAATGTCCTTGTGTAATTGACATAGTCAGCCGTCACCTTTTTCACCAAAAACTTGATCTGCCTCACTCGACAACAGCCAACAAAATGGTCGAGGAAGCCAATGCAATTGGCAGGATACATGTTGCAGAAACGCTTCTGCAGAGCCAAAATGCTGTGCTCCACACTGATGCAACCAGCAAGCAGAAAAGGAAGTTTGTCGGCCAACAGGTGACTCTTGATGATGGCAGAGTTATGAGCCTAGGATTCAGTGAGGTGGCAACTCAGGACGCTAACACTCTTCTTGAAACAACAGTTAATGTTTTGGATGAATTGTGTGATGTTATGTCAGAAACTGGCGAGAGAGATGATCTATTTAAGAAAATGCTTTCAGCCATCTGTTCCACCATGTCAGATCGAGCTGCAGTGATGAAGCCTTTTAACGACAAGTTTTCTGAGCTGCGTCGATCAGAAGTAGGCCAGGATGTCATTACGCATTATTTATTTTGTAATGCTCATTTTTTTAGTGGGCTTATCAACAGCATGTGAGGAGGGTTTGAAGGTGGTGGAAGGTGAGTTCATGCAGGAAGCTGGAGCGGCGTTGGGGAAAGATTAAAGATTCCATGTTTGCCCATTTCAAGTCAGATGAAACTGCAACAGCACGTGTCATCCGGACAGCAGCAGATGTTTTGGGGCCACGGGGGGATGAGAAAAATGGATGCAGAGAGGAGCGGTTGGTTTTTTGCCAGAAAGAAAAATTCAAAAGCACCCTGACAAGTTACAGGAGTAACAGATTTTAATTTTTTTCAGAATGCAGAAGCTGTATTCAACCACAGAAGCCACATCGTACAATTTTTATCCAGATTTGCTTCTTCTACCAACAGAAAGTTGCAGAGCATTGTGTTAGATCTCGGTGATGACGCCATTATAGCCTTCTTAAGTGCTTTATCTCTCCTGTATCTACATTTAATAATAATAATAATAATAATAAGTCATTTCTATAGCGCCTGATTCCACAGAACAGTGCTCTAAAGCGCTTAACAGTTCTCACAGTCACACAACACACATTTTCATCAACCTATACCTAATCACTGTCTCAAGAATGTTACATAACCTGCGTATACGCTTTTGTAAACAACGCTGTTTTAAGTTTTCTTTGGAATTGGATCAAGCTGTTTGAATGTTTCACATGATCAGTCAAGTCATTCCACATTTTAGGTGCACACACTGAAAAAGCTCTTTCTCCCATGATTGTTCTTGATCTGGGCACTACTAATAAATTTGCTTCTGCTGATCTCAATTTTTTGGGTGGGATGTATTTTTCAATGAGCTCTGCAAGATATTCTGGTGAGCTTTGATTGAGGCATTTTTAATTTGCAGCAATACCAAATACACAGATTTGTCATATTATATCAGAAAAAATGAAAAGGAGCATTGAAAGGTGGGAGGAAAGTCCAGAAGAGCTGTTGCTGCCAGACTGCAAAGGAGTATTTGATGGGGAGTTTTCCCTTGAAGAAGATGAGACCGAAAGATTAGTGTGTATTGTAGAATATGCAACCCACAACAACAAAGATCTTGTTGAAAAGAGCCTAAAGTCGTGCCTTAGTAAGATCGCCAGGGTTTTGGAGAGACAGTTAGGTGACTTTTTGGAGGGTGGTGCTTTTGGAGGAAACGTTAGTGAGGAGGTGAAGGAGAAGCTGAAGAATTGCCCACTAACAAATCTGACGGGGGAGCATGCCTTTGGGGACCCAGACTATGACATCAGTACATGCCGAAATTCGATGCTTTTGAATAGAAGCGCTAAACCCATAATGAAAAGAAACTCTACAATTGGCTGGTTGGCCACAAAATCAGAAGAGGCGAGGAGGAAAATTTTGGAAAAGGGAAGGAAGAAGGGCAAGCAGCTGAAGGGAAGATTTAGGATCCAAGAAGAAATAGTAAAGTTAAAAATAAAAGAGCGCATTGTGGAGAATGAAAGGAAGAAATATGAGAAAGAATTGAGAGAAGCAAAGAAGAGACAGGCTGTTGTTGACAGGGTGATGTTAGATGGAGGTGTCTGCAAGACGAGAAAAGACATGGCGAAGATAGAGGCCAGCATTGAGAGCCTGAAGGCCCAGCTGCAATATCATTTAAATTAACCATGGGACACAAAATTCTGGTTGGGGGGACAAAAGAAATTATCAGAAACCGACTCATCACCTTTATCGAAGAAGGATGAGCTGTAAAGGGAGACTGCCCATCACCACCAAGGAAGAGGAGGAGGGTGGAACCAGACGCTTATGATGAGAACAGCAGTGACTCGGAAAATGACAACAGCGAAGATGACGACGACGACGACTGCACTGATAATGAAGACAAGGGGCAGTTCAAGTTTGAGAGGCAAGGACTGTGGGTGGCGGCATTCTATGACGAGCAGTTTTACATTGGGCAAGTTATAGATATTTTGAGCCCAGAATCAGCAGTAATAAAATTTCTGGCTGAAACAAAGTGTCGACCAGATTACTTCCGCTGGCCAAGAGCTGAAGACATTGCGGAAGTTCAGTGCCAGTATGTTTTCCAGTGGGACATTGATGTATTACCTGCTTCAGATGATGGGAGACTTTGACAAGTTCCTAGAGTTAAGAAGATCTCCAGCGCTTACGTGAAAATCAAGCTTGGATAAATCACAATAAAAGTAAGTTAACGCAATTTTTGTGCTAACTAGAACTAACCACTGATGTTGTCATATGTGCTGTTTTCTGCATGAGTTTTGCATAATAATTTAACCCAAGTGGTAGTGTAATATGGGATGTTTTTGCAAATTCAATGGTAATAATACTAGACAAGTGTTATATTTTTCCCTCGTGGCGTTTTTGCATTTTTACCATTATATATACTGACCCTTGTAAATCACAAATTAGTTAGCACAATGAGATGAAAATGCACCAGCAAATACCTTGGAACAATAACAACACCTGTGCAAACTTTCATAACTTTAGGCTGATAAATAAAGATAATAATTTGAACTTGGGCAAACACGCCGTTTTTGATCCCCAAAAGGTAAAAAAACCTTAAGTCCCACGAAATGAGCATAAACACTGAAAATTTAGGGACACCACGTGTTATTTACATCATAAGCTCTGTTCAAGTGTTAGATACACATATCTCATCATATGAGCTGTTTTTGCTAACTTTGTAAGGAAAAAAAAGTCACTTTTTCCCTTTTTGTCATTTTTGCATCTTTTGCCCAATTTCAAGACTTCTAAACCAAAAACTACAGGGCACACAGAGTTGAAAAAAAATAGGCTCACACAGTGGAACAATAACAACACTTTCACAAAATTTCAGCTCTGTACAAAAAATTTATGACAGTCCAAACTTGGACAATTGCACCGTTTTGACCCTTTTTTTTTTGGTATGATTTTTGCCATTTTCAGCCTGAGCTTATTTATAAATTGTATACTTAATGCTTTGGGAGGACTTCCGAATGCGTTCCATAGCTCGACAAGTGCATACAGGCATTGTCAGATTGATATCTAATGACGTGAGGGTCTAGTCAGTTTGTATCATTGAGGCCGTAGGCCGATGTTCGTCTGGGCAGTAGTCAGATTAACATATCAGGGAAAGCCGCCGGGGTAGCTATGTATTGTTTTCACTCGGGTTTTGGAACGCATTCGGAAGTCCTTCCAATGCTTTAGCCAACTGGACTTTACTTTATGTTTCTGAGATTGTTTCAGTCACTTGATCATGTCAAAATGGGCTTGATCAGAAGTAAATTGAGAGAGATATTGTTTTGTGAAGATGACACCAAATCAAAATGAGCAAGTAAGCGGAAAAAAACTAAGTCCAGCGAAACTTTAAGGGAGGTCTTCCCCCCCATCCGCGCCACTTACCAAAAAGTTAACAAACATAATATGATTAAGATATAAGCTTAAACAACCTGCATTGGAATGGTCAGATGGACCTGGGGGCGTGAGGGTCTAGACAGTTTGTATCAATGGGCGGTAGTCAGATTGACTAATCAGGCGAAAAGGTGCTGGGGTCATTGTGTTTTCTTGACTGGCGCGGACGGGCGGAAGACCTTCCAATTTTAAAATGGCATAACTTTCTTAATTTTGAAGCTACAAGAAAAACAAAAACAGTTTTGTGTTTGTCTCAGCAAGCTCTTTTGATTTAAATGATTATCTAGACTCTACACACAAATTAATATCAGTTTCATATATCTAATTATAGGTGTACTCACCATTTCTCTCTGCAATGTAAGAAGTGAGGAGTTTAATTTAAGAAAAGGACTCTTGGGCTTAGAGGTATCATGGCCACAGCGTTTGAAATTTGGAATGGACTGTTGGGCAAGTTTGCTTGCCAACGTTTCAGATTTGCGAGAGTTGTTGACTTGAATTTCTGCTGCTGCCGGCTCTTTAGACTGCAGATGAGATGTCCCTTCAACCCCTGAGCCGTTCATTTCACAGCGATTGATTTCTTCAACAAGTTCAACAGTATCCGCCTTACTGAATCCCCCTGGCTTGCACGAAAACGCAGAGAGAGGGAATGCCATGCAATCTCCGTCGCTGCCATTCCTCATCTGATGATTCAGTCGGACTTGATAGGTGCTGTGAAGTTCACCATCTGTGCTGTTGGCAGTGGTGAAAAGGTGGCTAAAACACTTCGGTACAGGCGGAAAGTCCGGCGGTTGATGCATCGCGAAGAAAATGAAGATTTAAAATCATCAATAACTGAAGTTTTCTTCCATACGTCAGAGATAAGAAGTCAGTTTAAGTGAACTTCGGTATTCTGCGAACTGTGACGACGGAAGTAGGGATTTAATGCTCTTGCCGCATTGGGGCCTTTCGTGACATCTGCGTCTCGGTAATTAACGTAACCAATGTTACTAAATAAATAGATCCAGATCCATAACGAATAATTCAGCTCCACAATATTATTATCCAGTAATCCGACGAATGATTTTCGTATCACTTGCTGGTCTTTACGTTTCTAACATGGATCAGCTTGAAACCCGATAATTTAACAAGCAACTACAGATGAAATGTTGGTACACAAAGTTCTGTACATTCTTGCCATTGTTCGGTTCACTCCTTCCGATTCATTGTTTACATTCCACAGCCTGTGTTGGCAAATTTTTCCGCATTTTTAAGTTAAAATTAAAAGCGCCGCAATATTTATCTCAAACTCCGCGTATCTGTCCCTGCCAGTTTCACTTCATATAGAAAATATATTTTGCTTTTTTTCTTTCCTCTATGAAAATAAAATGACATATTCTTGCATCTAATTTATTCAAATGCAAAATTAATATTAATATTATTAAACTAGTGCCAAATAGCCATATCATCGTCGTCCTCACGTCTTTTCGTTTCGTATAAAAAAAGGACTCGTGAATAATAATTGTAATTTTTGGCTTGCAACCACCCATGTATTGTAAGATGTAATCAAACCAAGTGGTAAGAAACTCCTCAGGTGGAGACAATCTTCATACCCAGCCGAAAAGAGGGGGTGGGGGGGGGCGCACAGAGCGTCGCTTAAACAAGTGGCTTTTCAAAATTTTATTTCATCAACGTGCAGCGTGGATTGTGGTTTTTCAAAGATATTAGAAACAATAAGATGAGACAGCTTGCGCGTTTAGCGTGCACAGACTTCCCACCGCCACCTAGAGACGAATGCGCGGAAGTCATGAACACTGCCGAATTTTGCAAAGCCAAATAGGGAAAAATTTGTTCATTGTGCAGTTGTCGCTGTAGGTCTTGATTGGTGTCATTTCTTTTGTCATTTTAACTTCATTCGCTGTCAGGAAAGCTATGGCAAGTTGTTTTTTGTTTTGTTTTGTTTTGTTTTTTGTCTCAGTAGCACTGTAACAAATGTGCATCATAAATTTAGTAATCTATCTATTATATATTTCAGTAACTTGCAACAGGAAAGGTGCTGCCAAATTTGAAAAAAATCAAAGAGAAATTAGGGAAGAAAAAAGACAGAAAAGGAAGGAAAAGACGAATGAAGTCACAAACGAAGGCGAGTATATGTGCTCACTCTGTGACCGAAGATGTAAATCGAATATCGGACGGATTAGTCATGAGAGGAGCTGCTCTCGGCATATTATTATTATTATTATCTGTCTTGAAGTCAGAAACTGCTGCGAAGACCGTCTGCAAAGACGAAAAGGGTCGTATATATATAGTATCGTGCATGTCATAAAAAGTAACCGCATCAATCGTTCAGTTTGGTGCTTAGTGTTCTGGTGCGCATGAGTTCTGAAGCAAGACTGTAGTTTATTACTTTTATTATCTAGAGAGGGGGGGATCATATGATGGTTTATGCTGGGCAATGCCCGGTAGGTCATCTAGTATTTCATAATTTCAAGCATTCTTTTCATGCTTTGCGCCATGGGCCTCGTCCCCGATCAGCGAGCAAACTGTGTGCACGATTTTTTTAGAAGTGCGAAGGCGTGAGGGTCTCATCTTGTTGTATCTTGTAGCTTTGGTTATTAGAAGCACCATGTTTTCTGAAATGGCACTCAAACGTGACCAAGTTTCGGAAATCCGAAAAATTCGCACAAGTTATTTTCGGTGCATAAAGCTTCTTGAACGCAACTGTGACAATTAATTCATTAATTTATTAGTATAGGCCTACTCTCTAGACAAACATTTTGTGCGTGATGCAACTTCCATAACAACTCAGCTGGGTAAAATAAAAGTAAACCAATAGTGGACAGTGCAAATGGTAGCACTCAGAAGAAAATATGGTCTACCCTGTAAATACACGGGCAGCATAAAAGTAATTTCTGGACAATTTAATTTGCCAAGACAGATATAAAAACCTGTGTTTTGCTGGAATTCATTACTGCTCTGGCTCATTGCCAGGCTCCAACACAACTTGTCTGTGAACTAGTGATACAGGCGACAGAGTTCACATTTCACGGTTCACCCTGACTCAGAAACGAATAATGAATAATCTTTTGCCAAACGTGTTATCCAGGCGAGAGGACTTGGCGGGGCAAAAGTCAACTGTCCCCATCATGAATACCACACGTATTCCCGTGCGAGACGGCACGGCCTTCCGCCAAAGGGTACCCAGTATACCCACAAGATGGCGTAAGTACGAAGTAATATATTCTCTACCTTAGATCAGTACTTATGGCATTAAAAAATTATTAGGCCTATTATATATATATATATTGTAGTTAATTTTATCTGGAAGAGAATCGATCCAATGGATACATCAGAGTCGGTACAGATCGGTATCTCCACAGACCAGTGTACCAATGTGTCATCAGGATTTATGAATATCGTCATGACAAATGCTCTCTCTCTCTCTCTCTCTCTCTCACACACACACACACACGCACATACACACACGCATATAGGATGCAGTCAAAAGAAGCCGAAACAGAAATTGACAAATTATAGCCTACAGTTTCCGTGGACAATTTTTTTTCTAAGGTTTCTGCTTTTTATTATACATGTAATTTTATTTTATGTAAATTATGGTTCAACCTACGTGGGTGAATCAAAAAGTAATGCAAGTCGCCTAATATCTCCTCTCTCAGTAGGCCTACCGGTAATGCTAGAGTCACGACTGTTGTATGAGTGTCAAGTTCAACTTTCTCTAATATTCTGCACGCAGACACGATCAACGGCAATTAATGTGACAGAGAAAAGCATCATTTTTTACTGTTCTTCTGCGTGCTCATGATACACACTGATTCCCAAAAAAGTTGAATCACTATCAAATCAGTCTCTGAAATTTGAGGGCTCTACTAAATCGAAGTTAAAATACCGTGCCAGGATACAACACAAATATGCGTGAACAAAGTGCTAAGTAAGCAAGGCCGAAACATCATCAGCACTGACATTGTCACTGCTGCTCACAAAATGAGTTTAAGAGATCTCATTCGGAAAATAATAAACTTAACCGGCAAAACTGATTCCAGTCTAGTTTGGGAATTCTAGTTTTTTGTTGTTTTTTTCTCAGATACATCGAGGAAGCAACCACCACCATGGATGAAACGATCAAAAGAGGCGACTCCTTCGTCACAAGATTCAAGTGTAGGCCATAGATATACACTACTATTGTACTAAACGGTGTAGGCCGAAACAGAATCATTACGAATGTTTAGTCTAACCCCTAGCCAGCTCTCGGTCTTTCCGATGTCTGTTTGTGCTCAAGTGAAATTTAAAAATTGCCAGTGTTACCACCTGATTTGTTCGTTTGCTTGTTTGTTTTAGCTTGACTTCATTACAGTTTTAACTTTGTAGCCCATAAATAACTGCCTGTTTGTATTATATACACGATAATTGGGGGGATCTTTTTTCCTCCAAAATGTGCTCATCTTACGGGAAAAAAGAGGTCGAGAGGGAAAAAAATCCTAGGGGAAACAAGACAAGGGTTAGGAGTAGGATTAAGTAACTGTTGTCGTAATACTTTTTTTTTTTTTTAATGTTATTTTGTGCAGATATGAAAGAGTCCAAAGAACCATAAATACCCCACCCATATCACATCACTCTGTTCACTAATTAAGCGGACTCTAACATAACTTCACTTTTTTTCTTCTTTTTTTTGTGCACTTGATTCAAAAAAAAAATTTTTTTTTGTTGTTGTTACGATGTCCTGTAGCCTAGACACAGCCAATTGAACACTTTATTGTAGCACCATACTTTTCAGTTCAAGATCAGTTCACACGTGCATTACCCCGTGTCTACTGTTTGTTTAAGTCCGACAAACTATCACCCGACAAATAAGGCACTATGAAGACCTGCTGACCACAGTCAAGAAAAGGAAGCTCAGATGGTATGGGCATGTGACAAGATCAGATGGGCTCTCTAAGACCATACTACAAGGAACAGTGCAGGGGAAGAGAAGACGAGGCAGACCGAGGAAGAAATGGGCAGATAACATTGCGGAATGGGCCAAGATGAGCTTTCCTGCAACCCAGACACTCGCCCACAACCGCCACAAATGGAGCCAGTTGGTGCAGCGTTCATCACTGCAGCGCGCCTACGACACCGGCGGGTTATGGGATCCGTGATCAGTGACCAGTGACTGTTTGTTAAAGGAGCAATGCATTTGACCGATAGATCACCGGAAGGTTAAATTAATATGTACCAGGAAGAAAAAAAAATGCCTTTAAAAAAAATAAAAAAATGAACGAGCTGGTGGTGATTCAAACAATATACATCACATGTTTTTTATAGAAACCACGGCATGGTTCAGTCTCCACGTGCAGGAATATTAGATCTACTTTGGCAATGGTTCCAGTAAGCGCAGTTTTAGCCGCCGAATGGAAGCAATAGATAGCACCATGTTTTCCACCATGGACATGAACTGTTCCATCATCGGTTTGTGCATCCTATTTGTTATTATTTCGCCCTTTGTAGAAGCCACAGGCGAAAATCAAGCCATTATCGAGCCCGCTAGCATCCATTACACGGCGGCCATGTTAAAGTCACTCAACATTCAATGTCAACAAGACTGTGCACACACTAGGTACTCTTTTCCTGATCAAAAACAAAGGAAAAGAGGTAGAAGAGGCGGCATAAAAGTGAGAAACAAGAGAAGAAAATCAAGACCATTTCTTCCTGCTGTTTTATTTGGTAACTGTCGCACGCTGAGTAACAAACTAGATGAATTACAATGTTGTACGAAATGGTGCCACGACTACCGAGATGCCTCGGCTATTGCATTCACTGAGACCTGGTTCGACTCTAACAACACCAACGACGAGACAAGTATAGATGGTTTCATTTTATATCGAGAGGACAGGACAGAGGCATCATTAAAATCTAAAGGCGGGGGTGTTTGCATTTACATCAACAAACGCTGGGCCCATGCCAACAACATCACTATTGTAAACAACATCTGCACACCTGATATTGAGGTTCTTACTGTAAACGTTCGTCCACACTATCTACCTCGTGAGTTGACAAATGTGGTTTTCAACACCGTCTACATAGGCCTACCACCAGATGCTAACAAGACCACCGCTGCAACAACCCTTCATAACATCATAAATACACAGGAATCAAAATGGCCAGACGCTGTTCACATCATACAAGGAGATTTTAATCATGCAACCATGGACAACATCCCGCACTACACCCAATATGTCACCATTCCTACTAGAGACGAGAACACTCTGGACTTATTTTATTGTAATATCAGTGGCGCCTATCGTTCTTTCCCTCTACCACCACTGGGGAACTCAGACCATCTTATGATATCTATGCAACCAAAGTATCGACCTGTGTTAAGAACTTATAAAGCAGACACCAAAGTAATAAAAACATGGACAGACGAGGCCTGCGACCAACTTCAAGCCTGTTTTGACTGCACGGATTGGGACATTTTTACAAACACATGTACTAATTTAGACGACCTTGTTCTTACTGTTAACTCCTACATCCAGTTTTGTGAAGATCTAATTATACCTAAGAAAAGTGTGTGTGTGTGTATCCAAATAGTAAACCATGGTTAACAAAAGAATGCCTTAAAGCTATTGTTGACAAAAAAAGACTCCGAAAAAACTATAGTAAAAGCGACCTCGCTAAAGTAAACAAACAAATTAAAAAGAGAATCGAAGTGTGTAAAAAAGAATACAAAGATAAAATTGAAGCAAGTTTTAAATCAAATGACATGTCATCTGTGTGGAAGGGAATGAAACAGGTTACGGGGTACGATTGTATGAAGAATAAAGTGAATGTTGTGAATGAAAGCGAATTTGCCAATGAATTGAATCAGTTCTACTGTCGCTTTGACAAACACGATTTCTCCAACCAACACCAGGAAATAAGAGACAGTTTTGATTTGATAATGATGAATGTAATATTTGTTTTGATTATGATGCTGTTGTGAAACAATTTAAATCTGTTAAGGAAAGAAAGGCATCTGGACCAGATAACATTGGAAGCAAAGTAGTGATAACATGTGCTGAACAACTAGCAAAAATCTTTACTTTCATCTTCAACAAATCCTTTCAAAACCATTACATACCAAACATTTGGAGATTGTCAAAAATCTTACCTGTCCCCAAAAAAACCAAAAATATCTGAAATGAACGACCTTCGCCCAGTTGCATTAACTTCCATTATCTTTAAATGCTTTGAAAAACTTGTTTTAACTGAACTAACGAAGGAGGTCAAACAAAATCTCGATCCTTTGCAATTTGCATACAAAGAAAACAGGAACACAGAAGACCCCTTATTGTTTTATTGCATAACATCTACAGTCATTTAGACACTGGTAAAACCTGTGTTCGTGTGCTCCTAGTCGATTTTTCGTCTGCGTTTAACACCATACAACCGCACTTAATGTTTCAAAAGCTTACCAACCTACACGTGAGTTCTTTTTTAAAGAGCTGGATCTTCGAATTTCTAACACAGAGAAGCCAGTTTGTGGATATAAACAACACATTTTCCAAATTACTCACAACAAACACAGGAGCGCCACAAGGCTGCGTGCTGTCACCTGCCTTGTATACATTGTATACAAATGATTTCACTGTGACACACAACAACGTTGACCTTCTTAAATTTGCCGACGACTCTGCTATTTTAGGCCTTTTACCTAACTCTGGCCACGAATATTCTAACATTGTACAATCCTTTCATTGTTGGTGTAATAACAACTATCTTCTACTGAATGTTAAGAAAACAAAAGAGCTTGTTTTTGACTTAGGAAAAATAACAACGATCCTGTTTGCCCTCTTACTATCAACAATGAAGAGGTTGAAATTGTCACAGAGGCCAAATATCTTGGTATTACTATTGATTCATTGCTTAACTGGCATGCGCATGTAACATATGTATACAAGAAAGCCAACCAGCGCATGTATTTCCTCAGAAAGCTCCGCTTTTTAAAAGTTAGCAAAAGCATTCTGAAAATATTTTACACCATGGCTATTCAGAGCGTTTTGATGTATGGAGTTGTCTGTTGGGGAGGAAACATCTTACAAAAAGATAAAAATAAGATCAATAATTTAATTAAAAAAGCATCCAAAATTTGTATCTGTGATCTGCCATATTTTGATGAGCTGTACACTGGTGCTTGTATTAAAAAAGCTAATATTATTATAAATGACCCCCAACATCCCCTGAACAAGGAATATATAAGATCTGTAAGAAGTTTAAGGCTGTTGTCAAAGAAAACTAAAACTGAGCGCTACTTTAAATCGTTTATTCCATCATCAACTAGGATGTTACAATAATGTCGTCATCTTGATCGTAATCTGTGCACAGTTGAATTATGTCCTGCGTGTCAGGTCAATGTGTTTTAGTTAGGGAAGCATATTGTGTGCACTGTTAATTTTGTTAATTTAGTTAATTTATCAGTGTGTGTGCATATATGTGTGTGTGCGCGCTATGTATCATACTTTCTGCTTCTGTAACTGTATTGTTATGTATTCAATGATCAAAACAAATTTCCTTGTACAAGGACGAATAAAATTTATCTTATCTTATCTTATCTTATCTTATCTTATCATTGTACTGCAACAGTGATACTTCTTTCAAGATTTAAAACAGAATCCAGTTGACTGCAAATTCCCACCAAACTGAGGGTCAATGTATGGAAATTGTTGGGGTACCGGTATTCGACACAACTAATGGAATCTTCGAATAGGGACACCTGAGTAGAATATTCGTTTGAATTATTTTGATACTCAGGTCCTCGATTAAAAAAAAAAATTTTTTTATAAGCAATCAAAGTTTAACACATTCTTCTGCGAGTGAGCAATGTTACAAACAAGGTAAATGAGCAGTGGGATTTATTGAAGGGTGGGACCAAGAAATGCAATACTTCTGCTTGCCTCGCGCGAAGTCGTATATGGAGTTGTATTTCCGGTATGGAAACGCCCGCTCAGGTGTTCCAAATAGAATTGAATATTCGAATAAAGATTTAAAACGAATATTCGTTCTAATAATACATTTTTGTTATTCGATCCAACCTTGATGAAAATCTTTTTTTTTTTTTTTCGGACAGTTAAGCGTGCAGAACAGCCCAGCTGTGTACAGCTCACTACAGGTTCAGAGAGAACTGAAAGCCCTGCAGAAACTCGCCAGTCGACTCAGCTCAGAGAGTTCCAATTTATTCTTTTATGACATGAACGAGTTGCCATATATTTCTCACATGCGCAGCCTGTTGCTGATTGTCTGCAGCATCGCATTTTTTGTGGCTCCAGGAGCTTATATGCCGCTGGGTACCATTCAGGTGAGAAACACATTTCACAATCTATTCACAATAAGCCTAATTATAATATTACATGTCTTTAAATTAGTCAATCTGATCAGTGTTCATATTCATTCACTTGAAAGGTCACGCGAACAAAATGTATACAGTATTTACAAAAGTACAAGAAACGAGAGCCTACGCACCATCCACCCCCCCCCCCCGTCACCCCCGCCCCCCGGCTCGGAATTATATATATTTATACACTGAAGATTACTGTTTTTCTCTCCGATTTTACTGTTTTCCTGTTTGTTTATCCCATCTTTCCTGCCATCTCGTTTTGATATGGCAATTTATAGCTGGCTAAACACATCGGCATGCGGGATCTTCAGCTGTTCTGTTTTGCCCCCCCCCCCCCCACCAGTTCACTATACATGTGAGACATACCTCTTCTTCTGACCACACCCCCTCTCCTTTTCTGTTTATTTTCTATTCATTTTCACCTTTCACCTTTCGCCTTTCAGCTAGACATTGTCCATCCACTGCAGGACCGTAGCCCTCCCACAATGACTTCCATTCCTTTCTGTCTGATGTCTTCCTCTTCCATGTTGTTCCTCCCTCTCTTTTTAATATCATCCTGTCATCTTCTTCCTGGTCCTCCTCGTGTTCTTTTTCCTGTCCTTGGCTGCCATTCAGTGCAGCGTTTTGTCCATCTATTGTCATTCATCTTCCCCACGTGTCCGGCCCAATTCCACTTTTGTTGTAGAATGAATTCCACTACGTCTTTTATTTAGTTTTTGTTTGTTTCCGTATTTCGGCGTTGGGAATTTTATCGTAATTTATTTTTCATTACCGAAATGATGCTGTTGATTTGATTTTTTTTTCCCCCCAGGCCAACTACGACCAGAAATGTTTTCTGTACACAGACGTGGCGCTGAAGATTATCGATGTCCAGTCAGACAATAGCACAACGCCAATCAGGAAAATAATTGCGTAATAATTGTTTTTGTTTTTTTTCTTCTGTCTGTTTTTTTTTTTCACGCTTTTTCTCCACTAAGATCAAGAGCATCATCATCATCATCATCATCATTTTAAAAAGTAAAAAAAAAGTGTATTTTCATGGTCAGCCTTACCTAAATTCACCCCCACTCATTCCAAATTCCACTCCTGCCCCCCCCTCCCCCCCCCCCCAAAGAACTTTCCACAGGGCCTGATTAAGACCTCTAGAAGCCCTAAGCACTTAAAAGAGTTTGGTGCCCCCTTATACTGTATATGTAATTCAAAATAAAAATAAAAAAGTAAACCATTAATTCTTTTATTAAACGGAGTCTATCACGCCAGAAAATACCTTAATTTTTGTCATTTATTGTGGGACTCCTCTTTGTGGGCACTGTTTCAGCTGCACCGTTTGCAGTTTTGCACCATAAATTATGGTCCACGGTTAATCCAGTAATGAAAAATGTCTGTGATGCCCACCCCCCCCCCCCTTTCCCTTGATGCCTTGAGCACGTGCTATATTTTGCCTAGAGGTGAATCCAGCCCTGCCTTTCCATCTCATTTCACTAATGATACTTTGATTAAAAAACGATGAAACTGAAGAAAGCAAATGAACACAAAAACACGAGAGAGAACATTTTCACAGTTTCTAGGCAATGCCGACATGGGTATTCTCATCTGTGGACAGGTTTCTGTCTGTCTGTCTGTCCGTCCGCCAATCTGTCTGTCTGTCAGTCAAATAGTTTTTATATTCTTGAAAGAAAAAAAAACAAGTTAAACACACACAAACAGACAGACCGATAAGGCTGACTGGCCACACAGTGACTTATCCTCATTTTCACCTCGGACCGTATTCCAAAACCTGCTCGTGGCAGTTCAGGGGTTTTGCTCGCCTGTTCAAATTGGTGGGCTTTTCAACCGTTACCGGCTTCGAGTACCGTTACCGCGTGCCCCGGGATTCCGTGACGTCATGACCTTTACCCATAATAAGGAAGGAAGCGCATATCCGTACAACATGTAGTGATATGGACAGTGCATATACGTACAACTCACACAATTCGATGACGTAGAACACACACCGGAATACTATTATTACTGACCTTGTTAATTTGCATAGTTTTTAAAGCTAGGAATCGGCTTAGTAGCAAAACAATCCGACTTCTGTTCGGAGATTGTGTGATCTGCGCTAATAATATACTTGAGTGTACGTCGATCACCAATGGCTACCCCAATCCCTTTTCGCCTGATTGGTCAATCTGACTACCGCTCATTGATACAAACTGACTAGACCCTCACGCCCCCAGGTCCATCTGACTATTCCATGTGTTGTCACTTGAAATTCGTGAACACCATACCAAGTTTTGTTTCAGCAAACCTTCACCAGTCGCGCTTTTTGGTAAGCATGTTGTACGGATATGCACTGTCCATATCCATACAACACGTTGTACGGATGTACACTTCCTTTAAAGTAAGGTCCACTTTGACCGCATTTGTTCACTCCTCCAGCAAATACCATCCCTCGTCACTTTTTATTTTGGGTTGTTGCCCCGCCATAATCTTGCACCCAGTCCTACTAGCTACCCACTACCTGTCTTTGTTCTCTGTAGGCCAATATTTGTATTATAATTAGTACTTACCTCCTGCAACACTGTTGATTCCACGCGTATCGATCATGTCGTTCCAATGGATCAAATCAACACTGTCGAGAGGGGGAAAGTGCACCATGGGGTAGGGCACTTTCTCCATACCCACAGCCCTGGCATGCAGCACAAAAACTATTTAGCTGCTGACCGTCTGCCAAGACGAAAAGAGCCAATTATAATTAGTACTATGACCAAATCCGTGTTAAATATAGCTCATTCTTTGATAACTGCATTATTTTGATCAGTACACAGGTATATTTTTTCAGCATTTTCCTTGCACTATTAAGTGTTGTCGACGTCGCCCCTTATTCCCGTACTAGTGTTAGAATACAGATGGGGAAATGTAGAGTGAAAAGTCAGTACCTGTACCAAGGTGAAGCGCATTACAACAGGACACAGCGTGCCTTAGCCGGTGAACCGTGAAAAGATGTACATGTAAATAGCTATCGCGCGGAACGGTACAAAATTCAAGTTACGATTTCTCGCTCATCGAGACCTACGTCACTGCAAAAAAATTCCCTCTCGCCCCGTGACCTTTGGGACCCCGGTAACGGCCCTGGTAACGGGTAAGAACAGGGCCAACTGCCTCGTCTATGGATAACTTATTGACAGACAGACCAACATAAAATAAGAATGCGCATGAGGCTATACACGTTGTATTTTATTATAATACACATGTACATGTTCTGCGATCGCTTCAGTGACGTGACTCTATTTCAGGCTGGACTCCGTGCTCACAAACTGGTGCCCTACAGACACCTGTCACTTTGCCACATACACGCCGGTTTCAATTGCTATTTTCTCAGTCATCATTGGTTGGTCAACTCTCACTATCTGGCCAACTATGATGTCGCTTGGGTAAATAAAACACAAATAGATGGTTAGCCTATCTCAACATCTGGCCATCTATAGTAGCACCTGGGTAAATAAACACAACTACGTGTATTTGACACACTTTCCATTTGGCATAATTTCTCTGCCTAGACCAAGAAAGGGTAGCATGACGTTTGGAGCACCAAAATTTTTAAAACATGACATTTGGAGCACTGCCTAAATCTAGGCCAAATTGCAGTATGACATTTGGAGCACTACCAAAAATTAATCAAATTTCAGTATGACATTAATTTTGGTGCACCTATACCGCTGCTGGTATTAAGGTTAGGGTTAAGGTTAGGGTTAGTATTAGGGTTCCTGAAAAGAAACTTTCTATCCCTGTGGTACCCACCGCAATTGCAAAATATTCGTAGAGTAATCGATAGTCAACAGGTTGATTAAGGATTAATCGATAAAGTCACAGCCCAGATGCTAGTGCTCCAGATGTCACGTGCCGGCTTTCTTTGAACTAACTTAGTGCTCCAAATATCACATGGCGGCTTTCTTTGATCTGCAGTAGTGCTCCAAATGTCACACAACCCAAGAAAGGAATAGGGGAGTCCTTGTTCACGTGAGATCTTTAGCAAGACTGCAGATTCTAACTGTTTGGTTTGAAAGGGTGCTTGTTGAGTTTTTTTCTTTTCTTTTGCCGCTACAAGAACGAGAGATCCACTAGTATAAACATCTTTATTCAAAAAAGTAATTTTTAAAAAATCACTCAGATTTACAACTATGACTATGAGTATGACAAACTGTAATTTCTCGTAAATGCAGCTACTAAATTAAAATGACGAGCAAATAAATGTTACTTGTGTGTGTGTGTTTGTGTGTGTGTGTGTGGGGGTGGGGGGGGGGGGTTTACAGTAATCATATTAGGCAAAACGGATTCTTAGATGACGAAATGAATTATTATTAATCTCACGTAATCCATTTGCCATCTCACAGAAAAGGTGGCGTCCTGATGCTCCTGTACACGACATTAGCTATCATGTGCCTTGTGGTGTGCATTGTTTCTACACTGGAACTGAGAAATGGCTACAGGCACACCTGTGACTCCATGCTGGAATTCTCTGACACAATCCCGTATGTCGCAAGTTCTTGTTGATTGGTTTGTTTCAATGTCATCCAAAATTATGACGATGACCCCACGGTCTCACCCCCACCCCAGCCCACAGCCCTTACATTGCAGCTGAATAAGCGTTTTTTGCACAGATTTGTTTGTTGTTTCTTTTTTGGGGGGGAGGGCACAATTTTTTTTATTGGAAGTGCATATCCGTACAACATGTTGTACGGATATGGACAGTGCATATACGTACAACGCACACAATTCAATGACGTAGAACACACACCGGAATACTATATTACTGACCTTGTTAATTTGCATAGTTTTTAAAAATATGAATCGGCTTAGTAGCAAAACAATCCGACTTCTGCTCGGAGATTGCGTGATCTGCGCTAATAATATACTGGAGTGTACGTCGATCACCAATGGCTACACCAAATTCGTAGCAGCATAGGAGCACAAATTCAAGTGCATAAAAAAGCTAGGTCCCGATCTCGAGGTCTTTACTTTCGTTCTGAGTCGTGAGGAAGTTGAGGAGAAGGAAAGAGTCGTTAGTTTGCCAACGGCTAAACAGTGAACTTAGGATTGATTAAACATAATTATGAGGTGATGGGCCCGAACGTTTGTCGCAAGGGTGTACACCACAAAATTTGACGGGAGGTGAAAGAAAACGAAACAAAACGTTAAAAACCCTGCCCCTCCAGGTATGAAAAAGGAAGTGAATAAGGGTAGTTGCTCCTCAGAAGAGTGCATTCAAAGATTTGGCGATTTCGACATCGGGATAACAATATATGGAAAAAGTTGCTAGTATTTTTTGTCCTTTGAACATAATTATAGACCTTTTTCACTTCCGCGTTACGGTTGTTTGCGGGAACCGCACTGCTTCGAAAAGCACCGTGTAGGGCAAAAACCTCCACTTGCCTCAGTGATGGCATCTGAATATGTGCGCAGTCTAAGCAAAGATGCATTTTTATGCCAGAACCAGCACGTAACGGGTTTATACAGTTGGGTGCCCAACAAGAGGATGGCATCGTTCGACTGTTGTCCACCGCTTTCTGCCTTACAAGTGGGGCACGCCGCCATTTTGTTTGCAAATCACGTGATATGGAGGACGGTAGATGAAAAGGGTCTATATTTGAATTTGAAACTTTCACCTTTAAGTTCGACACGCCGAACATTCTACTTCCGTTCATTTTTTTTTCATTCCTACATATTTTGCCCTTCATCCCCTTAACATGGACACACACACAAAAAAAACTCTCATATTTTACCCCCACCCCCCTCTCCATACACTTCAGAAAGCATAATTATTCCCTGTCCCGAAGAACTGCATGCACAACACGTTCAAGTTATATAGGGCTGCATGTTGATATAATCTAGAGCTTGTTCCTTAAGGTAGCCGGATCTTAAAACCACATGATAAAATTAGTATTTTTCAAAAAATTAGTTATGGTTTCTTTATGTTCTAACATCATTTAGATACAAAATAAAACCATAATGATACCTAAATATGGCTATATTTTATGTTTTAGAGTATTTTTGGAACCTAGGGTAAGTAAAATATTCATTGACAACAGTTTGTTTACACTGGTTACCACCGTATTTTCCCCATCAATTATCACATTTAATCAGAAAATGCGAATCTATAATGAAACTACAGCTCTTCAGTACTGAAAACATGTGTCATTGTTTATTACAAAGGTGTTTACATGGTAAGATGCAGAACGTGAATGAAAATTTGAACGCACTGATTTGGGACAGGTGTAGCAAAGAGTATTATGTTGATAGATATACTGTTGAAGAGGCTGTATGGAGTGCAGTAACCTATTTGAAGGATGGATATGACTCTGTGGAAAGTTTAATGCCAAAGCTTGGAGCACAGGTTGGGACATTATCGCATACTATGTGCTGTGTCGGTAACAATGAGGGGACCAAGAATTCATCTCGCAAGAGTCTCAACTCTTGCAAAAAGCTCAGAAAAGTCCTCAGAGTTGAAAGGCAAAGGTTCCAGGACACCAAATAAAGACATGGAAGGGGATGTCTACATCCCTGGGGGCCATTGAAGGACCTAGGTGCCTGTTAATTGAAGGACCTAGGTGCCTGTTAATTGAAGGACCTAGGTGCCTGTTAATTGAAGGACCTAGGTGCCTGTTAATTGAAGGACCTAGGTGCCTGTTAATTGAAGGACCTAGGTGCCTGTTAATTGAAGGACCTAGGTGCCTGTTAATTGAAGGACCTAGGTGCCTGTTAATTGAAGGACCTAGGTGCCTGTTAATTGAAGGACCTAGGTGCCTGTTAATTAGAATGAAATGTGTTTCAAGGTTGTTTCGAGTGGTTTTTGTCCGTTTTCTCAAATTAACATTTTCAGCTAATATACAATTGTTTAAACTCTGATTGTGAACTAACGACATAAGATATCAACATGAAACTTTGCATAGTTATTTTCAAGATATTGTTGTATGTCCTAAACCTCAATGAAAGCTTCCATCTTGAAAACTGTCCAAATTATGTGTCTCATGCATATGTAATTAGGGCGCTTTTTTCTACTTTTCTGTCAATTGCATAATTCACCTTGCGCAGAACAAAATCTGTTTGGTAAAATACTAGTTTTTTTGGTTTAGGACATGGGATAGGCATTTCGGATGATATACTGAACGTTTCAGGCAAAAATATTTTAAAAACCCAGGAGATATAAGAATTTGGGTAAAGCCTGCATATTTCACTTGACGGCTGCCATATTGGATGCCTAATTTGCATATTCAAAAAAATGTTCACGCAGAAAAATTTCTTTCATGCTATATTGATAGTATATGTAAAGAAAATAAAATATATTCAAAATAGCCCAAAATAACTCATTTTAGGATCCAGCTACCTTAAGACACGAGGATCTGACCATACTAATATATTATATGGTGTGGTCTTTGCCACATTGTCGAATGCGACATTTTGAGCTTTTGACATGAAAGCGTATCTCTCACTCCTAATTTCAGTGTGAATAAGACAGTGTCATTCCAATCGGCTGAGTTTCGATTTTGAAAGGTGTAGAACAAAACCCTGATTTCACACAACTCTTCAAAGCTTCAATCCTCCTTTTCTTGAAAAGGCAAAAATTCACATACGACAGTATGGAAAATATTCGCCGATATTATTTTATCATGCTCCATGGCTGGACTGACCGTGGTCCAGATTCTGATTTTTGTGATCTTTTTGTCATTAGCTGACTTTATCGACACACTCATTCCACGCTCTCATTCAGGAAGCAGGAGCTGACCTGTGTACACCTCAACAATGTGGACATTCACATAAGTGAAGTCAACAACAGTCAAATGGTACGGAATATCCACAAGGCCATGTTTACAGCAGAGGTGAGTTCTAGGAAATACAAATTCCGAGAATTGTGCCTTGTTTCATTTCTGGGTTGTTCATTTAACAAACAACAACAAAAAGTTGCACTATGTCAAACCGAGTGGTCTGCCGATGACTCATCCAAGTTAGTTTATATCTAAACCTTTGGGGGGTGCGGGTGGCGGGGTGGGAGGGGTGTTTCTTTATTTCTCATTGTCTCACTTTGCGAAATGTGATAGGTGCAACAGTTAGGCAGAGCTGACGAAGTGTGACGAAAGATTTTTTTTTCAATTTTATTAAATGCTGGCGTTTCAGCGTGCCAAGATAGACCTCTAGACTAGATTCCAACTCACTCAGGTAGTTGGAAGTCGGCGAACCTTCTACAATTTCACTAATAGTCCTAGTGTATTCATCTTCCCAAATCTTGGCTGATATTTTAACTTTTTTCCGGAATAAAGAACCGAATCACTTGTGAGAACCAGACCATGGGAGATTTTCGGAAGAACAGAACCCAAGATGTGTGTCACAAATCCCAGACTGGGAGATGTAATAGTTTATGACAGGACGACAATCACGAACAAACAAGTTTAACACTTAACAAAACAACCCATCAGACTCACACATTTATTAAACATAATTATACATATAATAGCGCAATTACATACATTATATTATTGAAATGAACTGCCGTACAACGGCCTTATTCTCACACACACTCTCCCTCGGATCCACAATCCGGTAGTTACTCCTAAAGGCACTTCGGCCTCAGCCTCTCCCCTCAGGGTCTTAATAGCACATTAGTAATTCACTGGCACCGCCGTCTCTCAGTATCACCTTTCTATTGTCATACACCTTAATATTCCACTCGCATCTCCACAGGGCAATAACACATTATTATTTCCATAGCCATCAACATGGCAACAACATAGTATCAGTTCACTAGCCTATCAACATGGCAACAATATAGTATCTCATTCACTCTCATATCTACGTCCCTGTCCGTGGCCTGACTGCCACGACTTTATGTGCCTCTACTGTCCTACACTGACAGCCTCACTTCTGGCCTCTGTGTGGCCTCCGGCCCTATGCTGGCCTATCCCCTGTGCTCATCGAGGTGGCTCTTCGGCCCGTCCCCGACACCTACAAGAATAACATTACATTGGTATAATACCCTACCATTTCTATTCACTCCACCTCTCCTTACAATCCATGAAGCGTACACACACTAGTTCACCTTTCACTCACCACACATCTTACGGTAACACACCTCCATCGGAGTACACACTACTCACTCGCGCTACACATCCATGAACTCACTTTCATCTATCGCTCATGGCGCACATTGCTATATCCAATACCAAGGACTTCCACATTCCTCACATATACTTATTCACATCATGGTAATAGACGAATATAATATAATACATCAATCATAATAATCAATCAACGTTCTACATACCAGTCATTACTGGAAAGACTCTCACTAGTCTTCTCGACTGCTTCCTTTTATGTCCGCCCGATGGGCTCTTATTCACAGGTCCGCTCCTTAGGACCTTCTAACTTGCAGTGATAGTTATACAGCGCTTTCGCCTCCTTCAGACCCCCCCCCCCCCACTACTCACAACAGCACGCTTAACTTGCTGTCTACTGTGAGTCCTTCTTACTCTACACCCGCTCTGTAGCAATCCCCTTAATTGCACTCACTCCACTCGTGACAATGTGTACCCACCTTTTGGCTGTGTGTAGATGGAAAGAGATTTATGTAGGCTGAAATTACTCAATATTGCATAATATGTGGTTATCGCACAATATTACACGTATGATGATCGCACAATATTGCACATTATGCAATGATCGAACAAGTAGTGATTACACAATATCGCATATTGACGATCGCACAATATCGCACATGTTGTGATTACACACTTTCTCATACTGATAATTGCACAATATCGCATATGTTGTAATCACGCCGTGCTGTGATCGCACAGTATCCACAGATTAGTGTTCATGGCCAAAACTGTATGGCAGGGGTGCTCAACCCTTATTGACATAGGATCTACTTTTACATTTCCCAGCCTTTGGAGATCTACCAGTCTGGCAAAGTCCTGAAACAAAAAATAAAAGAAACCGAACCTATGCTGTTGTCCCTATCGGCATTATTCACTTTAACGTACAACTAACACAAAGCCGTCACATCCAAGAAAAACGACCAGCTAAAATACAAAAACAAATAAAATATAGCGAGGTGTGTCCTACATTTTCATCCCGCGATCGACTGCCAAGCACTTGAAGATCGACCGGTAGATCGCGATCGACTGGTTGAACACCCCTGCTGTATGGGTTAGGGTTTGATAAAGATCCATATTCCTATTTCCTCGGGCAGGCTGTGGGATGGTGCTTGGCTGGCCTGGCCATCACTGAGGTTTTGATTTGCATGACAACGTTTCTCATTATCTGGTTCCACTTTCACTTAACGCCTGACGATGGCTACTGGGAATCTGAGGAAGATATGTCAGACACCTATGATGACGACTTCAGCAGTGAGAAAACAGGTTCTACTAACTGGTGATCAAGAACAATTCCAAGTTAATCAACCTGCATGAACAAATTGAAAATCTAAAGGGAACGATATCGTACTTCGGTGTGGCGAATTTTATCTTGTAGATTTCTTTCCATTACCCTTTGGGTTAAGTTCTTAATTTGTTCATAAGTTGTTTTGTAATCGTCCATGTTTGGCAACCATAGATAATCATTGGAATAATGCTCTGGTTGAATACGTATCTCTTCAGGGACATTTAAATAGCAATTTACAAATATGCATATTCGATGTTGGCACAGCATTTGCTGACATCTTGCCCCACTCATTCACTCAGGGTGACTGCCCACTGGCAGCTGAATAAACAGTGCAACCAACCATCTTGTTGGCATGTTGCCAAAAGCATGACGCTGCCTATGTTAGCGTGGCTAAAACTTCAATATTTAGTTTCTCAACTCGCTACTGGACATGCATGTCGAATGCTACTACCTCCCCACAATATGAGGACACTGTGGTCAAGAGGCAAGATGCTCGCTTCTCATGCCGAAGGTACCGGGTTCGAATCCCGGTCTGCGCAGGCATGTTGGAATTTTGGGATTTTTTCTCATATTTTCCTGTCTCTGATCTTACGGGACGTAGGATCGAGCACTTAGTCTTCTCGGATAAGGACGAAAAACTCGGAGGGCCCGTCGGCACGTTGCACACGTTAAAAATACCTTGGCAGTTGCAAATAAAAAAGAGCAGGCCGAACAGGCCGCTGCCCGGGCAAAATTAAATAAAATTTATCCCTACTACTCCCTCCCCCTCTATTCCCCCCCCCCCCCAACCCCTCCCCGGCGCTGCACTGTGGCGACGACGTGTCTGCTCCAGTTGTAACTGGGCTGCAATGACACTAAAGCAAATTTCCCAAATGTGATTTAAAAAGTATACAAAATACATAAATACCCCCCCCCCCCCCCCACAAAGAAAAAAAAAAACCTCATATAGCTTTGGTTTAGTCTATTTTTGAAACTACATCTATTTCTTTTGTAGTGACCCTAGTAATATTATGTAAAGAGTGCACAGCTGAAATAGTGTTTCACATGTTTATAGATTTCACAGCTTGGTTACAGTATCTCATTTACAGTTTGGTCTGTCAATATTATGAAACTGCACAAGTCAATTTGCGCAACTAGCGATCACAACTTTTTTCTTGTCAAAATGTCCTATGTACTCCTTAGGGGAATTTATGTGGCTTTATTTTTCTCTTAATTACAAAGTGTATGTGGGTGGGGGGTTGATTTATAATATTTCAACTTTCTATTTATATTACTAAAGATTTTTGGGACGTGGAATGTGTTTCAAGTCAAACACCTAGTCAGCATCCCTACGTCAATCCGATGTAAGTTTGAATAGATTTTCATTACGGTTGATAAGATTCCCTTAGGGACGGATTCTCTACATCAAACCGACATTGACGAGATGTCGTAAACCAGCGGATCCACCCAGGAACGAAGACGATGTCTGTGCGCTATTGGCCCAAACCCACCGACCTAAATGTCAGACCTACGGTGCTGTGCCAGAACTGCAGAAAACCGTAGATTTTCTTTAAAGAACAAATCTGCGGATTTAGATTTGGTGAACGAAAGAAGAAGAAGAAAATTTAATGTCTGTGCGCAAACGTGACGTCAAGCCTACGCTCTGGATTTCCTCAAGGTTGCTGGTTGGACATTTGTTGTTGTTGTTTTTTTACGTCTCCTGTGAAATTAGGTCATCCTTCGCACTTGCGCGGTTTCACAATTTTACAGGTGTAATTTTTGTCAAGTTTTACCCTTTGTCGTGTTTAACAATTTCAGTTCTGTTACTAGATTTGGATCAATTGGGGGCGAGTTTTTTGTCACAATCGAGTTGTGTGCAACATTTCTGAATGAAACTTTGAAAAGGGAGAATGTATGGAATAAAGGTTGACGATAATTCTCCACAGTAATATTTTGCATGTGTTTTTAGTGAATAAGCGTTGACGGCTCTGCTGTCAGTTACAAGTTCTCTGTGTGTTCATTTTCTCTTTGAATTCCAAAGCTCTTGTCCACACCTACTTAATCCCACAACACCAACGATTTCATGTATATTCTGTCTGTCGTCTTGCTTTTTCCTAGCACAATGTGACAGTTGTCCTGTGGAGGTGCTTCCTCTAAACCCAAACTCAACGATTTCAGCAGTTCTCGGAGAGGACTGAGATGAACGCGAGGCCTGCAGATTCACGAAAGCATTTTAACTCTTTCCATGCCAGGGTCATTTCCACGTTTGCGCCAAGAGTTTTTTGCTCGCGAAAAATCAAAGCAAGGGTGAATCAGAAAACTGAGAATTTTACTAGATCTAGATCTACCTCAAATCGTTGAAACCTAAGCATGTTTGTTATATCAAATTGAAGGAAAATGGATGAAGAAGCTGAAAAACACATAAAGAAGTGTATGATTGATAGATAGGAATGTGAAGTACAAGCGAAAGGAAGAGCAGAGTCGTGCCAGACGAAAGAAACCCCGGAATTGATATCGTTTATATTTATATACAGAAGTTTTTTTAAATTCTATTTGTGAAACTTAAACTGGTGAAGCCATGAGTACGAAACACTTACTAAAGAACCAAACAAACAAACAACAACAAAAAGTCACACAGTGACCGTTATCGTGCCGACGGGCCGCAGAACACAAACTCAAGTCTGTCAGGGACTAATGCTATGCCTTTGCCACTTTACTGACAGCCAGCCTCGGGGGGTCAAATTTAATTAACGACACTAGCACTGGCAGCCAAATTGGAATATCTGCTTGTAAAAATGGAGGTCAAAGTTTAACAATTTACAATTCTTTTGGATATTCAGTTCAACGTGTTGATCAATATTTACAACAAGGCAAACAGACAAGCAGAAAAGTAGACCTTGTCCTCATTTATCAAAATAAAAAAATTATTTCCTAACCCTGCGCCTTGCCTCCGAAACAATTGCATTTTGTGGCTCATGGGATCCATATAATTATAGTTTTACTATCTTTAGCTCCATTCGTGCTGTAAAATTCATCGACTTTTCCCCCAGGAATCTTGACATAATTTTAATATTTTTATAATCCTTTATATTGTCAGCACCCTGTGGTCAAAATTACGAGTATTTTTTTTATTTTGCTTGCATTTCAAATTTGACCTGCTTAAACCATTGTGGTCTTTGGGGCAAAACGTTGTGAATGCTGCAGTACATTAATTTTGTACGTTTTTCTTTTTTTAGTTTTTCGTGTGTGTGAGTGTTATTGTTGTTGTTGTTTTTGTTGTTTTTGATTTACTTGCATCTCATCAAAGACCATATTACTCAACTTGGCGGTCCAGACCAGAGTAAGGCAAGCCTTTGGACCATACGAAGACCAGTTGTCCACAGTGAAAAGAAGGAAAATGAGATGGTAATGACGTATCAAGAACAACAGGATTTGCCAAAAACCATTCTACAAGGAACAGTGCGAGCAGCCAGAGAAAGAGAGGAAGTCAGAGAAAGAGTTGGCAGGACAACATCCGTGAATGAACTGGCCTCTCACTCAACAGCTGCCCAAGAGCATCCCAGAACCGGGAATGTGTGGAATGGAGAAAGCTGGTTGTAAAGTCTTTTGTGACGCCCCAACGGTCTTCTAAGATCGGGAGAAAGAGAGGGGGGAGGGGGAGAGAGAGAGAGAAAGAGAGAGAGAGAGGGAGAGGGAGAGAGAGAGATTTGCTTGCATTTTGTATGCAATGTTAAATAGAGGCGACATAGAGTTGTGTAAAAAAGAAGGCATGCAAAATTACCAGAGACAGTTTGTGCAATCTTTCTCCCGTCTCTCGCCCCCCCCCCCCTTTCCTTTCTTTTTCTCTCTCTCTCTCTCTCTCTCTCTCTCTCTCTCTCTCTCTCGCGCGCGCTTTCTTCCTTACTCTGTCTCTCCCTCGTTCTTTCTGTCTGTCTGTCTGTCTGTTACACACTCCACAAATCACCACAGAATTTCACGAATTCTAATGCCTTTATTGATTTTTTTTTCACTCAAATAACTAACACTACTATTATACTATACAATACAGTGACAGAACTTAAATAAAAACACAAACACATTCAAGTTCAATGTGTAGAGCACTAAGGAGGATCTAACAAGGCATTCTGTTGTCATGGCCAGTTCCTAGTGCGGTTGCCAGCTTGCACTTAGCGTTTCCTCAGCATGGTCAGAGAACGGCTGACAACACGTCCTGGTGTAGTTGGAGGGGGTAGGGAGTAGAAAAGAAGATGATACAGATTACCATGAACCATGATCTAGAATCTCTTAATTCTGGGTCTAAACAAAGGGAACAAACAGCTTCAACAACCCATATTCACCGCGGAAGTCAAATGTCAAGATTTCTGTACAGTCTTTCCCTTAGCAATAGCATAAATGGCACTTTTATTCCAGATTTTGTTGACGGGAACCCAATGTCAGTTTTTTCCTTGATAATATTATCCCCTTCAACCCCCACCCCACCCTCGGGCGCCCCCAAAGAAAAAGCTTTCTGAGTTGCCAAAGTGATTGTTTACGTTTGAGAAAATAATTACAAATGGCATTATCGAACATATTACGCACTGAAATGTTGAAAATGATACGTCACTGATGTTGCCGAATAGATCACTTATTGAATCGCGGAAAGGATTACTCGCTGAAATATATCAAAAGGATTGCATACTGAGTTGTTCATGTTGAAAAGATTACTGGGATGTCGAAATCGAAAGGATTATTAGATGAGTTGTCGAAAGAATTAACCTACTGAATCACTGAAAAGATTACTCACTGGGTCTTAAAAATAAAAAAAATCATAATGAGTAGTTGAAAAGATTTCTGACTGAGTTGTCGAAAGGATTATTTCCTGAGTTGCTGATAAGATTACGTGCTGGGTTGTTGAAAAAGGATTAAAATAACGAGTAGTCGAAAGGATTACTATTTGGGTTGTGGAAAGGACTGCTCACTGAATCGCCCATAGATTTACTGAGTTATTGAACGGATTTCTAGCTCAGTTGGCGGAAGGATGATTAATTGAGTTCTTGAAAGAATGACTAACTGGGTAGTCCAAAGCTTTACTAAATGAGTCGTCGAAATTATTACTTACTGAGTTGTCGAAGTCTGGATGGACAGCTGAACTGTGCTGTGTTTGCATCAATGACAGATATGATGAGCTTGTCGAAGAATTCCGAGACCTGTGGCCCACATACGTTGCTGACCTTTCTGCTCATACAATCACCCATTTCATTGGCTACTCTGGAGGAATAATAAGTAGATGGATGAAGAAAGACAAAAAGAAAGGCAGAAAGAAAGAAACTCAATACGACTTGAAATATACTCAATTGCGTCACCAGAATTGAGATATAAAACCTTCATGCACTGCTCAGCTGCCAGGCTGAGTAAAAGTTATTTTCTCCAAGAAGCGCAAGTCCTGTGAAACCAGCTCCGATTTTTTTGAAAACAGTTTTCTCGAACAATTGGCGTGGGAAAGGGGAGGGGGGGGGGTGGTGTAATAGATTTGCTCCGTCCTCATTGGAGATCGTAAAAAAATTCAATATCACAGTAATCTTTTAATTAAGTGGAAAATATGTGTATGTGTGGGGGTGGGGGGTCGGTCAGCTTTTGTGGCTTCAGGGGAAAGAAACCAGTATGAAGCTTATGAAAACTCAGACACCTGGCCAGAAAATGTCCACGATCAAATACAACACTATAGGTCACTTCAAACTAATCCGTCCGAGTTTTTCTTCTTAAACAATTCCACCTAAATGATGTGTATAAACCAGTTTGTCTCAACATTAAAAAAAATATTTTTGAGCATATTTACTGAAGAAATAACGTTTTTTCTTCAATACTCTATGTGAATATCGATAATTGGTTTGCAGTGCAAGTGATGGGTTGCTTATAGTAATCAGACAACAAAAAACTGCCCCTAAGTTATTATTTTGAGACGAGCCATACATGTAATAAGCAAATGAACAGACCTTTCTTCAGACTTGCAACCAAGACTCACTATACCAAGACGGTGCAATCGATCGTTAAATACAAAGGCGAAGAGTTCCGCAGCGTGCGTTGTCTGCTAGACTGACCAAGCGCGTATGGTGTGCCCAGTCATGGCTCGGTTAGCAAAGATTTAATGGTGGCATGAAGTAAACAGTGATTTATTTTCTTTATGTCCCATTGGATGAGATGAGGTTAATAGACTACCAAGACTATCAAGAACTGTACAATAGAACATCTATTCAAAGAATTAATTTAATGATTAAAGCAAATTACTACTACTACTACTATTTCCTGTTGCACCCACTGGTGCTTAGGGCAGCAACAAAGGATCTCCAGCCCTGTCTGTCCTGGGCCATCTTTGCGAGAGTTCCCCATGAGTGATTGAAGGATTTCATCTCTGCCTCGATTGTTCTCCGCCAGGTTGCCTTGGGTCTGCCTCGCTTGCGCCGTCCCTCCGGTGTCCACTGAAGTGCTGTTTTGGTTATAGAATTTGCTTCCTTTCGCAGCACGTGTCCAAGCCATCTCCATCGTCTCTTCGTGATGATGTTGGCTATTTCTTCTTGCTTGCATCGCCTTAGTAGTTCCTGATTAGAAATCTTGTTTGGCCAAAAGATGCGGAGAATCCTACGAAGACATGTGGTGTGGAAGGAAGACAACTTGGCGAGGTCACCTTCTGTCATTCGCCAACACTCTGATCCATACAGGAGTGTGGCTAGGACACAGCTTTGGTACAGTCTGATCTTGGTGTTGATGCCGTATTGTGTCGATTTCCAGATGTTGCTCATACTTTGAAAGACAGCCCTTGCATTTCCCAGCCTACTTTGGATGTCCTCCTTTGTGCCACCCTCTGGTCTGATAATGCTACCAAGGTATTTAAATTTGTCCGTCGTGGTGAGGTTCTTGTCATCTACTTGCACTGGTGCTGGAGTGTCTACATTTAGGGTCATAATCTCTGTCTTCTTCTGGCTAATCCGAAGGCCTACTTTGCATCCAAAATTATGTAGTCTCTGCGTCTTATCTTGCATATGTTGGTGACTATGTGACAATAGCGCAAGGTCATCCGCAAAGTCCAAATCCTCTAGGTTGTCGAAGAGTGTCCATCTGATGCCTCTTGGTGCATCCTCTGTAGTTTTCCGCATAATCCAGTCGATTACGAGGTTAAACAAAATTGTTGACATCACACATCCTTGCCGTACACCAGTTTTCACTTCAAAGGATGCATCACTGTTTCCGACACTGCAACTGAAGTTCTTGTAAAAGCTTTTGATGAGTTCAACAAGCTTGCTGGGAATCCCATAGTGCCGAAGAATGCGCCATATACTCTCTCTGTGGATGCTGTCGAAGGCCTTTTCGAAGTCAACGAAGTTCACATAGAGCTGCCTTTGCCATTCTGAACACTGTTCTATGATGTTTCGGAGTGTGAAGATCTGGTCAATGCATCCTTTCCCCTTTCGGAATCCGGCCTGTTCCTTTCTCAGTGTCTTGTCCACAGCATCGGACATACGTTGCACAATGATCTTGGCAAGGATTTTGCTGGGTATAGAAAGGAGAGTGATACCACGCCAGTTGTTGCAATCGCTGAGTGCTCCTTTCTTGGGTATTTTCACTATTCTGCCTTCATTCCAGCTCTTTGGTACTGCTTCTGCTTCCCAGATAGCTGTGAACAGTGGCTGAAGGATGGTGGCTGACTGATCCGGATCTGCTTTGAACAGTTCTGCAGTCAAGTTGTCTTTTCCTGGGGCTTTGCTGTTTTTTAGGCTCTTTATTGCTGCCACTATCTCTTCCTTCTTTGGTGGATCTATGTTGATGTCAAGGTCTTCAGCAGCATCTTGTATTATTATTCTATCTTCAGGTGGTGGCCGGTTTAGTAATTCCTGAAAGTGCTCTGTCCAGCGTGTATCCTGTTCTCGTTCTGTAGTCAGTAGTTTCCCATTCTTGTCTTTGATTGGAACACTTGGTCTTCCACCGTACTTGCCACAAATGCGCTTAGTGATCTTGTAGAGCTTACCCTGTTCTCCTCTTGCTGCTGCCTCCTCCGCATCTGCCGCTAGCTGTTCCATGGCTTCTCGTTTATCTTTCTTTACTAGTCTCTTCACTTTCTTATTTAACTCTGTGTAGCTATGTTGGTACCTCTCTTTCAGCCTTTCCGATTTCACTTGTAGGAGTTTCTTTTTCATGACTTTCCTCTCCTCGATCACATCCCATGTTCTTTGTTGGATCCACTCCTTGCTTTTCCCTTTCTCATTAAATCCAAGGCAGGCTACACTGCTCTCTGTGTACACTGTAGTTACTCTTTTCCACTCTGAATCGATTCCTCTTTCATTAGGGTTGTTCTTATCAGACTCTCGTAGAGCCTGGAATCGGTTCTTGACTTGTATGTTGAAGGCATTTCTAACACTTGCATCTCTCAGTTTCTGAATATTAAGGTGTCTTTGCTTTGATGTCTTGATTCCGGTCTTGTTCAGTTTAATTTTGATAAGTGCTGCCACTAGATGGTGGTCGCTGGCTACGTCAGCTCCTCTTTTCACTTTCACATCTAGAAGGGATCGTCTCCACATACCGTTGATCATCAAATGGTCTATTTGGTTCTTGTCTCTTCCATTTGGAGAATTCCATGTGAGTTTGTGAATTTCTCTGTGTGTGAAAAGGGTCCCTCCGATGACTAAGTTGTTCAAGGCACAAAAATCCACAAGCCTTTCTCCATTGTCATTCCTTGTTCCAGTTCCATGTTTTCCCATTACTCTTTCATAATTTATATCATCTTTACCTACCTTAGCATTGAGGTCTCCCATGACAATGATGAGATCATGCCGTGGCGTCATGTCCATTTCCCCCTGGAGTTGTTCATAAAAGTCGTCTTTGTCTGTGTTGTCGTTTTCGTTGGTTGGTGCATAACATTGGATGACAGTGATGTTTGTGTGTCGTCCTTTCATCCTCATCCTCATCAGTCTGCTATTGACTGGTTTCCACTCCAACAAGCATTTGTCCAGTCCTTTCTTTAGGATGATGGCTACTCCTTCATGATGTTGGTCATCCTCTCTTCCAGAGTAGAGAACGGTTTCTCCAGTGGATGTTTTGATTCTTCCAGATCCAGTCCATCTGCTCTCACTTACACCCAGGATGTGTAGGTTGTAGCGCCTCATCTCTGATGTTACTTGTGCTAACTTACCCGATTCATACATTGTTCTAACATTCCAGTATCCAATCCTGGTCTTGGTTTTGGCGGTGTTCAGTTCCTCCTTCATCCTGCTAGCAGTTTCCTTTCGGCTTTCACTACTTGCATTCATTCGAGTCGCGAGGTACTCAGAAGGTCCATCACATCCAGAACGTTGGTTTTTCCATGTTGCTGTTTCCGTAACGATTTTTGTTTCTTCAAGTAAGGTCACCCCAACAAGGATTTCAGGGTAGGGTTGTTAGCCCTACGCCCAACCCCCGAACCTGGAGGGCCGGTCTGTTCAATCTTGTCTGGTCCTTCCCCCATGACCTGTCCAGCTTGCTTAAAGCTATCAGGGGCACAAGGCCTCCGCTGGCTTAGCTCCTGGGATCACTGGGACACGCAAGCCACTCCTCCACGTCAAGGCATGAACAATTGGAGCAGATTAAAGCAAATAAATGAGTTTAAACTGCAAACTTTGAATGGAGTTCCTTCATACATATAAAAAACCAATGGGGAACTGTACCAGTACATCTTCTAATCTTATGAAAAAAGTGTAGGGATAACCAGGGTAGGAGAACAAGAGGAATGAAGTAGGAAAAGAGACCTGATGGGCCATTATTTGAATGTTTAAAGCAAATAAATGGGTATAAAACACAAACTTTGAATGAAACTTTGAATGTAGTAGGTCCGAGACCAGAGAGGAAATTCACATCTTCTAATTTTATGAAAAAGTGTAGAGATAACCAGGGTAGCAGAAAAAGGGTAATGAAGAAGGAAAAATGACCAGATGGGCGATTTAAAAAATCAACAAAAACTCAACAAAATCCAGCCGCAGTATTCTGATGATAATGAACGTTGAAAAAGTGTTATTCATGTTGCAGCTTCTTCAGTTTCCAACTTTCTTTCCTGAAATTTTCTGTTTTGGGGCACTACTTCTGATTGAATTTCTATTGCTTGAAGATTAATAAGGAAAAGGGAAAGAAAGAAAGAAACAAACAACAACAACAAAACACTTCCTTTAAAAGAAATTCGGGATGATCAAGTGGAAAAGTTCATTCACATAATTATTGATTGTACGTATGGGATTCCTTAGCTTTGGGAAAGTTTATCAGTATTTGATCGAAGACGTTTTATACGGCTTCCTCAAACAAACAAAAAGACGATGCCCTTATACCGAAAGTTGAATTAGCAATTAGATTTTTACGCCCCGCCCTCTTCACAAACACAAACACACAGCTGATGATCTCCATAGCACACATGCACTAGTCCAAACACAAAAATATTGGGACTGTATGAGGAGTGCAAAGGTGTATGTCTGAAGTCCAATTTACTATAATAGATAAACTTCAAGTAGGCAAACAGCTTTGCAAAGTGTTATTGTCAATTTTGATTCTTCACAAAGGAGCACTGGTCTCCTCGATTAACACGTACGACGAACCGCATACCTGCGTTTACGATTGTACGCGCCGGACTATTTTTAGAAACTCCTGGCTCGGCGGACGGAAGTGCTTGAATTGCACCGTCTTGGTATAGTGGGTCTTGGCTTGCAATATTGCTATTATGTTACACACATTGCTATAGATAGAATGCGCATGACGTCACAGAGTTTTTGTTTTGTACTTCCGCCAAACAAGATGGCCGGTGGATCAGCTGATGAGTGTAACTTCGAGATGTGTCTAAGCGGTTAAAATGCCTGCTGGTTGCATTGCAGTTGACTGTTGTGACAGGGGTGGAAAGGATGTATCCAAGCTGGTCAGATTCCCTACCATCCGTGTAAACAAGAGAAGGGAAGTGAAAGAATTGACCTAATGTCTCCCATGTGCGTATACACACGTGTCATTGTTTACAGTAGTGAACTTTTTAAAAACTCGCCGCCGATTGGTTCGCGACGCCTTAAGTGGGTCCGGACAGACAAGATGGTGGATATGCGCATTCTACCTATACACATGTACCCCGATGTCACTTGGCCTAATTTCTTGGACTCTACACATAGGTAATGTTATATGCTCCCACAATGACAATGTAACTTTATTTCATTGGTTTCTTTTGTTTGCCAATAGTTTTGGTTCATAACAGTTGTATATTCTGTTAATCTGCCTTTCCCAATGACATCAAGTACTATAGTTAGATGAGACGATACAGTGTCCCATTTGCGCCTGTGAAAATAGCGTGCACGCAACACAGTGCCCTGATTGGGCTCGTGGCATATGGCGCAGTGCATGAAAGGGTGCTTAGTGTAATGATAAATTAAATTAATAGTACGATTTTATTACAGTGCTACGGCAACTTTAAAAAATGGCTAAAGTTTCCCATATTACAAAGTAAGCCCCTTTAATCAAGACCTCTAGTGATAGCTGAACACTGGATTAAACTCGGCATTTTCTTGTTTCGGCTTTGTAAAATACGCGATTGGCCTGTCTCCCACGCATTCGCAGTAGGTGGCGTTGCGAAACCCAAGAAGGCAAAATTGTCCATGCTGTCCCATTTTAATTTACCTAGTATCTTTGATCGCACCAAAAGGGGCAGCTTTTCAGTTCAAAAGATCTTCAATACTTACGGGCACAGGTCTGTCATGGGTCTCATTCCAAATCCAATTTCAAAAGCCATTTCCATAGCGTCGGACTCAAAGGTCTGGACGCATTGGTTCATTTCGTGTTCCAGTTGCGCATCTATGCTGGCGTCATCCAGACATGTGTTCTCCAACCGAGCCATGGCAAGTAAATCTAAAAAGGAAATTGGGCAAATAATAATAAAACATGGGATAAAAGATAGATCTTTTACGTCAGGGTCATTCCACAATTGCCCAACTTATGTTTTTGTGGTGTGTTTTTTTTTTTTTTGTAAATCAAAGAAAACTGTTTACTTCGAATACAGTGTAGCTGTTGGTAGGGTAATGACGTATTTACCATAGAAAGTTGTAGCAGAACAGTGAACACAATTCAGTAGTTTCTGTATCTGGCTTTTTAATTAGACGACGCTTCCATAACAACAGTCTAAAATGGTCATATTAGGTGGATGACGGTTTTCGTTTAAAAACTCGTAAGCCAACGAAACAAAACAATGTAATCGTTGAATATACAACGTGGCTGTCTGATAAGGTGAGCATTTCGTCTCAAAACACCTAAATTGTCAAAGAATAAAATAAAATAGCATAAAATGAACTGAAACAAACCAAAATAGATGAAATAGCATCAACCAAAAACAAATAACTAAAAGATAAATAAATAAATAAATAAAAAATAAAGTAAACTGAAAAAAAAAATGTAAAATTAAAAAAATAAACAACACTTGATAAAATAAAATAAAATAATCAACGTCTCTGTGGCACAATCTACAGTTAATACAACGTCCCACGTTTGGGGCTTCAGCTAATTCTAATCTACTGCAAGTGCATTTCTTACTCTAGTTTATCACCCTGTAGCCAGTACTGAACTTATCCAAGAAATACCACTTTACACGACTGGTGGAGGGGGGAAAGGGTAGGCACTGAAGACAAGACATAAATAAGTGATAAACGGTGATATAATATGGACAATACCGCTGGTGGCCCACTGAGTCTAGTTCGTTCTGTCTCCATTGTAATGTGATTTGTGTGGACTGTGGGGATTGCACGTACTGGTGAGATAGATTGGAAACAATTCTGTCTCACGAGGCTCGAGGGCGTCAAAACTCTCAAGAGGGACATCGTGCACTGGGTCAAAACGGATTCAAACCAGGCTTGACTCAGAGTGTCATCAGTCTCCAACTGATGTTGGATATCGGTTTACAACTGGCAAGTGGCTAATTTCACTTAATTCTGCGTTGATAAAAGCTGGTGTTGAAAGAAAAGAAACCGTGGTATTACGTGTTTGCTAGGGCTGGGCGATACCAGCACTTTGTTAGTGTCGCGACTCCAGGCTACGACACCATAACTTCTCGTTGGAGTCGATACCGACACCGACGCCAATGGCGCCATGGTTCCTTGCCGAATGGCTTCGACATTGGTGCCGACTCTGACCCCCAAGACTGACCCGAGGAGTGACGTCACAACTCCAACACTAGTGTCGACTCCGATACCCGACCCCGATTCAGACAACGACCCTGAGAATTTGCACGATGTGCAAATTGTGCAAAAATCAAACTTTAATTGGCTGTCCCCTATCATTAGTATCAAGTGCGGGGCGCTGGTATGGTACTGCAGTGTCAGGGGCTAAGCAGAAATAATTCTCCAAATATTTATAATCTTTTTAATGTAATATTTACACGCATTAAATATAAATTAGGCGGTGGTTTTGAGAAGGAAAGCTAAAGAGTGGCTGCAGTATCGGCACTAGTATCGGTACCATATTCTGGTATCGGACTCGCCAGATGAAAGTCAGTGCCCAAAGAAACGACACTGGTGTCGAAACCCTGCCCAGTACTAGTGTTTACCATTTCTGTTTTCGGGAGCGCAGAAGAAATTTGTGACATAGACGGCAGCTTCAGCTTCAGCAATTTCCTCATCGTTCCAGCAACTGCCCTTCTTGTTGTTTACACACGTATCCATGCCAGTCAGAGACCTGAACACAGAGAGGACAACAGCATTCTTGTTGAGGTGTCACAATAAATGGGTGAATAATATATATATATATTTTTTTTAATGTGGGTCGCAGAAGGGCTTGTTGAAATGTGGCATATTTGAAAGAAGAAAGAAAAAATTGTTTTGCACAGCCCTGCGCTTATTAATAATAATAATAATAATAAATAGAATTTCTATAGCGCATTTCTAATAAAATTATTACTCAATGCGCTGTACATTGCATCAATAAGTCATGCATACACTTTCCAAATCTCATACTAAAACACGCACTCTCATCCATACAAACTTTCAGTTTCACACACATAGACGCTCTTAGTCATATTACACATAACAAGAACAGTGCACATTGGATTATGCAAGCAAAATAATTGCAAATAAACTAATCTATACAAGCTTCCGATTTGAAATTGATTCAGAACTTATGTTTTTGTAGATTTTTTTTTTCTTTAGTGTTGCTAACTTTAAGGCATTTTGATTTAGTAACAACCGGGAAATTCAGTGGAAGAAGAAGCCGTGGACGACAACGCATAAAGATGCAGGACGACCTAAAGGCCTGGCTAGGAATGCACACCACCAACGACGTCATCAGTGTTACGAGTTGGGTTATATGAAATTATTGGTGTTACGACTGCATTTAAAATATCGAGAGGTTTTTAGGAATTATTCTTCCATACCATGCCACATATACTAATAACAATTCGAATAAGTTTTATCAAGGACCTGCAAGGCCACAAATTTATTTACTTTAACATCCCTAACAAATTTCGTCTAGCTCTTACATATTAAAAGGACAACATCAGCAGCATCAAATGAAAATTCAATAATATATCACTAGAAGTCTCCTCTAAAATTCCTAAAAGATTATATCATTCTGACTCATTCACAATTTAATTATTACTTATCTATCTTCCAGATATAGTCTGCCTACTATCTAACAAATAATATTCTAATGTCTCAGACGACAATGTTAACTCAGTTATTTGTGCCTACCGCTTATAAAGGATTAAACTCGTCAATACAACTGACGTAGTTAAGTTAGATCTAGATCTACTCTAGGATGGGCTGGCAATCCCCAGCCTCATCCAGACACATCAATTTCAATTTACAAATGTGTATACCAGACATTCATGCTAGATCTAGTGCAAGTTAAAATACATTGTAGTCTTGCATTCTTCGGTAGCACTTCTACTGGAGAATTTAAGGTCAGCTTCACGTTCATCGTCGAATCAATAGACAAACACTTGCACTTGGTCCCTGATACGAGATCAGGGAGCTGGAGATAATAGCAGTAGATAATTTATGGGCAGCATATGGTCTCATTCCAATGTCTATCAAGGTCATAGACATGACTATAACAATCTTCTGATTCTCTCTGGCTGAATCACGCCGACTGCCTTCACAGAAGGATATTTCTGCATGGAGTGAAGAAACCTAGGAATGGCTCCGCTTATATCTTGTGTGGCCAGCTGCCAATCCCCAGCCAACTGCCTAGATTTGATTGGTGCATCCATTTCGAGCTCAGCTCGTAGTATTAATAGATTCTGCATGGAAATCGGTCACGGCCTTGCACTAGTAACAGCCAAGGTCAAATTAACATATCAAAACCCTTACTAAAGTCTCCAACCCTCTACGTTTTATGTACGAATAACTATCTCGCCCTTATTCGCCCCCTCTCTTCCCTGCTAGAGTTCATCCAAACCACGGGGTCGAAAATTGCACCGTCACTGTTAACTCATCCATTTATTCTATCTTGCCCCACTTTCTTTCCATCTCTAAGAAAAAGCGTTACAAAAACAAACTGTCCACGAGAATAGTTCAAGGACATTTGCACTGGCTAAACTCAACGAGACCATGAAATAAACACGCCGTGACCCAGCACGACACTTCTAGTCCTAACCCTGACAATCAGGACTACGGAAAATCGTGAGAGATGGAGGGTTATGATCGCCAACACCTGCCGGCAGGGCACTTAATGATGATGATGATGAACATTCAGGCTTTGCAAAATAGTCGTCCAGCTTCTCCTTCTTCTTTCCACCTCCTACTGTCCCTTCTTCTTCCCCTTCTTCATCTTTTGACAATTCAACAACAATAGTATCAAAGGTGCTAAACAATAAATTTGGTGTCTTTAGTGGTATGACAATGAATTAACCACATCCAGGTTTCAACTGTTGGAGATGGAAGCAGAAACAGTTCTGATGGTGCCTTAACAGGTGGGAATAGCTGATATATTGTTGCTGTTGTTCTGGTACAAGTGAAAATGGTGGTAGCAGAAACCGCGTGAGTAATGTGGGTAGAGACAGCAATCATAAGAAACCCAATAATAGTAATGGTAAATGAGCTGCTTGGTGTCAATGTAAATAATATAGAATTTTGTAGAATTGGGTAAATATGAAAGTGTTGCATGACGTAAAGGTGATATAGAACTGGGTAAATATGAAAGTGTTGCATGATGTAAAGGTGATATAGAACTGGGTAAATATGAAAGTGTTGCATGATGGAAAGGTGATATAGAACTGGGTAAATATGAAAGTGTTGCATGATGTAAAGGTGATATAGAACTGGGTAAATATGAAAGTGTTGCATGATGGAAAGGTGATATAGAACTAGGTAAATATGAAAGTGTTGCATGATGGAAAGGTGATATAGAACTGGTAAATATGAAAGTGTTGCATGATGTGAAAGTAATATAGAACTGGGTAAATATAAAAGTGTTGCATGATGTGAAGGGAATATAGAACTGTGTAAAATATAGAAGTGTTGCATGATGTAAAGGTAATATAGAACTGGGTAAATATAGAAGTGTTGCATGATGTAAAGGTAATATAGAACTGGGTCAATATAAATGTGTTGCATGCTGTAAAGGTAATATAGAACTGGGTAAATATGAAAGTGTTGCGTGGTGTAAAGGTAATATACAACTGCGTAAATATAAATGTGTTGCATGATGTAGAAGTAATATAGAACTGGGTAAATATAAAGTGTTGCATGATGTAAAGGGAATATACATGTAGAACTGTGTAAATATAGAAGTGTTGCATGATGTAAAGGTAATATAGAACTGGGTAAACACAAATGTGCTGCAAGATATAAAGGTAACGCAGAACTGGGTTTTTACCAATGTGATAAAATTATATGAATGTATTTGGTTCTATGTTAAACTTAAAACCTCTGAATACGAAACATAAATAAATAACGTGTACCCAAAATAGACCGTGAAGAGAGTAAAGTGGCCGTTATCGTGCCGACGCCCTGTAAACCCCAAACTCAGACTCGAAGTACAGCACGATGTAAAGAATACATGTAGAAAACTTGCTACTTGAAAAAAAAAAAAAAGTAATGTAGGATTGGGTATTGTATAGTATGGGGGGCGGGGAGGGGGTACCTTAGGAAGTATGAGAAAAACCTAAGACATTATTGTCTAGAGAAAACTGTTTTCTTACGAGCAGTATGCAGTCACTGCCTGTTCTTCCGTTAGTTGGGCCAGAGCCGTGGGGTTGCTGGGATCTCCGTACACATTGTAGGGGGCCAGACACTCGTGCAGATCATCACACCACACAAACCGACGCCGAACTGAGGGCCCTGAATGATAATATACAAAGATACATAAATGATAATAACTGGTTGCTGACCTGTTGACCAGAAAAGAAGGCATCGCGCTAAGAGACTCATGAAGGGGCTATTAAGGCACCACCACAGCCGCCTTAATGCATGGGCGCAATAGACAGTCGCCCAGGGGCCCCTAGGGGTTTACAGGGACCCACACATGCTAATTTACATTGGTTTTTGAAACAGGGAAGAAGATCCTATTGCTTTGCCCACAGGCCCATTGTGATGTTATTACGGCACTGGACGTCACGAATATGAGCCACAAGAATAAGAAAGCAAACCAAGAAAAGAGACGGGTGAATGCAGTAGAGCAGTGATCCTCCTAACCTGTTCCGCCAGAGGTAAAAAAACAACAAAAACATCACTTTAACCCCTTGACTGCCGACGGCGTATTGTCATGGATAATCTTTTGTAGGTGGTCTGTGGAATTGTCTACCACAATTACGAAGTTTTAGACATTAGATTAAGTCTGTCTTAAAAGTTCCCGTTTACCTTTAGGAATAACCAGGATAATCAAATTTAAAAGGGACAAGGACAATAAAGATCATAGCAGTATTGCTTTGGTGTCGAAAGGGTTAAACGGAAAGGAATCTACACACACAGAAACCGTTGGCAAAGGTGACAAGATGGCTGCATAGTATTAGCCACAAAATTGAGCGAGTTACAGCCAAGCAGTCAGACACACAAGCAGGCCGACAAACATACAGATAGACAAGCAGACAAACGGACAAACGGACAGACAGACAGACAGACAGACGAACATATTTATTTTTGATCTTTATTAGTTTCTTAAATGAATCCTTAGTGACACCGTTTACTGTTTACATCTTGGCACCGCCGAGATAAGCTTAAAACTTCCGGTACGGTAAACTGCGAGCTACGAAATTTTCATGTCTTCTGTTTGTGTTGTTTAAAAAGCATTTTGATTTTGCTCACCACAGTATCTCGCGCTCAGCAACTGTTTCTCAAAATACGTTGTCGAAAATGTTAAAATAATAGTCAATATTATATTTTATTTGGGGCTGTTTTATTCCATCTCCACATCAGTCACAAATGTGGCAAAAAGAAAAAGTTTATGCAGCAAAACCCCGTAAGAAATAATATAGAAACGATACAGTCCCCTGCAAAGGAAAAGGAATGGCAAATCAAGCTTCCGGTATATTAACCTTCGTCAGGAAAGAAAATGTAACAAAACAGAAAATTTTAATAATTTTGTTTAAATCACAGAACATTTAACAAATGAGTGTACTTAATGTCCGCCAGTCCTAAACTTGGATTCTTGGAGCGCAGCAAATTCGTCAAGTCTACATACACCTTTTTTACCACATTTCTGACTTCTCTTCAAGCCTTGTTGCTGCCACACAGATTTTCTGTGTTTTTGCCATCTCCACATGGACCTAGGTGTGCTCTGCGAAAATTGCTAGTAAAATTTCACGGACAAATTTCACAAAAGTGTTAGCTTACTTTCTTAACACCTCAAAACCCTAGATCTATTACCAGACGTGGTAAGACTTTTGTAGGCATGATAGAATGATTTTGCATTGTTAAGCTGTCTTATGGTCTTATCTCAATTTTTGACTGAAAGCTAAATAATTGTAGTCGCTATGTAAACACCTGCGTCAGACAGAAATGTTTAAGCCTTTAAACCCAGGCTCAAAACTGTAGAAATTACAAAAACGAAACTTTTGAAAGTAAACATTCGGCGAAGCGCAACAACACGAGCCCGCTTAACATAATACAGAGGAATTACATAGCAGAGAATAGCATTAAGAAATATGTCAAAACTGTATTTATTTTATCTGACTGCGATTTGATATTTTTATAGGAGAAACACACGAGTGATTAAAGGTTGACTGGCAAAAGTTAAAATTCCAGAAAATGTATTAAGCGAATGAAACTGCCACACAGTAAGCTTAGATGTCTAATCTTGTTTAAAATGCAGCATGGCTGTGGCGTTGTACTATCTATTTGTAGGCTAAACAGTGTTTCTCCAACATCCTAGTTAGGCGGATAGAAACATTCGGTGGCGATATTATATTAAATTTGTCTCATTTATTGATATTATATACTTTTGCATGTTTTAGAAGTTTATATTAACTATTATTTCTGTGTACGTATGCCCAGGTGAAAAAGACACTGCAAATTATTCAAAACTGAAGACGAAAGTTCAAAAATGAAACAAGGACATTCATGGAGGAAACATTTGGAGACAAAAGGCACACGTCTCTTACCAGCAGCCACGAAGGCAGACAAACATGCCAGCAGAACCAGACGGAGAAACATTCTGAATGTGAGGTTGATGTTACTGTACACAACTGGAGCTTGGAACTGAGCCAGGAGAGAATCAGATAGATAGGTGGCAGTTCTCTACCTTTATATATACAACCTCACACGATAATTAACTTATTTGGAAAACAGATGAACAGATACTGCGAGGCAGTGAGAGAGATGAACCAATTTTGGAGTGAACAAGCTGGTGCTAGGGCGACCAATTTGACCATGAATGCAGGAAATATGCAATTTAGGGTAATTTTAGTAATAGCTCTATTTTTACAAGAGGTCACAACTTGTTTAACGTGGCACATGGCACATCATTGCTGGTGGTTGTTGCTACAACCTCTCGATCGTTGTTGGTAACGTTGATGAGTATAGCTCTGCTGCTACCACTGTCGTTAATTTTGTATTTTTGGTACCGTAACACAAGGCATGATGGGAGACAGGAACAACAATAACATACGTTTGAGGTCTTTTGTTTTAGCAGGTTCCCTGCCCTTGGCATTTACACCTGAGTAAAGTGGCGGTCTTGCAACAGTAAGAGATACATATAAATTCATGACATTGTAAAAAAGAATGTTGGAATAAGATAGCGAGAAATTTATTCTGCATCCCCCCCCCCCCTTAAACTTACTTTGTGCATGCACAAACAGAGGCGGGTGTGTGTAACATCCCAGTTTTCTTCCCCCGCCCCCGCCCCCTTCCCCAAGCCCCCTCTTCACTTCCCTCTCCACGTTTACTCTTTCACTTGTCAACAACGGTCGCTAAGGAGAGACGCCTGCTGGGAAACTGCTGACACTGCAAGGGAGTTAACAAGCACTGAAAACTGCATGGCCGCCCCTGGCCAGCCAAAATAGGATAGCAGGGCAGGATTTAGATTGAAAGAGGCCCAATGCTACTCTAGCTGTGAGGCCCTTCCCAATCCCACAAGTTCACGAGGAAGATGGAAGTGTTTTATATCATTTGAGTAACGCCAATGGTGATGACAGGGTTTAAAATTCCGCATTTCGCAAATTCCACGAAAGGACATAACCTAGGAAAATTACAACGATTTGTTCAGAAAGCACGGTACATTGTAACACCATATGAAAGGTCACCTGTGTCGCAAAATATGGGCCCTCCTAGATTTTGAGGCCCCAGGCTTGAGCCTACCTAGCTTAATGGTAAATCCGGCACTGGATGCAAGGACATCATGGTGTTAAGAGGTCACCTTTTCCTGGAAAAAGTCACACCATGGTTTCAGGGTCTTGACGCACCGAGTCAAGTCTGGGACATTCCACATAATATGTTACCTAACAGCCATTTTTCAAACCATGTCTGGGAAAAAAAATAATGGTTGTGTTGTAAAGGATAGTAATTAAATTAACATTTTTGGTTAGCATTATCTTCTTTGCATGATATGACCCAGCGGCCATCTTGGAAAAGAGCGCATGTTTACAACGGGTTAAGGTTACCAAGATTATGTCCCATCACTTACTCAAACGAATTGCCCCATTGTGCTAAAAAGTAAAACTTGATGATTTATGCTTTTTCTGTATGCTCAAATACATTTTTTGAATGTAGAAAAACATTGTTCACTGATCCTGTTGGTTTGGTTTCACAAATTTTGCAGTTTCATTTTGTTAAATAAAAAAACATGGCATTTTTTCTGTCCCATCAGTTACCAACTAACGTGAAGGCAATTGAATGCAATTTATATAGCGCATATCCATTTAAAATGCTCTATGCGCTTTACAGAAGCAACATGTCAACCACAGAGCAGACTGGTCTTAATTTTTATTATTTAAACCACATTTTTATCATTTCTGTACTATTTTTCTGGAGGATTGTAATCCATTTTCAAATAAGTGGTAAGTTATTTATTTACTTGATTTTTCTTTTTTAAAAAGTATTGTCCGAACGTCGTGTCAGTTAACGAGGAATGTTCCGTCTGTCTCGCCCACGTTCCGACTCAGTGTGCGAGATCTCACTTTCGGCATCCGCGCTAGTGAGACAAACATGTTTCCTGGGTAACTCCATAGCCCTCATCTCACAGTCAAACGGAGATAACACAGTCTTGACGTACTCTGTCCGCTACCAGCATAAGTCCCATCTCAGCATGAATGTCGTAACGCTGTTTTCGAAGTTTTGCCAATTTTTTTTTAAGTGCAGTTTTTCTGTTTTTGATTATATATGTACGAAACGGCTTTTGGTATTTTGCATGAAAATTTTCAACATGACTGTATTGATGCCGTTTTCAAAGTTATGCTACATTTGGTAATACACTTTTTCCATCTTCAAATCATATTAAAATGTGTACGAAGTGGCTTTTGATATTTCGCATTAAAAAAACAACAAAACAATGTGGCGTCTGTTATGTTCCATAATTTGCTATAATTTGCATGTGACATTAGAGTTTGTTGTGTTGCGCAAGAGGCAATGCCAGTGTATAATGTGCGAAATGACAGATATTCGGGTTAATGTGACACAGAATAACAACGTGTCACCGTGTGATGTAAGAGGTGTCTTTTTTTGTACCGAAGAAAATCTGATTTAAAAAAAAATAAAACATACACATTTTGCCAATACAATATTTGTTGCCAACCAAAGTTTTTAAAAATATCTTAATTCACTTTTTTGAAAATCTAGTTAAAATGGAGTCAGACCACTATTTCATTCATGGGCACCTTTCATTTACATGTGGCTATTGGGAGATAACTTCATACAACGTGTATACTCTAATATTGTGCCATCTGCCCTTCACCCCCCCCCCTCTGACATTTGTCCATCCTTTGACATTAATGTTGAGTGCGCGCTGTCCTGTGAGTTGATGGACCTTAACTGTCAAAATCCAAAATAATTAAAGTAATTTCGCTGGTATTATCCAGATGGGTCCTTCTGCCAGTCGTGCCAGTTTCCGGCTAACATTCTAGTTTGTCACAATTGTGCAGAATGCCAAGGCCACACGTTGTGTTAGATTGCATCGTTTCTATCCTGCTCTGTGTACTCTCACAGTATCTAGTTTAATAAATAGGCCAATTTCCTCACCCATCCATCCTATGGCAATACCGTATTGAAGGTCTCTGGCGTCCCATAGAAAGTCGAACAACTTTTGTATTCCCCTGGCCCTAGGGACACAAAGTTGACGAGGGACAGTTGTTATGTGCTGTTTGTTGTTTGCTTGCTATGATATTTTTACCAAGTTACTTTTTGGGTGCTGTACACTCGACTTGGATGTGAGAGGACAGTTACGCACATAAAAAAAAACAACATTAAAGTTAGGGAGTTAATCTAGATTAGGTGGAAAATTCGGAGGGCCCGTGTGCACGTTGCGCACGTTAAAGACACCTTGGCAGTTGGAAATCGTAAAGAGCAGGCCGAACAAGCCGCTGCCCGGGCAAAATTGAAACTAATAGATTAAAATTTATCCATATCATCCCCCCACCAGCAACAACAAAGTTTATTATTCATTTAAAAAAATATATATATATTATTATTAATAAATTAAATATTCAAATATTATTTGAGTTGTGAGTTGTAAACTGCGCCTAACAGGCTGCGTTACAATTTGCTCTGAGATAGAGAGAGGTAGAGAGAGAGAGTGAGCGAGACAGGGAGAGAGAAAGAAGCAGTGTAGTGTGTTGAGCGTTTCGCAGGCGCTCCATTCTGCTCTGTGGTTGACATGTTGCTTCTGTAAAGCACATAGAGCATTTTAAATGGATATGCGCTCTATAAATGTCATCCATTATTATTATTATTAAAATGCGTATTAGCAAAATGTAGCATAACTTTGAAAACAGTATCCCTACATTCAAGTTGAAAATTTTCACGCAAAATACCAACGCTCTCTCTCTCTCTCTCTCTCTCTCTCTCTCTCTCTCTCTCTCTCTCTCTCTCTCTCTCTCTCTCTCTCTCTCTCTCTTTCTAGCTTCCCCTCTTCCCCCTCTCTCCTCTCTCTCTCTCTCTCTCTCTCTCTTTCTAGCTTCCCCTCTTCCCCCTCTCTCCTCTCTCTCTCTCTCTCTCTCGCTCATATAATCCGCGACACCAAATTGGTTACTCATTCATAAAAAAAACAACAAAAAAAAACTGAAAAAGTTAAAACACAACTTTTGAAGAGTTCACAGATTACAGGCGCTATTTATTTTCTTCACAAGAACAACAAGTCAAAAGTAAACACCATCGAAGAGCAAACTTGGTGTACTTTTGCCCTAAAAGTCTGTCAAGTCAAATTCATCATTTCGCCACTAATTCCAAAAGGTGACGTCAGGCTCAATGTTACAGGCCGGCGAAGCGCTTGACAATCCGCCCTTGTAAAGGGAAGAAAAGCAGATAAAACATTATACAATAATGAATCACGATTCTTTCCCTTCACTGATCATCATAACTGAAGGGCTCAAGTTGGGTTTTCACGTGTACGAAAACGGAAACGGACACGTCAAAAACCCTTCAAGTAGTGAAATACATGGAGTGTTCCGTGTGTACGAAAACGTCAGAAATCCATTAAATAGTACAAAGAAGAGGTCTTTCCACGTGTACGGAAACGGCCTTTCTCTACTTGTCGGTTTTTTTTGACGTTTCTGTTTCCGTTTCCGTACACCTAAAAACTCAGATTTACAGCTATAATATATTTCGTACTTAGGTTACAAAAAGCTAAACTTGAGATTTTGAGCAAAAGGTGTTTTTCATCTAACTTTTAACACTGAATATTTCGGCTCTTTCGAGGTTCCTCGTCCTAAAGTAATAGTCTGCATTTAAATTGCTTTACACAGACGACAGTATAGGTAGAATGCGCATGACGTCACAGAGTTTTTGTTTTGTACTTCCGCCAAACAAGATGGCTGGTGGATCAGCTGATGAGTGTAACTTCGAGATGTGTCTAAGCAGTTAAAATGCCTGCTGGTTGCATTGCAATTGACTGTTGTGACAGGGGTGGAAAGGATGAATCCAAGCTGGTCAGATTCCCTACCATCCGTGTAAACAAGAGAAAGGAAGTGAAAGAATTGACCGAACGTCTCCCATGTGCGTATACACACGTGTCATTGTTTATAGTGGTGAACTCGCCGCCGATTGGTTCGCGACACCTTAAGTGGGTCCGGACAGACAAGATGGTGGATATGCGCATTCTGCCTATACTCGCTAGCAGTCATACACATGTACACAGTTTGTTTTTGGAATCCAGAGGGTCTTACGAGCAAAGTACAGAACTAAACATTTCAACTGATTCCGCATCCAGGGCCGGATTAAGGCCTTCGGAGGCCCTAAACACTTAAAAGATTTTGGAGCGCCCTTTATAATTATGTAATTCAAAATATAAACAAAAGTAAACCATTAAAACAAAAACGGGAGTCTATTACGATAGCAAACACTTAAATTTTTTCATTTACTATTAAAATAGAGCCCCTTTTCGTGGACCTTGTTTCAGCTGCACCGTTGGCAGTTTTGCACCATATTTATTATGGTCCATAATAAATTCCGGTAGTATAAAATGACTGTGGTGTCCCTTTTCCCTTGATGTCCTGATTTTGCTTCATGGTTAATCCAGTCCTGTCTGCATCCCATTGCAAACAAACGCTTTAAACCCTTGCAGCTTGTGCTCCTCTAGACCCGTATTTCTATGCACTGTCAATGTTTTTTTGTTGTTGTTTTTTTTAGTTGCACGTAACAATCTCTAACTCTCACCCCGCGCGCTATCTGTAAAGCCGGCTGCCCGGTCAGTGACCTTACTCACGGAGAATCTTATCTGGGGTCACTGAACCTTGCCGCTATGCGATAACCACTCATGCTGTCCACGTGGTTCGGGTTTTATTGATCGGTATGAAAACATTCGCTGCTATGCATTATCACGGCTGATAATGAATTAACCAGCAAAAACCTTAGTCCGTCAGTCTCTAACCAATGATCTGACTTATGATTCCAAACTGACAGCTGTAGTTTTCGTGAGAACGAAGCATGATAACTAGCCACGCCCTCCCAAGCCCTACACAAATGGTTTCATCCTGATTGACACATACTAATGAACCAATGTGGGCATTTGGGGCAAAGATTATTTCAGAGCTTGTTTCTGATTGGTTCTTAGATACAGACAACTCCAGATGGTGGTCAGCTTGTGAGAAAATGAGATAATATTGCAAATTTGTTGAGCAACAGTTCGCATGTCGATGTTACATCTTTTGAAAGTGTGGGGAGAGCCTCTGAAAGCTTAGTCTTTGTGATTCCGACCAGTGGTTCACTGGTTAACATGTCCATGTCACAATGCTTTTGATTTAGAAGAGATACAGTGAACAATAAGACGGTGGTTACCTCTCAAAAAGGTCAGTGACCCGACGCGTGAAAATACGGCTTGCGCGTGGCGCGGTCAGCTTGACCTTGCCGACTTTTGCCGCCCGTGCGGCGTGAGCCCTTGCGAAACATGGCAGGGTCGCTTGCGGTGACCTGGCAACTCCAGCGATGTACACATTTATGTCTTGGTAATGAAAGACACCGAAAACGGCAGTGGGGTTAAATTGATTTTTAACACTTTTGCATAGGATAAAATGTGGCCAGTATTTCTATCTGTGCTATAAACCTGTGCGAATTTCATTTCAGCATCGCAAAATGGAAAGTGAACAGGGAATAAAATGAGGCGCAACTCAATTTTTTAAAATTTTCATTTCTCATAAAATTCGTTTAACTGCTTAATCTTTTGTTGAAGGCAGCACTGCGTTGAAAACATGGCTGATTGAATGATCCGAAGGCAGCATTAGCCTTCCAGCACCCCTACTCCAATCTGACGTAAATTTGTATCAGATTTCCTTAGGGTTGGTAGGATTCCCGTTGGGAAAAATTTCCCACTTGCAACTGACGTCGGCGCGATGTCGCAACTAGCGGATCTACGTGGGAACGATGTCATTTCCATGACTAAACCTGAGCTCCATCCTGTGGGTCGCATTTCCGTCGGGTTGCCTGCATGGGGTTACACACTTTCGTTTTGACAACTCAGTTCTGATCACAAACTAATAAATTAACCAGACTGGAAACACGAACTTCGGGCTGTGTCCTTTTTTACGGAATTTCCCGAGCGGCGGCCTATACGCCAACATGGTCGCCGCTCGGGAAATTCTCATTCTAGTTCCATCTGCAGTAGAAATTTCGTTTTATTTGTCGAGATTGGTTGCACATGTATTAATAATGCATTAACTTGCCTATCCTTTCATTTTATTGTCTACATCTGCCTTTTTTTTAATATTGTTATAAATGATGACCGTATGGACTTTTGGCGACCGCTGCATTGTAGCTATGCTGAAGCGTCGGTCGCAACCGTAAACCTAAAATGGCGGACCTTTCGCTGTTTTGTGACGTCACACAATGGGATCATCCAGTCTGGGTATTTTATTAGTCTGTGGTTCTGATGACTTACTCAGCAGCTTGGTACCTCCTGGACAGCCCAACTCCGCACCGTGCGACTGAACAGAGAATGTGATCAGGTTAGCTATGTAGGATGCGGCTTTTGGATGGCAGATTTTTTCCGTTTTTTTCTTCATGCAGTCACCCAACTGACGAAGTGGACTGTCAGAAAGAATTTTAAATAGAGATGTGATTTTTTTTTTTGGCCATATGTAGGGAGTTCATAAAATCAGGAATTATTTATGGATTTTAAAAAATGTTCGCGAAAGTTCGGAGAGAGAAATGGAACCGTTCTTAAGATTCGGTTGCAGATTTATAAAAAAAAAAGATTTTTTAAAAATCCCCACCATTTCAAGTCTCCAAATCTAAAAAAGAACTTTCTGCAGGTCGAAAGGAAACTTTCAAAATTTCAAGCCAATCCGCCCTGTATGAGAGGCGGTAGGTTAGGCCAGTTTGTTGTTGTTGTTTCTAGATGGAAGCGCATATCCGTGCAGCATGTTGTACGGATATGGACAGTGCATATCCGTGCAACGCACACAATTCGATGACGTACAACACACACAGGAATACTATATTACTGACCTTGTTAATTTGCATACTTTTTAAAAATATGAATCGGCTTAGTAGCAAAACAATCCGACTTCTACTCGGAGATTGCGTGATCTGCGCTAATATACTTGAGTGTATGTCGATCACCAATGGCTACCCCGACCCCTTTTCGTCTGATTAGTCAATCTGACTACCGCCCATTGATACAAACACTAGACCCTCACGCCCCCAGGTCCATCTGACTATTCCATGTGTTGTCACTTTAAATTCGTGAACACCATACCAAGTTTTTGTTTCAGCAAACCTTCATCAGTCGCGCTTTTTGGTAAACATGTTGTACGGATATATGCACTGTCCATATCCATACAACATGTTGTACGAATATACACTTCCTTTCTAAGTAGTATAGATCTATGTCCATCACGTCATCACTTTTTGAGCTTTGTACTCTAGGAGCCGTATATATCAAGATGGCGGTGTCCGTTGCCTCGATGGTACAAATTTCACTAACTGATGACGTGATAGATATACCTGATACCGTGCTTCTCTTTAACTTTCCTAGGTCTGAAAAATCAGGAATAGGATTGGGTTCAATTTGCAAGCCAGCGTGTTCCGCAACAGTCACTAGGCCTGTCATGGCGGTCATTTCTTCCCCTTTGTCACAACAAGCCAAGTCACCACGTAAAGTAAAAGACCAGATTGCGAATAAGCGCAATATGCCAGGTACATTTTCGCCAATACCACCCAGCCCATACATTGTAAATTGGCTACGGGTCCTCTTCCTTGCAATCAAACCCGTTGAACAGCTTCATTTTTGAAGTCTCGTTCCTCCCTGGAAAGAAATAAATATAAACTAAACAACAAACTCTCAGGATATTCCCCCACAGTCAGTTGGTTCACCCTGAATTACGGACACCGTGGTCTCGGGGCAAGGTGCTCGCTTCTCATGCTGAGGGTACCGGGTTCGAATCCCTGTCGGCAGGCATGTTGGAATTGTGGGATTTTCTCATATTTTCCTGTCCCTAATCCCATGGTAGGTAGGATCGAGCACCTAGACTTCTCGGATGAGAACGAAAAATTCGGAGGGCCCGTGTGCACGTTAGAGATACCTTGGCAGTTGGAAATCGAGAAGACCAGGCAAAGCAGGCCGCTGCCCTGGCAAAATTAAATAAAATTCATCCTTACCACTCCCTCCCCCCCCAAAAAAGTCGATCGGAGCTGCATTGTGGCGGCGACGTGTCTGCTCCAGTTTTAACTGGGGTGCAATGACACTAAGGCAAATTTCCCAAATGGGATTAAAGAAGTATACAAAATGCAAAGTACAAAAAAAAAATTAAAAAATAAATGTGAAGTACGTATCCTGTTATATCCACGAGTGCTGCTCGCTACATCTATATTATTAAATAACTTATTCTCCGACAGTGATGAATTGTTCTCGGGTTTTTTAATCTGACGGTATTTCCCCCCTCATGGCGGCTGTTGCGTATTTATTTTGTTGAAACGAGAACCAGAAACGTTTGAGTTAGTGGGTCAACTTACCTACAAATTGCTGTCTCGTTCCTCGTTCCTGCCTTAATTTCGTTCTCCACCCGGTCAGCTACGGCCTTATTCTTCCTACCACACTCCTCAATATCTTTTGCCAGCTCATCACTCACTGTTGTATTAATGAGACACGACTTGTTCAGTCTGGCCACGTCCAGGAAATCTAAAGTTGGGGAAATTTGACTCAAATGTCAATATAATCGAGTGTTATGTAACGCGAAACCCTCCAAGCAAAAACAGTTGACAACCCTACTGTATGTGTGAAGTACATAATTATAGAAACCGCCGATGCGCACAGACTAATAAATTAACCAGACTGGAAACACGAACTTCGGGCTGTGTCCTTTTTTTTACGGAATTTCCCGAGCGGCGGCCGTATAACCAACATGGTCGCCGCTCGGATAATTCCCATTCTAGTTCTATCTGCAGTAGAAATTTCTTTATACTTGTCAAGGTTGGTTGTACATGTATTAATAATGCATTAACTTGCCTATCCTTTCATTTTATTGTCTACAGCTGCCTTTTTTTTTTTATTGTTATAAAAAATGACCGTATGGGCTTTTAACGACCGCTGCATTGTAGCCATGCGGAAGCGTCGGTCGCAATCGTAAATCTAAAGTGGCGAACCTTTCGCTGTTTTGTGACGTCACACAATGGGATCATCCAGTCTGTGTATTTTATTAGTCTGTGCCGATGCACGACTCCTAATGATGCAAAAATGCAGTTGGCGTGATAGATATACACATAGTGGATATTGTGGTTCTCTTTCATAGGTTTAACTCTTTGTGTGCCAATAGCCGATATATATCGGTTCTTCCACTGGTCACGTTTGTGCCAGTCACCTATGCGTTGGTGCACACGAATGCTATGCTATTTTGTTTCGTGATGAAAAAAAGTCGACTTTCTATTCATAAATATTGCTGTAGTTGGTCTTCATTCATCTCTCCCACTATTTTGTTTGTCTTGGCAAATGTCGAAAAATTCATGGCATACAAAGAGTTAAAAAATCAGCGATAAGATTAGGTTAAATTTGCACGTCAGCGTGTTCAGCAACCGTTTTCGCTACCTTGTACTGTCATTCTTAAAATCGCCATTCCTCAGTAGGATAAAACTTCGGAGAAAGACCAGGTTCTATGGCGACAAGGGACTAGTTAGTACTGATGCAATATCTTGTAGCTTTACACACTTCATAATAATACATAAGTTCATTCAGACACGGCTTCCAATAAAGATCTGCCTATTTTTATTTTTTTTAATTTCTCTGTAATATCGGAGTAGCCATTTGAAGCATGTAGACTAATAAATTAACCAGACTGGAAACACGAGCTTCGGGCTGTGTCGTTTTTTACGGAATTTCCCGAGCGGCGACGGTATAACCAACATGGCCGCCGCTCGGGAAATTCCGATTCTAGTTCTATCTGCAGTAGAAATTTCTTTTTATTTGTCAAGATTGGTTGTACATGTATTCATTTCTTGGTGCGGAACCGCGTTCAGTAGGCGCGTCAAAATGGTATCATTCAAAATTGTAGCTATACTGAAGCGTCGGTCGTCACCGTAAACTTAAGATGGCGGATGGTTCATGACCTTTCGCTGTTTTGTGACGTCACACAATGGGATCATCCCGTCTGGGTATTTTATTAGTCTGTGATGTAGCCTAAATCTAGATATTCGATTGGGGTTGGTGCATGGAAAATGTGTAAGATTTATTTTGGCCCGGTCGGCTAGTATGAATAATTTCATAAGAACAATCTTGGATATTGGATACCCACTTGTTATTTAGCTCTCGTCCCAACTATGAAACTTTCGAGGTCTAGAATTTCGCTTTTCATGAAGACAATCACATTGGAGGAGGAAAACGGAAGTAAACGGAAGTTATTAAAGCTTGAGAAAAGGTGGATAAGTAGATTGGAAGAGTTCTCAGCATTTGGGAGGGGTGAAAATACGGAAGGGACTTTTAATTCCCGTCTGTAAATAAAGGGTTGACAACAAAACTGAAAATCGAAGTCGAAAAGAAAAAGGGAAAGGGGGGAAGTAAAACAGAGATGGTGATGATGTCGACGAAGGATTATACGTTGAATGTGTAGTAGATCTTTGTTTAGGGAATAGTAGATGTTTTTTGTTATATATCCATATATAATCAAGGGAAATTATGCATACATGTAATTTACTTAGTTACTGCCCTTGATTAGACCTACACTTAATTACGTAGTAAGGGAAATAATTTACCTCTTATGCGTTGTGTGATTAATTAACACCACCACTTTACTTACATTACTTTTCATGTTGCATTACTCTCAGTGAGTTGGTAATACATTAGGTCACCTATTCTAAAGTATGAAAGTGTGTGAATGACTTTATCTTTATTGATATTTGGTGACCCTCATTACTCTATGCATTATTATGTACATCTACTGCGATACTGTATATAACTAATGACCTGTAAATATTACCAGAATAAAGTTGCTTATCTTCCCGGCTACAACTGACTTCTCTTTGTTTGTTATCACCACATAACAAATTGGCGACGAGGATGGGATCTTCACAAGTTCTGATGTCACTCAAGTCCTGAAGCCTACTAGTACTACAAGAACCCAAGCCTTACAAGCGGAAGGAAGCCAATACAAGCCTGCGGAATCAGACCAGCAGCAAGCCAAGCAGCTTCAGTACCCAAGCCAGCTCACGGACCAACCACCCGGATCCAAGTAGCGGACCTGAAGCTGTACATAGAGCCAAGCAACGTCTCGGCTAGCTCTAAAACACCGAGTAGCTCGCTCTTAGCTATCTCGAATTGTAAACCGCCAAGTAGCCCAGCCGTGCCTCAAGATGCCGAAGACTCCAGCTGCAGAAACGTCACAAGAAGACCTCATCACTTTGCTGCGTAATCAGATGGAACAGCAACGAGAACAGATGGAACTGCAGCGACAGCAGATGGAAGCACTGATGTCTTTGGCTATGAACAAGCCAGTCACCAACACCAAGTTCGAAGCATTTGATTCAACAATAGAACTGTGGTCAGATTACTGGGCAAGGTTTACCACCTTCACAAAGGCAAACTCCATACCAGAAGCAAAAAAGGTTGACATTTTTCTGACCAACCAGAACAGTGAGGTCTACAAGATGCTAAAAAACCAAGCTTCTCAACAGACCCCGCCGATAGACGTCAACGAAATAACCATTGAAACTATCAAGACCTGGATGGGGGAACATTTCGACCCCAAACGTTTCGTTGTGCGGGAAAGATTTAAATTTTGGACCTACACTGACAGAAAGACTGCAGAAAGTGTGCACCAACTGGCTGCTCGCATTCGTCAAGAGGCAGCGACTTGCGACTTCGCATCAATCCAAGACCCACTTGACGAGGCCATGCGTACACGATTTGTCTGCTCCATTAAAAATGAAGCAGTCATAAAGGCACTGTTCAAGATTAAAGATGACGAACTGACCTTCAGCAAGGCAGTAGAGGTGGCGGCAGAGGTCGAGGAGGCGTCAAAGGTGGCCAAAGAAACATCCGGTACCAGTGACGGCGAAGTCTTCAAGCTCAATCAGAGAAGAAAATGCAAGCAAAACCCTCAACAGCAAACTCAAGTCCAGGGCTATCCATCAATGTTTAAAAAGTCAAGCAAACCGACAACGAAGAAGACTGTTTGCAGCAGATGCGAAGGACAGCACAGCCGAAATGAGTGCAGGTTCGCTAACGCCGTGTGCCATTTCTGTAACATAAAAGGGCACATAGAGTCAGCTTGTCGGAAGAAGAAAAGTCAACAACGTCCGATCAAGAGGATACAAACTGTCCGTTGGAATACAGTGGGACCAATCACCGAGACTTGCTGCGTCAACAACCAGCCTGTCCAGTTTGAAATCGACACTGGTTCTAGGGACAACTTCATTTCAACCAAGACATGGCGCAGTTTGAAGTCCCCTAAACTCACCACTGTGAAATGCCAGTACAAGTGTGCCTCAGGTCGGAAACTACCAGTGACGGGCGAAATATTTCTACATACATCGTATGCCAAGACAACTTGTATACAGAAATTCGTCGTGACACAGATGGACTTTAACCTGCTTGGAAGAGCAACCACAAAGCGATTGGGAATCTCAGTGGACAATCTCCTACACAAAGTTATCGACGATTTGAAACCGGATGCAGTCCTGCAGACATCCTGTCGAAACTGGTGTGCGGAATTCCTGATGCTGTACAGACGTACACCTCTACCATGTGGATCCAGTCCCAGTCAACTACTGAATGGCCGTCAAATCAGGACCAAGCTTGGTGTCATCCTTCCCGCGAGAGAACGACATGCCAGTCCGCCCGATGCCGTCGACCAGACTCCAGATGTTCCACCAGCCCGTCGAAGACAACGCAGACGACAGAAAGCTATAGTCAAATCTGCCGACCGTCAACCGAACTTCAACGTTGGTGATCCCTGCTTCGCTTTGTCTTTCAAAGGGGGGCGTAAGGACAAATGGAAATCTGCACAGGTGACGGCAACCATTGGCCACAGCCTGTTTGAAGTCAAGATTCTACCAGATGGACCAATTTGCCGCCGGCATACAGATCAGCTACGTCCTCGACGACAGAGACATAGAGGCTGATTTGTTTGTAAAGGTTCAGAAACCTACCGCACCATTCTGACATGGGGTGGCAAGGACTGAACCTATGACAGAGTACGGAAACCTACCACACCATCCTGGCATAGGGTGGCAAGGACCGCACTCCAGGACTGACGTGTCCGTAAACCTACCACACTATCCTGGCATAGGGTGGATAGGAGCGGACGAGACCGAGACCTACCACACCATTCTGACATGGGGTGGCAAGGACCGATCTCGACAAGACGCGACTTTATCATGTTTATGTAGCATGAATTTTAGTTTTAGCCTTCACCATATGTACTTCAGGCTAGAAGGGAGGTGTTATATATCCATATATAATCAAGGGAAATTATGCATACATGTAATTTACTTAGTTACTGCCCTTGGTTAGACCTACACTTAATTACGTAGTAAGGGAAATAATTTACCTCTTATGCGTTGTGTGATTAATTAACACCACCACTTTACTTTCATTACTTTTCATGTTGCATTACTGTCAGTGAGTTGGTAATACATTAGGTCACCTATTCTAAAGTATGAAAGTGTGTGAATGACTTTATCTTTATTGATATTTGGTGACCCTCATTACTCTATGCATTATTATGTACATCTACTGCGATACTGTATATATTATAACTAATGACCTGTAAATATTACCAGAATAAAGTTGCTTATCTTCCCGGCTACAACTGACTTCTCTTTGTTTGTTATCACCACATAACATTTTTAATGATAGAATGGTGCTGATAATGATGAAGTAGATGAAAATGAAAGTAGAAGATAGGGGTTGTGACGTGTTCACCTTGTTTATTTTTCGGATCGCAGAAGAATTTCGTGAGCTGAACTAGATTCTCGCCTTCAGCGATTTCGGGTGGGGATGAACAGCTTGCTCTGGACTTCTCGACACAGGGGCCGATGTTAGCCACGGATCTGATCAGATAGAGGTTCAATCTTCAAGTGGGTGGATGTTGCAGTCGGTGCCAGGTTATGTATAAAACGTGCACTGGCTATTAAAAATTTAATGTTGGACATCGTGGGGACACGGTGGTCTAGAGGCCAGATGCCCGCTTCTCATGCCGAAAATGCCGGGCTCAAATCCCCGTCGGTGCAGGCATCTTGGAATTTTGGGATTTTTCTCATATATCCCTGTTCCTGATACTATGGTAGGTAGGACCGAGCACCTAGTCTTCTCTGATAAGGACAAAATACTCGGAGGGCCCGTGTGCACGTTGCGCACGTTAAAGATACCTTGGCAGTTGGAAATCGAGAAGAGCAGGCCGAACAGGCCCTTGCCCAGGCAAAATTCTAAAAAACGAATCCCTACCACAACAAGAAAAATAAAAACGAGCAAAGTGAGGTGTAAATGCCAAGGGCAGCGAACCTCCTAAAATAAAGACCTAAAACAATAGAGAGTCCGCGCATAGACGTGACGTCGGCGAAAATTACCCAACGCGGAGGAATTTGTCCATTTTCGCACTATCTTGGGTCGCGCTTAGTTGCGATTCGGCTGTGAGAGTTACGAAAGTAACTTTGCAACTTTGTCGATACGGAGCTTCTGTTTGTGAACTTTTCACCTGGAAACAAGCTTTTTTTCACGATATGAATGGATTTTTATGACTTATTAACCTTTTTTCGTGCGAATTTGATGGCCATTTATTTCTGCCCATGACTGTTGTGTTCACTAATCTTCATTTTTCAACATGTGGTAAAACCCGATGTCGCTGTGGTAGCGTAGCATCCTTGTGGTAGTGTAGCGCCCTACTTTTTCATGTTCGCATGGCCTTTATCGAAGTGGGGCTGCCTTCCCGATTCAGAACTTTAAAATCAGATTAATCTTCGTTCCGTAATCCTGTTGGTACCACAGTATTGTGGACACGACTTTATTCTGACAACTTCCTAACATTTATCCTTTTTTTTTACAATAGGAGGGCGCAATCACGGGCAAGCTTGAAAAAAATGTGTGTGACTGCGAACGTAGATTTAGGTCACACTGATGTCGTTGTTCATTCAACTTTCTGAAAGAGAGAGGGAAGGGGAGGGGGGTGGAAATGGTACACCTCGTGATTACATAGGTCTAATGCAAAAGATGTACAAAAAAATGTAGCCGCAGAGAGATGGACCAACAGGCTGTGAGCCAAAGACTTTTTGAAAACACACTTTCAAGTCCCAGAATTTGGCCATATTCAAACACCGCTAAGTCAGTGCGACACGTGTGTGTCGTACGACGAGGTAACATGGAAGGCTCATAAAAGCAAATGATGCACAGACTTCTAATGCCAAATAAAAACTACTTGCTGAGCATGGGGATGTTGTAGTGACAACGATGGGTTTGCAGGCAAAGGTCATCGCTCCATGTCTAAATGCACTGGCGTCATGTTACAAAAAGAAACGTGTATGTCCATAACTTTTCAATCCACAACCTGGCCATTAAAGATGTCGTGGAATGCTTCTTGTGGCATGAGGTAGAAGGAAAGCTAATGCCCAATGAATTCGCATCTTGTGTGTCTTACAACTTGGGAGCTACAAAAGGTGCATCCAGTACATCGAGGGCTGTACCTACGAGAAGAGCAACCTTATTCTGGCCAAGGCTCTTCTCCGCTTTTCAAGACTAAGAGCTACTAACATGGAGCAGAAGTATTTAAAGAAGGGTCACACTATAGCGGGATGTGACTGCGTGCATTCAGCAGTATTGTTCCACCGCACGAAAAGAGAGAGAGAGAGAGAGAAAGAGAGAGAGAGAGAGAGAGAAGTAGGAAGTCAGGGAGAACAAAGAGAGGGGGCTGGGTGAACGAGGAAAGAGATAAAACGTGAGAGCGAAAAAACGAAAGAGAAAGAAATAAAGAAAAGTGGAGAGGAGGGCGGACGGGTGAGAAAGAGAGAGGGGGAGGGGGAGATGGGTGAAGAGAGGGAGGGCCGAGAGATGAGACCTGGTAAGAGGAATTATATAGAAGGAAGGAGGAAAAAGGGGGAAAGCATGGAAGGAATGAATGAATGAAAAGGCGGAAAGAATGAGCCGAAAAGGCTGAAAGAGAAAGTCTGCACATTTTTGTTTTTCTTTTTTAAAGTTTATTTTTAATTGATAAACCGTCTTTTTTAATTCCCACAATATAAAGAACTAGATAACCTACCGGGCATCGCCCGGAATAAACAATCATGTGCTCCCCCCCCCCCCCCCCCATCTCTCTCTCTCTCATATAATAATAGTAATAAACTACAGTCTTGTTTCAGAACTCATGCGCACCAGAACACTACGCAGCAAACTGAACGCTTGATACGGTTACTTTTTATGACATGCACGGTACTATAATCTTACGAAACAAACATGCAAAAATACAGATGTTACATAACAATAAACATTGTTTTTTTTTTTTTTAATATATGCTTGAAGTAAACAACTTTTAATTATAGCCATTATCTTCCTTATCTCAATTGCCACCTTCCTGCCAAATTTAAGGCCTGAAGAGTGTATAGTTTGGTCAGTGACTCATGCCAAAGGTTGCAAATTACTGAAATATATAATAGATTGCCCATGCATTGTATGTTTTTTAATGTTTTTATGTGTCTATATGGAACGTCTTTAACGTCTTCTAGTTTACTTCTTTGCGGTTACCCGTCTTCCATTTTCTTCAAATATTTTTCCACTTTTACTAAATTCAATTTATATCCCTCCTGTCGCTATACAACTTCATCCATGTCTGGTACACACCTGATTTGCCCTCGAAAACTAGCCTTCACAAAGGCAAAACGAAAACATGCCTGGATAAAGAGGTTTGCTGGCCAGTGAGAGAGGGGAAATGCGCACAATAAAACCGCCTTAAGGATAAGGAGGTTTTATCGTGCGGATTTCGGGTCAGCAAACCTGCTAAACACCTAAAACATAATTGTAATCATAATCATCAGGATGAGACATCAGGCAGTGTATTAAGTTGTAAAAGCAAATGTATACTAGTGAGAAAATTTCAAGAATCTGCGACCTGTGGTTTGGAATAAATCAGTTTTTTCCTTCTCCTGTAAAATTTCCCAAACCAGCTTTGTGAGGTTTTATTATGCGGACGACTACATGTAGCTTAGTTAAGCCACCTTCGTTGAACAGCCGCTGCAGTGCACATGAATCACTATTGTTCTATATTTTTTTTACACTTGAAAAAGGTGAAAGCCGAAAATTTGTGTATTTTCCTGTCTTCTCTTTAGTTTGCTTTGTATCGTTTGAGTTTTATTTCTCACGCAGGGCTTCGCTACATACAACTTTTTCTTTTTGCCCAATTTCGACAATCACTGAATTAGTAGGGAAGACGCCGGAAGGAGTGATGCATGCAAGGCTAGCCTAGCGTCCTTTCTGGTCTGCTGTTCCACGCGAATAAGCTCCCGTCTCTCCCCTTAGCACCGAACAGCACGTCGATGCGCCTCCCTACGATAATGAGTGTTTCACGATGCACTTCGGGTGGTTTATAGACAGTCCGCGCATATACGCACCGTCGGCGGAAGTTACGCAACGCGGAGGAATTTGTCCGTTATCGCACTATTTTGGGTCGCGCTTTGTGGCGATTCGGCTATGTCAGATACGAAAGTGGCGTTGGAACTGCTGTCATTACGGAGCCAAAATTTTTGAACTTTTCATCCAGAAGCAAGCTTTTTTTCACGGTATGTATGGACCTTATGACATATTAACCTTTTTTCGTGCGAATTTGATGGCCATTTTTTTCTGCCCATGACTGTTGTGTTCACTAATCTTCATTTTTGAACATGTGGTAAAACCCGATTTCGCTGTGGTAGCGTAGCATCCTTGTGGTAGTGTAGCGCCCTACTTTTTCATGTTCGCATGGCCTTTATCGAAGTGGGGCTGCCTTCCCGATTCAGAACTTTAAAATCAGATTAATCTTCGTTCCGTAACCCTGTTGGTACAACACTATTGTGAACAAGACTTTATTCTGACAACCTATGAACATTTATCTTTTTTCTTTTACAAATATATGAATTTCCCGGCATTATCCGGGATAAAACTGTGAACCCACCCTTCCATCTCTCTCTCTCTTTTTGGTCTAGAAAGCTTCCCATATTTTACAGTCGTACTGCAGATTTCATGCGCACCAGAGCACTATGCACTCATTTCTGGTAGGGAAATGGCGCGCACTGAATTGAACGCATATTAATACATCGTTTCCGGTGCGGTGAGCTTACTACAGGGAGCCAAAACAAAAATCATTGTATTTTACTTTTTTACGACTTTTAATTTAAAAATACCTGAAAGTTGAATTAACACAATCAGTCGATAGAAAAGCGATTGAACTGGATTTACTGACACATAAGAAAATTAATTTTATAACTTTTGAAACTGTCATTTAGGTTGTAAAGTCGAGCAAAAAATGGGCCAAAACTGCACCACAATGAATACCGAACAGCACGTAGGTGCGCGGAGTGTCCTTCGCTACGATAAGGTGTGCATTACGATGCGCTTCGGGTGGCTTTTGATAAGTAACTTTAGGCCAACGTGATGCCCCGGCGCGGACTCTCTAATGTTGGGCGCCGTAACAATACTGGAAACATTTCTAGTGGGGCTATGTTTATCAGGGGGGGGGGGGGGGGGAGTGTTCTCTTTCGCTGGTGGTTATCAGATAGCATTAAGATAGCATTAAGATAACATTAAGATAACATTAAGACAACATTAAGATAACATTAGGATAGCATTAAGATAGCATTAAGATAATATTAAGATAGCATTAAGATAACATTAAGATAGCATTGAGATAACATTAAGATAGCAATAAGATAACATTAACATAGCATTAAGATAACATTAAGAAAACATTAAGATAACATTATGATAACATTAAGATAGCATTACGGTAACACTAAGATAACATTAAGATAACATTAAGATAAGTTAAGACTCATTTTATTATCCCTTGAGGAAAATTCACTTCCAGATAGCTTTTAAGAGCACATAATTATAAGGTACGTGCATCTTTTTGTATGTATGTGTGTATGTATGTATGGAGATAAACAAAATGGGCTTTAACACCCGTGTAATTGTTTTGATTGTTGGCAGTCTGGGCCACATTCATAAAAAATTTTCTAAAGGATTGTTCCAACTAAATATCAGAAAATATGAAATCAGGGGTCTCTGCAAATACTTAAGCAATAGTGCAATATTCTCATCCCATCACATATGGAAACGCCGTTGTAAATTCCATCCTCTATAATCTATGTACTGTGTCATTACCCTTTGTATCGTTATTTCAATATTCTTCATGAATCTTGTTTCCTGTTTACCTGCTTCCAGCATGCTATAATCCATTTTGATGTATTTCTCATCATCATTTTTCTATGATGTTACATTACTTGTATTATAATGTATTATAGAGAAATAAAGATACTGCTATGTATGTATGTATGTATGTATGTATGTATCTATGTAGGTGGTCTAGGGGCAAGGTGGTCTAGAGGCAAGGTGCTCGCCTCTCATGCCAAGGGTCCCGGGTTCTAAACCCGGCCGGTGCAGGCATGTTGGAAGTTTGGGATTTTTCTCATATTTTCATGTCCCTGATCCTATTGAGGGGTAGGATCGAGTACCTAGTCTTCTCGGATAAGGACGAAAAAATTCGGAGGGCCCGTGTGCACGTTGCGCACGTTAAAGATACCTTGGCAGTTGGAAATCGTAAAGAGCAGGCCGAACAGGCCGCTGCCCGGGCAAAATTAAATAAAATTCATCCCTACCACCCACTCCCCCTCATCCCCCCACCACCAAAAAAAAAAAAAAAAAACGCCGACCGGCGCTGCACTGTGGCGACGACATGCCTGCTCCAGTTGTAACTGGGGTGCAATGGCACAAAGGCAAAATTTCCCAAATGGGATTAAAGAGTTATACAAATACAAATACAAATACAAATGTATGTAGGCCTATGTGTGTATGTGTGTATGTATGTATGTGTGTATGTATTATGTATGTGTGTGTGTATGTGTGTAGTATGTATGTATGTGTGTATGTATGTATGAATGTATGTATGTATGTATATATGTATGTATGTATTTGTATTTGTATTTGTATAACTCTTTAATCCCATTTGGGAAATTTTGCCTTTGTGCCATTGCACCCCAGTTACAACTGGAGCAGGCACGTCGTCGCCACAGTGCAGCGCCGGTCGGCGTTTTTTTTTTTTTTTTGGTGGTGGGGGGATGAGGGGGAGTGGGTGGTAGGGATGAATTTTTATTTAATTTTGCCCGGGCAGCGGCCTGTTCGGCCTGCTCTTTACGATTTCCAACTGCCAAGGTATCTTTAACGTGCGCAACGTGCACACGGGCCCTCCGAATTTTTCGTCCTTATCCGAGAAGACTAGGTACTCGATCCTACCCCTCAATAGGATCAGGGACATGAAAATATGAGAAAAATCCCAAACTTCCAACATGCCTGCACCGGCCGGGTTTAGAACCCGGGACCCTTGGCATGAGAGGCGAGCACCTTGCCTCTAGACCACCTTGTCCCCTTGTATGTATGTGTATCACTTTCATCTGGCCTGCCTTAGAAAGATCCTAAGGATCAAATGGCAGGATAAAATTCCAGACACTGAGGTCCTCAATCGTGCCAAGGAATTGAGCATCTTCTGCCACCTGAAAAAAATTCAGCTACGTTGGGCAGGACATGTTGTCAGAATGCCCGACTCCAGACTCCCTAAGCAAATCTTCTTCTCTGAGCTCTCCAGTGGAACGAGGAATGTTGGGGCCCCAAAGAGACGTTACAAAGACACTCTCAAGCAATCACTGAAGGCCTTTGCCATTGATGTGAGTGAGTGGGAAAAGCTCTCGCTTGATCGTGCAAATTGGAGGGCGGCCCTTACCAGAGGCAGCAAAGCATGGGAAGCTGACAGAGTCCAGCAGGCTATCAAAAAAAGAGAACGGCGCAAGAAAAGGCCCAGTGGTACTGAACCAACGGAGCACTCTTGTCATTTATGCGGAAGGGTCTGCAGGGCAAAAATAGGACTTATCAGTCACATGAGAAGCCATAAGTCATGAAAGAACAGTCTTTCCATTCTGTCCTCTGTGTCCTTTAGTTCTCTTTATTGTCCATGTGTTGAAATTCTCAACAATTTCTGTTCTTTATTCCTCTGGTGTTGTTAAGGTCATCATCATACCTGATGGACGAACTATTATGTATGTGTATGTATTATGTATGTGTGTGTGTGTATGTGTGTATGTATGTATGTATTTATTTATGTATGTATGTATGTATGTATGTATGTATGTATGTATGTATGTATGTATGTATGTATGTATGTATGTATGTATGTATGTGTGTGTGTGTGTGTGTGTGTGCGCGCGCCAATGTTAACATTAATCTAATGTTTAATTTGTTATATATCAATAACGCTCCGACTAACATTGAGGCGCAATAGACGCCCTCAAGGGAAAGCGCCACCTAAATGCCTAAATGTTTCAAAACTCTGCTCAGCTGAGAAACAGAGCGAGCTCTCATCAGAACTCTCCTCAAAATTGGATTGCGTGACTTTTGACCCTGAGAACATTGAACAGAGCTGGACTGACCTAAATACGACTGTACACTCTTGCGCCAGCAGCACAGTTGGTTTTCCTGTCCGCAAGCACCAGGACTGGTTCAATGATAATGATAATGAAATCAAAGTGCTCATCAAAGAAAAAAATAGTCTCATCCAAGCTCACTGCAGTGACCCCTCTTCCACAGCAAAAGCTGATGCACTGCGTGCATGTAAGGGTGTACTCCAGAAGAAGCTGAGGAAAATGAAAAATGACTGGCTTGAAGAGCGAGTAAGAGAAACTCAGAAATATGCCGACACAAACAACACTAGAAAGTTCTTTGAGAGCCTCCGAGCTGTGTTTGGACCATCCCGCTCTGGCACTACGCCACTTCTTGCGTCAGATGGTCAACACGCATTGTTGAATTGAATGCCATAATTCAGCGTTGGGCAGAACATTTCGGAGGTGTGCTAAATCGGCCATCAAATATAAATACTGAGTCCATTGACCGCCTCCCTCAGACTCCTATTAATGCAACTCTTGCCAAGCCATTCACAGCAAATGAGACCCGAACTGCCACAAATCAGATGTCCTTTAACAAATCACCAGGCGTGGATTCAATTCCTGCTGAGGTGTATGCCTTCGGCGGAGAAAAGCTTATTGAAAGGTTGACCGAGTTGTTCAATCATATGTTGAAAGCAGGGAAGCTGCCACAGGACTTCAAAGATGCTTCAATCATCCATCTGTACAAAAACAAAGGGGACAGCCAAGTCTGTGACAACCATCGGGGAATCTCTCTACTTTCAATTGCTGGCAAAATATTGGCAAGAATGCTTCTGAATCGCCTTCTTGATCACCTCTCGTCAAATGACTTGCTTCCCGAGAGCCAATGTGGCTTTCGTAAAGAGAGGGGAACGGCGGATATGATTTTTGCTGCCAGACAGATTCAGGAAAAATGCATGGAACAAAATAAAGCGCTGTATATCACATTTGTTGACCTCACAAAAGCATTTGACACAGTGTGTCGTGAAGGCCTCTGGAAAATCTTGGCGAAGTTTGGGTGTCCACCCGAATTCATCACAATAGTGCGCCAGTTTCATGATGGCATGCAAGCTGCAGTCAAAAGCAACGGCAGTGTTTCAGAGCCCTTTGCTGTCACAAATGGGGTAAAACAGGGTTGTGTCTTAGCCCCAACTCTGTTCAGCATCATGTTCTCTGCAATGCTACAAGAAGCCTTTAGCTCTCCTCCTCAAGGGGTAAGCATCAAGTACCGAACTGATGGCAGTCTATTCAACCTCAGGAGACTTCAGGCAAAAACCAAAACCAAAAGTACTCAAGTCTGTGACCTACTATTTGCTGATGATTGTGCACTTCTGGCACACGATGAGGATAGCATGCAAAACTGTGTTGATAAGTTCTCTAGTGTCTGTGACAACTTTGGCCTCACAATAAGCACAAAGAAGACGGAAGTGCTCCATCAGCCTACTCCAGACGACAAGTATCCTGTGACCCCAAATATCAAAGTCCATGACAGTCTTCTGAAGGTGTCGGAGAACTTCACCTATCTTGGCAGTACACTGTCTTCCACGGCTCGTGTTGATACTGAAATTCTCTCAAGAATCAGCAAAGCCAGCTCTGCATTTGGCAGGCTTCGAAAGAGAGTGTGGGATGTTGCCGGCATTCGCACAGACACTAAGCTGAAAGTGTACAATGCTGTGGTCCTTCCCACCCTACTCTATGGGGCTGAAACCTGGACAGTGTACCAATCGCATGCCAGAAAGCTAAATCACTTTCATCTGGCCTGCCTTAGAAAGATCCTAAGGATCAAATGGCAGGATAAAATTCCAGACACTGAGGTCCTCAATCGTGCCAAGGAATTGAGCATCTTCTGCCACCTGAAAAAAATTCAGCTACGTTGGGCAGGACATGTTGTCAGAATGCCCGACTCCAGACTCCCTAAGCAAATCTTCTTCTCTGAGCTCTCCAGTGGAACGAGGAATGTTGGGGCCCCAAAGAGACGTTACAAAGACACTCTCAAGCAATCACTGAAGGCCTTTGCCATTGATGTGAGTGAGTGGGAAAAGCTCTCGCTTGATCGTGCAAATTGGAGGGCGGCCCTTACCAGAGGCAGCAAAGCATGGGAAGCTGACAGAGTCCAGCAGGCTATCAAAAAAAGAGAACGGCGCAAGAAAAGGCCCAGTGGTACTGAACCAACGGAGCACTCTTGTCATTTATGCGGAAGGGTCTGCAGGGCAAAAATAGGACTTATCAGTCACATGAGAAGCCATAAGTCATGAAAGAACAGTCTTTCTATTCTGTCCTGTGTGTCCTTTAGTTCTCTTTATTGTCCATGTGTTGAAATTCTCAACAATTTCTGTTCTTTATTCCTCTGGTGTTGTTAAGGTCATCATCATACCTGATGGACGAACTATTATGTATGTATGTATGTATGTATGTATGTATGTATGTATGTATGTATGTATGTATGTATGTATGTATGTATGTATGTATGTATGTATGTATGTATGTATGTATGTATGTGTGTGTGTGTGTGTGTGTGCGCGCGCCAATGTTAACATTAATCTAATGTTTAATTTGTTATATATCAATAACGCGATTTGAGTTGCTGAGGGAAGCCCACAGACTAATAAATCAACCAGACTGGAAACACAAGCTTCGGGCTGTGTCGTTTTCTACGGAAGTTAATGAGATGCGGCCGTATAACCAAAGTGGCCGCCGCTCGGGAAATTCCGATTCTAGTTCTATCTGCAGTAGAAATTTCTTTTTATTTGTCAAGATTGGTTGTACATGTATTAATAATGCATTATCTTGCCTATCCTTTCATTTTATTGTCTACAGCTGCCTTTTTTTTTTTTTTATTGTTATAAATGATGACCGTCTGGACTTTTAACGACCGCTGTATTGTAGCTATGCTGAAGCGTCGGTCGCAACCGTAAACCTAATGTGGCGGATGGTTCATGACCTTTCGCTGTTTTGTGACGTCACACCATGGGCTCATCCAGCCTGGGTATTTTATTAGCCTGTGGGGAAGCCTAACAATATTTTTGTTAGGTGGACCATAGATGAGCTATTTTGCTTGGAAAGCATTGAAAAAGTACATTGAGAAGCCATTGAAAAGCGTGACAAAATGTTCTCTTACTTGCAGAACTCGTGTAAACTGTCATTTGTCTTCATGTCTTCAATAAAGGCAGGACCAACAGCAGCCTTGTAGTCATTGTAGCGTCCCTGGCACTTGTGCACTTCTGGACACTCGGGAGGCTTGACTTTAAGTAGAGCAGAAGACGACAAGTATGCAAACTTCATGACAACCGCCTATAAAATGAGATTGTGAATAAGAAAACCCGGCTTAAGTCGGCAAAGCTGATTTTGAGAAAAACGGCTTTGAAGTGAAAATATGGGTCCGACACAAACTTCCAACTTGGCTGTTGTTTAGGGGACCGTGGCATGTTACAGGGTAAACTGTAGATTAGCAGTGAACACTACTCACTATGACGGCTTTGTAATTAGACTACGGTCTCCTAACATCTGTCACTTCAATATTACTTGGTCAGTTAGCTACTGCCACTTATAGGGTTAAATGCTGTTTTCTCAAAATCTTGTTTTAGGGGGGTAACTGACTTCAATTTAACAGAAATGTCTTGTCTTTTATCATATGTATAGAACTCAATATGTCATGTTGCCGACTTAAGCCTGGTTTTCTCATGCACACTCACAAGTATTTTGGTTTAACCTGAGAGACAGGACACCGCGACGGTTCAGTTCGCCAAATTCCGTCCGTCGACTAGAGCGCGTATCATCCATTTCAACAATGCAACGATTGCCACCACACCCCTTCATAACTGACTAGTACCACAGAGCTGTGTGAGTAGTACTCACTGTGTTTATACGCGCGCACGTTGTGGACATATAGTGAAAGAAAGAATGGTCCGTCTCGGTATTCTGTGTCTCGGGTTTAACAGAAGGAAGCGCATAACCGTACAACATATTGTAACATAATATGTAAACTGTAATCTTTAGGCTAAGAACTGGACATAACAGACTCCGGCAGCATCTTTACAAAAAAATCAGGGTTGGAGAAACTGAGACATGCCCATGTGGAAATTCCCCAGAGAATGCAGAACATGTCCTCCAACAATGCCCCCTAAACAGACAACAGAGGGAAAACAGCTGGCCCCGAGGTGCAGCACTACCCACTAAGCTATATGGGACAGCAGAGGATCTCAGGAGCCCAGCGTCCTTTATAAAGGCTACCGGCCTCTTGATATAAAAGTCTGACACGAAGAATGCAGAGGATTTATTATAAAACAGAAAACATTCTTTATCAAATACACTTTTAAAAAATAGGCCTTCTCTGTTCATTAAACCCATCTGCGTATGCTGTTGAACAAGTGAGTGGATCGTCCTTGTACATGCTCCCAAATCTCCCTCCGCTCATGACTGCTTTCGCGACTCCCTGTTGCCCCCTTTCAGGAAGTCAAAATCCCCCCCCCACCCCCCCCCCCCGAGGGAGCGATATCGCCCACTTTGAGAACCGCTGGCGCTTCATCCCGCAATACAAGCTGTGAGCGCTTCACAGTCATTCTACCACTCATATTCAATTCACCAACAGAAAGACACACAGAAACATGTATTTGGCATAGAAAGAGTTGTCATCTGCACTTGTGCGAATACATTAATTTTTGTGCTGTTTCGTGATCGGGTCAATGACATGACTTCCTTGTAGCTATAGGCCAATCACAGTATACTTTATGTCTTGTGCACTTTCTATGCCAGTTGACTGTCGGGAGTGAGTCACAACTGATGTATCAGCGCTGTTTTATGACCCACGAAAGAGAAAAGTGTGAAATGCTAAATAAGAAGATAGCGGTATGTATGAAAGCAAGGACAAGTTTTTAGGCCACAAATCGCAAGTTTGAGACCACAAAACACTGGTCTTGAGACCACAAATCACCAGTTTTCAGACCACAAAATAGCAAGTTTTTAGACCACAAAATAACAAGTTTTTGGACCACAAAATAACAAGTTTTTAGACCACAAATCACAAGTTTGAGACCACAAATCACAAGTTTGAGACCACAAATCACAAGTTTGAGACCACAAATCACAAGTTTGAGACCACAAATTACAAGTTTTGAGACGGCAAGTCACAGGTTTTGAGACCACAAAAACACAGAGGTACCGCCATCTTCTGCAACAGGTGGAGCAGGTTTTGCAGGTGTAGCAGGTGTAGCAGGTTTAGCAGGTGTAGCAGGTTTAGCAGGTGTAGCAGGTTTAGCAGCCACGAAGGCCGACAAACATGCCAGCAGAACCAGTCGCAGAAACATTCTATCGGTGATGTTGATGTAGGTACACAACTGGAGCTTGGAGCTGTAACTAGGACCGAATTAGATAATCAGATAGATGGCAGCTGGGCACTTTTATTCAACGACAAGTATGAAACCTGAATATAAAGTGAGAAAAGGAATACGGACCCGGAGGGAGAGGGGATGGGTAAGGGGTAAGCCAGACCAAGACTGACGCAGGCCCCACACTGGTGGCTCACCACCTAATCACACGATAACACTACTAACTGTCCATACTGCCGCGGTTTGGGTTCTGAGTGGTGTTTTAGTGTGATGCATGATAATTGGGTGGTGAGCCACCAGTGTGGGCCCTGCGCCAGTCTTGGTCTGGCTTACTCCTAAAAAAGGAAAGGCAGGGCAATTTTAGATCAAAACAATTTTTTTGCAGGAATGTCAAAATAATTTTAGTCAGACATTAAATTGTGCGTTGTTGTTTTTTTTCTCATAAACTGGATAATGCGTTTTAACCTCGATACGTGGCGGCTGGCATGGCTTTAGTTTTAGTCATAAAATGCATGCACGCATGCAACATAAGTATTTAAAATGATAGGTCTGCAGTATGACATTCATTTCATTTCACCACACGTGTGCCTTTAGGGTGCACAGATTTTGCATCGCCATCTAGCGGCAAACGAGCGGAAGTCGTGAAAAATGCCGTATTTTACAAAGCCAAATAGGGAAAATATTGAATTTTCTTCACTCTTCAGCTATCGTTATAGGCCTTGATTGACGTAACTTATTGTGGAATTACAACGAACCTCAATCGCTATGGGAAAAACTCTGGCTATTTTTTCTCTTTTTTAATGGCAGTAGTACTGTCACAATTTTGCATCATAAATTTACCATTACTAGATGAAGTTCCCGGCATTATCCGGGATAAACCCGTAAACCCACCGTTCTATCTCTCTGTGTCTCTTTTGGGTCTAGAAAGCTTCCCAGATTCTACAGTCTTACTACATTTTCCATGCGCTCCAGGGCATCACGCACTCATTTCTGATAGGAAAATTGCGCGCACCGAATTGAACAGCGTATTAATATCGTTTCCGGTGCGATGAGCTTACCACAGGGAGCCAAAACAAAGTTGATTGTATTTTACAGTTTTACAACTTTTTATTTAAAAATACCTGGAACTTGAACTAACACAGTCGGTCGATACAAAAGCGATTGGATTGGATTATTTGACACTTAAGAAAATTGATTTCATAATTTCTGAAACTGTCACTTAGACTGTAGCGTAGAGCAAAAAAAAAGGGTTAAAATTGCATCACAATGAATTACTCCCGCCACTATTTGTTTTTCTATTTACCATTATATCAAGCATTCTTTTCTTTCTGTGCGCCATGAGCCCCGCCCCCGATCAGCGCGCAAACTGTGTGCATGTTTTTTTCAGTGGTGCAAAAAAGGTAGTGTCTTAGCTTATTTTATCTTATCGTTTCTAGTATCTTTGGTAAGACCAGAGAGTATACTCTCTGATAAGACTGTAGAATATGGGAAGCTTTCTAGACGAAAAAAAGAGAGAGACAGAACGGCGGGGTCACAGGTTTATCCCGGATAATGCCGGGTACATCATCTAATTTTAAGAAAAGAAACTAATTTGTTCTTAATTTTAGATGGGAGCCGGGCGGGGGCTCTGGCTCTGGCAGGGGGCCGGGAGCAATTGCCACCTTTGTCCCTTCTGCCCCTATAAATTCAGCTGTGGTAATGGTCGTGAGTATTGAGTATTGACAGTACCACTGAAGTTTTCTATGAGATTTTTCGGTTTAAGTCGTAAGTCATAATGAATTATTTGGAGCTATTAAGAGAGAATAGTCGTAATATTCTGAATGTAATCAACTGTTGTAATAAAGTATTGTTTCGATGAGAAAGCATCGGTAGTCTGCAGATGCAGCTTTTTGAGCTCGACAAAAGTTGTCTGTCAATGTCTTTTCTTTACATAACAACAGCTGCAGTGAGATAATAATGTAGAATGTATGCCACCTGTTTACATTATTTGATAACATTCAGTCTGCCGTGCAAAAATTCCACTGTCTGATACCGTGTACATATTCTTAACCACCTGACAAGTGAAACGTCTGTACGACTACAACGGGAAGTGGGTTTTTTACATTCCTCCCGACCAACTATTTGGATGAAATGTTCAAAAGACACCAGTTCGGACCAAAAAGGATCCTACACAAAACGTTTGGCTAGCACACATATAGGTGCAAAACTGGTTGAGTGGGATCATGTAGAACAAATCATCAAGTTTTTTGTTTCCCTTTTTTTTTTATATCTATTTATTTATTTACTTATTTATTTACTGTTTATTAATTTATCTATTTATTTATTTACTTATTATTTATTTATCTATTTATTACTTTATCTATTTATCTATTTATTTAATAACCTATTACTTTATGTCAGAAGTTACATTAATGAAAGCTTCATTAATATCCAGGGTCGTGCACAAAATGGAAAAAAATCGCATTTAAATCCGAAGAAAGAAACCCTCTTGCAGTGTTAACGTGTTCTTTTCCCACGGCAATAATGATCATCAATCTAAATCTGCTCTACGTGATATTTTAAGATTTTTGTTTTCTTAAAACGGCAGTATTATGAAACTTAAACAGAGTTATGAAATTTGCACACGTTTTTAAATTATATGTCAAAGTAATCATGGACAAAGAATAAGTCAGCTAATGACAGTGAGAGAATCAAAATAATATGACAAAAACAAAGAAAAAAAAAAGCTGAATTTGACCAGGTTCAGTGTTGCAAAAAAAAAAAGCTGAATTTGACCAAGTTCAGTGTTGCAAACAAACAAGAAAATCATACAATCAATTTAAAAAGGATCAAACTAAAACACAAATGATTAATATCTGATTTGAATTTATAGTTGTTTGCTCCCGTTGTAACTGGGCTGCAATGTCACTACTAAGGCAAATTTCCCAAATGGGATTAAAGAAATACACAAAATACAAAAATACATGTACAAATGTCTGCCTGCTAACATCAGTCTTATTCAGTAATTCACAATGACTAGATGGGTTTACATACCTGAGGTCTGACACCACGTAAGCAATAGACAGGGCTTTGTATAGCTTTTGTACCTCATGAATGACCATACATCAAACTGTGTAGAACAGCCGGCCAACATTTATGTTTCTCCCACAGACTAATAAATTAACCAGACTGGATGACCCCATTGTGTGACGTCACAAAACAGCGAAAGGTCATGAACCATCCGCCATATTAGGTTTAAGGTAGCGACCGACGCTTCAGCATAGCTACAATTTTGAATGACACCATATTGACGCGCCTACTGAACGCGGAAGTTTGGTTCCGCACCAAGAAATTAATACATGTACCACCAATCTTGACAAATGAAAAGAAATTTCTACTGCAGATAGAACTAGAATCGGAATTTCCCGAGCGGCGGCCATGTTGGTTATACAGTCGTCGCTCGGGAAATTCCGTAAAAAACGGACACAGCCCGAAGCTCGTGTTTCCAGTCTGGTTAATTTATTAGTCTGTGGTTTCTCCAGCCTTTTTAAAAAATTTATTTATTCATGGGGTCATTTAAAACCTCAGTTCTTAGTTAATTGGTTTACTGTCAACTCAAGAAGGTTAGGATAATTGATTGGAGAGGATTGGAGGCGGTATGGAAAATGCGTAGAAACTGCAGATGTAACGAACGAAATTCACGCGGAGGGGGGAGGTGGGAGGTGGGATGTGGGCCAGGTGGCAGGGGCCTGCGGTTTTGTCGGGATCTACTGTCCCTGGTAGAGGGAAAGGGGTAGGGCGAAAGGATGGGAGACCCCTTGGTAAAGAATATTTATAATGTGAAAAGAGTCAAGTGGGACCCTTTAGCCACAAAATATTAATATTTCAAAGAAGATTCATACAAGATTATTACAGATTAAATATAAATATAGATAAACGAATATATTTAGCACTAATTACAAATATATATAGGCCTAGACTTAATGATGGATGGAGAAAAAAATCAGATGAGTCAGTCTTGAGAGACTCTAATCTGAAAAGATCATTAATTAAAACAATAAGATAGAGGCAACTGAAATTTCTAGGACATTATATCTGTCGCCTCAGGAGCCTCGAACATCTAGCACTAGCAGTCACAGTGAAAATTGAAAGCAGGAAATGCAGGGGTAGACAGAGAAAAACTTTCACTGAAAGTCTTAATTCATGGACAACAAATAAACGTCACAACAACAGCTCCTTCTTGAGGTTGGTTGATGACAGATCCGAGTGGAGAGCCATGATGGCCAATGTCTGTTCCAGGCAGGGCAACTGATGATGATACTCAATGAACAGTTTGAAATACATGTAGAGGCCTACATTTCCCATCTGGCCTAAGCCTGTTTTAAGTCACAATAAGGACAAACTGCGCTACCCCTATTAAGCATTAAATAGGTCGATAAAACTTGACTCGCAAAGACAATCCTAACTGAGTGACAGAGAGTGTCATGATCAGAGGTATTTGGTATGCATAATCTTGGAGGAGACAAATTGCCGAGGTGAGGACGATTAGTCCATGATAAAAGTGAGGCGTTTGGGAGATATCTAATCTATGCATAGAAAAAAGTAGAGCCCAGTACCGGTGCTCATGATTTTGATGTAAAAAGGGTTGAGAACCACTGCACTAAAACATTCTGTTGAGGTTATAAAAATGGAACTTTAATTTGTTGTGCAAAGAAACAATAAATCTGAATGACATCTCATCCTGTAGTAGAGGCGTCATCATTAAAAGTACATGATCACACCACTAGCTCTGTATAGTGTCAAGATTAACATTAACAGCAGTTACTTAACACCAAATCGATTGATGGTGATGGGCTGGGTGAATGAGGACGGAACGTGGTGAGAAGTCGGACTGGCCGTAAATCACACAAGAGCTCTTTGTGAGTTGAGCATGCATTTAATGGTTAGGTAGGGAAAGTATATATGTGAGAAGTTGGAAGCAGAAAAACGTATAAATTACAATGCAGTCCATTAATTTGTATTGGAAAACGGCTTGCATCACAGATGTGGGCATTAAAACATCGGAGTGAACAATAAAACCGGGTAAATTTGTGGTTTCTTAAATTATCATGAACACACCGCCAGAATTAATCAGAACCGATGGAGCATTCTTCACTTGAATGTCCATTTATTTATTTATGGCTATGGTATGAACCTATGAAGTCCTATATTCATTTGAAATTATTTTCCACACTTGAACATGTCGGTAGCACACTTGGGCGTACATATTGTACATGGCATTGAAGAAATCGGACTTTCATTTGAAACGGTTTTTGTGTGAACGTACACGTCCAGACACCGTTAACCATTTAATGTTTTTCCCACATTCCGGAAATGTAGCCGTAGTTTGACAGTCGTAGAAAATGATTAGAATTTAGTCAGTTCAGTTGACATAATGTCTTTTTTTCGGACAGTAACTAATGAATGAGAGGCTTGTGAGAAAGAGTTTTTCATTGTATATCAAACTCTTAATACGCTAAGAAAACAATATTAAAACGACTTCATTCTGTCGCCAAACCTGATACTGGACGTTTATTAATTTAAATCCTCCCCTTCACCTTTGCGTATATTAACAAGATCAATAGAGGGGAGAGGCGCGGATCTTTGTCTCTCCGGGGCCTCAGCCAATGGCTGTTGGTCCTCCAATCGACAGGAGAGAGGGCTGGCGGTTCGAAAACACGGCGTACTGGAAGGAGTATCGCTTCAGAACTGCGTTTTGGCCACAGCTGGCAACTTTTGCACCCCTCAGTGAGATCCAGTCAGTAATTTCAGTTCAGCATTCATGTCTTAGCAATGAAAGAGTGGTGTAATAAAATGCATTTAATTTTGTCCACATGGTCTAAAGTATTTTACCATTATGAACATTTGACAGTCACGTTCAAAAGAAACGGCACTTCTCTTCTCCAGTACCTGCGTAGCGGATCAACTGATCATATTGTTTCTGAACACGTTTGTCTCATCATGTCATAACTGGAACATATTTTGTTCATTATGTTCATTGCAGTATCTCTGCATTCAATATTATATAGAATGGTTGCCAGTTAATATTGATCTTGGGATTTCTTAATGTTTTTGCTCGATTCTTGCTCGACTTTTATGGAAAGGTTCTGTTTGTGGGCCATACAACGTTAACGAGACGGCATCGTTTTGTGCGTTTGGAATAATTATATCATAAATGTGTGTCACAAATCCCAATAGGATGTCACATTTCCTAGAGTTTTGAGAAAGGACGTCGACATGATAACTGTCACATTGTCATTGTGCTAGGAAAAAGCAAGACGGTAGAGAGAATATAACAGAAGGATAGAACAGAAGAAGACTCAACTAGAAACGCCCGCCAACCACCGCACATTTCTTAGAACATTCCTTTCCAGTTTAGCATTCCAAAACTGCTAATCATAAGAACTAGTGTCGAAACTAAGTCCTTGTCTACTGAGTGCTTCCTAATCTTCTATTGGCTTTGAGCTCGTAAAATAGGTCTATTCACTCAAACATACAAAGAGCCTGCAGGTGATAAGGCCCAACGTTGCACTAGATCTGTTCTATGTGTCAGAAACATTCATAATGCCATGTTAATTGTTAGCTGCTGGCTGCATTTCGAAGAGGCTGAGCATAATAACAAAGATTTGATGTTTGAAATTTTGATCAAATTTGTGAAGTCACGCTACTCTTAACCTCAAAGCACACAGAGTGATCAAGCTGAATCATTTTAATGTAAACCCTGGAGTAATTTATGATCCCCAACACGGGCGTGGGGCGTGTGTCTTCGAAATGTGGTCAGGAGTTCAGACTGCAAAAATTGTTTGTCTTTTTTCCCTCCAACAGTTTGATTTATTCATCTTTTCCATCTACTACCAGACTATAACCATAAATCTGACGTGGCTTATGGTTTCGACTCGTAACGTCGCAGCTACTGCTGATCTTTCTCTTGCAAGCCCCGCCTACTTTACCTCAAGTACCTGTGATTGGCGGGCCATTGCCTACTGCACTGGTTACCGCCTAGCGGTTGCCTCTGTTGTACATGTTATATATATATATATATCTATAGGCAGAAACTCGACTAGCAGCCGTTTCAGAGAAATGTATCCTTTGTCTCAGCCACACAAATTAGATTACATTGGAGGGGAAAATGATGATTGAAGGATTTTTATTCAGGAAGTTTTCAAATACATCCTTAGTATTTTTGCATGTACGTCTTCACTTTAATAGGATGGGGTTCGGGGTGGTCACAGGACTTAATTGTTGGTCAATAAAGCTACTCTTTTTGCATAATATGGGATTGAAATTGTGAATTATTTGATACTAAAAGGGTGGCCATATTTGACTTACGGACAATGTTTCCAATATTCTGAAACTATAATTTTGTCAATGAAATTCAATGAAATCTAATATTTGAGCTTCATGTGTTTTTCTCTAAATGCTGTTGTTGTTTTTGTTGTTGTGTTTTATTTAATCAAGGTGTCAAACAAACAAACAAAAAATCAATGACGAACAAAAGAAATGACAAAATACGAAAGAAGTCTAGACACAGCTTACAGGATATCAGTATAATAGAAAATACACGTATGGACAACAATCAGTTGCTTGTAAAGCCATGCAGCATCTTCAGAGCTTTGAGATAAGCTGTGCACTGTCATCTTTTCCCATCAAGCTAGAGATGTGGAAAATGGAGGGGAATCATCCAGAGTTCAGCCACTTTCCTGACCTGTCCGAGTGCTCACTCATAGACATGAACATTGACATGATCTCTCATCACCTCACTGAGCTCAGCAAAGGCCCACACAAGCAATTCCAAGATCTGTGAGATGTATGTGACCCTGATAGGGCTTATGAACTCTAATAGCACGCATGGCACCAGAGCACCTGCAAGAAGAATGCTAGATTTCTAGCACTGCATTAAGGATCAGGTCATTTTCAAACAAGAGGGCTGCGAAGTTTTCTGGGTAGACACCAGAACATTTATTCTTCCCCTTGGGAGGAGATGAAACTCCTGCTCAGTCTAGTGGCCTTCACAATTCTTGTATTATTATTCTATTGAAAGAGGACCAAGTGCAGCGTAAAGACTCTGAAAACAGAAACAGATTTCGGATGCGTGAAAGGGGTGAGCTGTGTTTGCTTCTCACTAACACATACACTGAACCTGAGATTATAAAGCTGACCACAGCACACCAGCCACAGAAAAGCCATCGCCTTGTTCATCAGTTATGTATAGGTACGATAAATAATTATTATCATGGCTTTTATGGGCAGGAACAGCCAATTACTGTATGTTGATGCATATTATGAATAATGCCTGCTAGTGTTGTTTATACATGTACATGCATTATAAAATCTGGAGTGAGACAAGGGTGTGTTTTGTCACCCCTTGTGTTTACTGTATATGTGGATAGTATCACCAAAAAGGCAAACCCGAACCCAGAAGCACTGAACGAACGGAAGCCAAAGGACTTACGGCATGAAGATGAAGACAGAGGTTTTGGAAGTTTGCGGAAGACCAGGCAACCTCAACATAAACATGGATGGTGCAAAACTGAAACAAGTAATCGAGTTCAAATTCCTCGGAAGTATCCTCACTGGAGATGGAAAGCTTAACAGGAAAATTGAGACCAGAGTGCAGAAGAAGGCCAACAATATCAGCTACCAACCCGCCCCGCTTTGAAACACCCAAGCATCTCAATGGAAACAAAAACTAAGATTTCATTTTCATTCCCACACTCGCTTACCATTGCCAAACCTGGACACTGACCAAACCTCTAGAGAGCAAGAACACAGCCTGTGAGATGCCCTGCTTAACACGTGCCGTCAACAAGACCAAACTCGACAGAAATACGAAGATCAGAGAAATGGCGGGAACAACACCAGTCCACCAGCACATAGAGCAGCAGAGGGTAAAATGGTTCGGACACCTCTTGCGAATGCCGATCTACCAGGGTAGCCCATCGTGCATACAACATGCGATTCTCTGGTTCAACGCAAGGGGAAGACCAAGGAAGACTTGGATAAGTGGCGACAAAGAAGTTGTGACGACCCACGGCATTACGCCAAGACAGACTTCCCAGAAGGTTGCAGAGTGAAAACTCTTTCTTTCTGCGACGCCCTCGAGGGTACAAGCACAACTAAAAACGAAACGAAACGAACGATTATTATGTCCGAATAATCAATACACCAAGTGCCATTAAATGAAGCATTGTGAAACCTATCAGCATGATTTGTGAGTAATCTGTGTATGTTTGGTTGCATGTTGGGATGGGGTAAGGGTTGGGGGCACTGAAAAAAAAAATTGGGATCCAAAGCGAAGGGGGTGCCTGAAAACGGTTTTGAACCACTGGGATGAAAGTTCAGTACATTAATTATTATGTATGACCTCTGCTGGTTTTCATGTCTCATCAATAATAATTGCTGAGTTTCGTCAATTATCCTGCAAGAGCAGCCATCGCAAATTTGGTCTCACAGGCTCTTGTTCTAGACCCCCATTGGAGAACCATCCCGCATCCAACCGAATTTTACACTTCAATAGATTCTCCTTTGATACTAATGATAGAACTACAGTGACGTTTGTGAAGAGCACAAAAACAACAGAATGACACTGATCGCTTGGTGATAGCTGGATTATACTTTAACATAACACACATTTTCTCTGTTACATTTCACTAATTACTATCCAAAAATAAGACTTAATTAATGTCGTGATTTGTTAGCAAAGTCAGCATTTTTGTTTTTGTTTTTGGACACATGCTGTAAGTTGTAAGCGAGCTCTTTCACCATAAAATAATTGTTTTCAATCGTACCATCCCCCATCAGGTGGTAATGTTAGAAGTACGGTATCTAGCTTTTGTGCCTACACAGACCAAAACCCTGCACTACAGAAAGTCTCCACGGGGCAATAATTAATCAGTGTTATAGGGGAGCAAACTCCCCCCCCCCCCCGCACACACACACACACACACGCACACATAATTCCTTTTATTTTTTTTGGAAAGGCGCTTGCCGGTTTTCATGTTAGATATTGACGAAATATTATAAAAAACAAAGAAAAACTGTGAGGCCGCAGCAATAAAAAATTGGCAAAAAGAAAAAGTTGTAATGTATGCAGCAAAGTCTCGCGTAAGAAATAATACCAAAACGATACAATATCACGCAAAGAAAAAGGGATAGTCCACTGTCGAAAACTTCCCTGGCCAATCTGAAATACTTCTAGAAATGTAAAGAAGATATTCACATCATAAGTGAAAACAAAAAGGGAGATCATAACCGGGAATATAACCCGAGACCTCCAATTATTGGTTGAAAGCTCTGTTTATCTGAGCTATCGTAAACTCGGTTTAAAGTCGAATACAACCAAGCTAATGCCACCATGAACCAGCATTTTGATCCCTGGTGAACATCATACAGTTTAAACAGAGTCCCTTAAACACCATGGAGTTTAGCCAAGCGAGTAATCCCCTACATTAACATCATTCACATTAGCATACCCGACCACAGTTTTTCAAATCACCTTTATTAACGAGTAAACATCGAACGTTCACAATTAATACGTCACTGGCAATAATCAATATATCACTTGTGTCAGCACTTTGCTGGTGTCCAATAGTGCACCACACCACATTGCACCGCACCACACATTGAACCTTTCTACATCTGCGCTTTCGCAAGTCAAGAGATGTCAAAGAGACATAAAAATAATGTCCCTCTTCGTTTTATCTCAAATCGCAACACGACTGAAACATCCCGAGGACCAAAATCCTCCTCACAATGTTTCATGAAGCGACAGTTAATGAAAAACCAACGAAACCAGGCTGAATTTTTAAAACAATTTATTTTGGCAGTAATTCCAGAAACTAGGCGCCAAACCCTCGAACAGAATCCTGCTTGCAGCCTGAGATAAAAGTATCAATAGTGAAATAATTATCAAAAATATAAGGACCAAAAGAAAACTAAAATGATACGGTCGGGAGTTGAATCCCCAAGCTCTGCGTGCCGGAAGTTTGATATAAGACTAATTCATTTAGTACCAAGAGGAAAGGTTCCCCCTCCCAATTAATCGTGTTGAGTGGCTGGAAATTATAAAATAAAATAAATGAATGCAGTTTTCTGAGACAGGCATTTTGCATGAAAGTGTAGGCTATGTGTGCAGGCTGTATTTTAGTACTAAAAGACCATGTCGATAATTCGAGGTAAAGCCATTATCTGGATTACCCAAAATTGGGCAGTTTGTGTATGTGACAAAATATGTTGATATTCCTGACAAAAATGTGTGTTTATTTTCAAATTTGCCTCGTCTTTCCCACCCACTCCTCCCTTCCCCTCAGCCCAGTCTCCAGCCCATTCTCTCTCACTTTCCTTTTTCTTTTTTAGTAAACGTCCATTACCGTAATTGTCGTGGTCTATACTACGAAAAGTGCCGAACTGCCATCTATCTGACTATCTGATTCGATCCTGGCTACAGTTCCAAGCTCCAGTTGTGTACAAAAACACCAACATCACCATCAAGTTTGTTTCTCCCACTGGTTCTGCTGGCATGTTTGTCTACCTCCATGGCTGCCAGTAAAGGTTAAAAAAAAAAAAAAAAACTTTTAACCACCATGGTAAGATAACAGTACTTTTGTTTTGTGGTCTCAAACTGTGTGTTTTGTGGTCTCAAACTGTGTGTTTTGTGGTCTCAAACCGTGTGTTTTGTGGTCTCAAACCGTGTGCTTTGTGGTCTCAAACCGTGTGTTTTGTGGTCTCAAACCGTGTGCTTTGTGGTCTCAAACCGTGTGTTTTGTGGTCTCCAACCGTGTGCTTTGTGGTCTCAAACCGTGTGCTTTGTGGTCTCAAACCGTGTGCTTTGTGGTCTCAAACCGTGTGCTTTGTGGTCTCAAACCGTGTGTTTTGTGGTCTCAAACCGTGTGTTTTGTGGTCTCAAACCGTGTGTTTTGTGGTCTCAAGTCGTGTGCTTTGTGGTCTCAAACCGTGTGTTTTGTGGTCTCAAACCGTGTGTTTTGTGGTCTCAAACCGTGTGTTTTGTGGTCTCAAACCGTGTGTTTTGTGGTCTCAAACTGTGTGTTTTGTGGTCTCAAACTGTGCGTTTTGTGGTCTCAAACTGTGCGTTTTGTGGTCTCAAACTGTGCGTTTTGTGGTCTCAAACTGTGCGTTTTGTGGTCTCAAACTGTGTGTTTTGTGGTCTCAAACTGTGTGTTTTGTGGTCTCAAAACTTGTCCTTGCTTTCATCCATGCCCCTGACTTCTTTTTTAGCGTTTCACAAACTTTGTTCTTTCTTTGTGAGACGTATAACAGCATTGGCACATCAGTTTTGACTCACCCCCGACTGCCAGAGTTGTAGAAAGCAAACAAGGTCTAATTTCTAAACTGTATTCCAAGAAGTGGAATATGCAGACGAACCATTTCATTTCTAAGTAAGAGCTGCTGCCACACTGAACTAACAAGGAGACGCATGCTTAAACTCGTCTAGAAAGACTTTGTTGAAAAACTAGATCACAGCATGGCCCGAGTGGGTTAAACTAACTTAAACCTAGGTGTAGTGCGCATGTTTGCAATGGGACCTAGAAGCGAGGATTAATAAAGGGAAAGAATCATGATTAATAAATACAATGTTTTATCCACCTTCCTTCCCTTTATCACAAGGATGGGTGTCAAACACTCTTTTGCCACGATGAGGAAACGTTGAGTGGATCTTGCTGGCTGTCACCTTTTGGAATTGGTACCGAAATGATGAACTTGACCTGAAAGACTTTTAATTCAAAAGTATGCTGAGTTTGCTCATTGGTGGTGTTTACTTTTGATCTGTTTTCCTTGTGAAGAAATGAAGAAATTACGATTAAATTCAAGAAATGTTATTTTTGTGGACAAGTAAATTCATTATTTTAGTGTCACAGATCAAGTGAGTGAGAGCAAAAGAGAAAGAAATCGAAAGAGAAAGGTGAAGGGGGGAAAAAAGATAAGTGAAGTTGAAGGAAATAAATCCATGATGAGATTCCTCTGACTAAATGCATGCCTCACAGCTTCAAGCACTTTCCATCGTAAACTGCTCAATATACATGTATATAAAACTGTGTTTAATTTATAAACTTTATACTGACATCATATTAATGAGAGCAGTTATAATACAGCTAACAACAATAAACAGAGACTTACGAGGAGTCTGATTTGAAGATAATTTATTCCAGTTCCAGTAGACATCAGCGACATTACAAATATTTTCAGAATAATTCCGGGTGTTTGATAATTATCATTTTCAAATCACTTTTCTCAGCTACCTCTAAAATTAATAGTCCCCTTCTTATCAAAATTGTTAAAGAATTCCTGAGCGGTCTTCTCCCCTTCCTTGACTTGTACCACTACATGGTTCTACGTTGTCCATCCAGATCAGTTGTCAATACTGCAAATTTCCAATAATCCCAGTCCACCTCAATGCAAGACTTCTTTCTTGCATCCTTTCATTTAAGAGAAACAGTTGATAAACTTTAGCATTTGGCATTTTGGCGAATTTTTTACTCAGTATTAAACATACTAATGGAAAATTCTGTGAATTATATAATACATCACACAAATATACATTGTATATTGTTACATACTGTAGAAACACAGTACTGAACAGACAAAAAAAAAACCCAGATCTGCCAACTAAATAAGATTCTACCACTTCAATAAAAGACACCTCAGGGGTCTTGTATACCATTCCATATAAAGGCAATCTAAAACTGTCAGAGTTTGCTACGACAGAAAGTAGGACACATTTTATACAAAACGCTGTGACACACTTCATGGATCCCATTATGAACTCTATGTACACGAGTATAATGTGTATTGAATTTTGCATTCACTGACTGGCTTTTATCCTCAAACCTGGTGGGAAATTCTTTCAAGTAAGAAAAAAGTATATTTCTCTTGTTCTTCCCAACACCCTGTATACAGAATATTCCTGTAAACTAAAGGACAATTGGCCTGCCTGGGTTTTCCGATAACATTTAAATATCTCTGACCATCAGATCTCCTTGGGGACTATTTAAAGTTTTCTGTGTATATTCTGTTCTCTGATTACACTTTTAAAATGAAAAACAGAGATTTTTCTATTCCATAACCTGAGACATAAGAGCTTTGGACGCATGCAATACCCACTTTACATTGCAAATTTTTAAAAATTTTGCACATTTCCCATCATAAAATCAGTCACACCTATTGAATCAAAGTTCCATTCTGATCATTTATGCAATAATAAAATGAGTAAATCAGTTCATGCACACTGAAAACTTTCTACGATTTCATGGAGTAAACAAAAGTTCAAAGGAATTTATTTACACTAAATCACTGAGACAATACAGCAAGTCATAAACATTTAAAAATAGCTGGACACACTTGCAATTGCTATACGGTCCAAATGAACGTTTTACTGGAGTCGAGCATGCAAAACTCGAACACGCGTAAGTCAAAATCACGGAACTCATGAATAAAGACCAAAGTCCCGAATTTATTTCTCAATATACTTTGTATTATTTCATGTGAACCTCAATGTGACATGGATTGGTCAAACCAGTCTTCCTCATGCAAATGTGATCCAAGTGACTTGGAAGCTGTCCTTACTGAAGTACTTCCTCGGTTTAATGTTTGCTTCTCTTTCAACTGATCACGGAAGGGGGGAGGGAAGAGAGCTGTATTATTTTCCTTGAATATCAACAATAATACTTCATGTATTCATGTATTCCTCGAAATTTGGCAAACTCGAACTAGATGCAGCCACCCCAAAGAATTCAAATTTTCCGTGCTCAACTGTATTTTCAAAATCTCAGTTTTTGAAACAGCTACTAGTGGCATTAGAATATATACACTATTAGCTATATTCCAAATTGGTCAAAATCTAGCAATGTTTCAAAATAATTTTTAAAAATTTTCTCACTTCCTCAACACCGCTCATTTTACATAAAACTACCATCACTAACAAGTGCTGCAACATAATGATATTTGTTGCATTACTGTCTAACAATAACATGAATTCTGTTCAGCATCATAACTTGATGGAGAAAGAAGCACCACAGGAGCAGCCTTGTTCAGCTTGTGGGTTATCAGTAATTCTGAATGATGACCGAATCAGCTCTTCATAGTAATCCACCGTTGATCCTTTGATCAGCTCAAGCGAGTCTTTATCTATCACAACTTTCGCCCCATCTCTTTCAAAAACCCTGGAAGAAATAATCAAATAAGACAAAGTAAGTGACCATTTTAATCAATCTATGTAAATACATATGTATTAACAAATTTCAAACAATCGAAACTTACATCATGGAACAGAGTCATTCGGTCTTACCTTTTCACAAAAATGTTCTTGTGCTCAAATCAGTAAGACAAATAAACTACTTTTCACTGTGAGAATAAAAAATTAACTTTTGAAAGTATGGATCTCCAAGTATAAAACACAACACTGATCCCCTAACTTCTTTTAAATTGTATGAAAAAAACAACATTTGGCATAATCTCTTACTCTTGCCACATGCTCAGTGCCTAAGAATGAATGTCATTTGATGATGATGTTGTTTTTTATTTTTGCTTTAAACTCATAAGAGCTACTTGGGACAATGCAGAGGCATTTTGTTTGGACAGAATGAATAATTGATTTCAATCTTTTGCCTCTATGAATCATGTAAACAGCTCTGTAATTAACTGATTCACTCCTGTAAGCCGCTCTCAGCCGTTCACATGAAAAAGCACTCACTTCAAATGGTGCATGAAAATTACACACACACAAAATATTTGTTTATAAATTTCCAATGATTTGGCATTTTTCTATATCTCACAATGTTTTCACATAACCTTAATACTGATCATTGACTTTCATAATGGGTATCATGAGAGCCACGGCTATTTCAAGAAAACATTAGGTGTGAGTCAGTTAAAGGCTTAGTATAATCACATGAATAATGGGAAAATAAAGAATCAATACATCATCATAAAAAAAATTTGTTGCCACCTCAAATCCCTGTCATTAAAAGCTTATTTCCACCATGAGCACTGTAAAAGGTCAATATTTTACTCACAGATCTTCTTCTTCTAACTTGGTATCCAGCTCAAACTTGTACTGAAAGCCAGAGCAGCCTCCTCCCTCCACAAAAACCCTCAAATGTGATCCATCATCAGTTCCAACCTCCTTCAACCTCTGAAACAGACAAACCATCGGATTATTATCCCCATTACTATCATACTTTTATCACCATATTTACCACAAAAATCATCAAATGCTCTTGCTCCTTTATGCTGTGGAATCAGGAATATGCCTTTATTTTTAAATACTGTGTTTTACACTGTTATATTTCCAATTCAGTACTTCAAACTTCCACCAAACAAAATACATAATTTGCACTACACAAAGTCATATATATGTCTGTTTGAGCCCAGGGTAAGGCAGTTTGTAATTTTAGCCAAATTCAGTAATAATCTTCTTGTCTGTACATGGTATAAAATGCCCTCAATAAAAACAACTTGAATGGAACTCAATAAAAATTTGACAATGCAATACCAAAAGTAACTAACATAAGCACTTGAGAATAAACTTTCTCCTGTTTTTTTTCTTTTTTGTTTCTCCCCATGTTGATGGAATTTGCCAAATTCAGTAATAATCTTCTTGTCTGTATACAGCACAAAATGCCCTGAATAAAAATACTATAGTAAATGTATCTCAATAAAAAAAAATTTGACCATGCAATATTAAAAGTAGCTAACGTAACCACTTCAAAAAAAACCTTTTTAACTTCTCCCCATATTATAAGAAACACCACTGGGTGACTAATGCACTCTTTTAGCAATGTCAACCTAAGGTGAAAATTCACGCCATAAACAGGTAAATAAAAGCTGGCGTAATAGCAAATCAAAGTCGCAAATCAACCATACCCAAAAAAAAAAATACAAAAATTATAATACAAAAATAAAAGTAAAGAAAATACACAGAAAAGTGCACTTGTCAAAAGTTTATCATTTACCATGGTTATCTGCCATTTCAACATGAACAGACCTGTTTTGACTAAAGCAAGTCCCTGGAAATACCTGATCAATGTCTAATCGTGAGGTGTTTGTGCCCAACATGATAATTAACCTAAGACTCATTATGAGTGCCACATTTTGTTTTCAGATCAAAATTATAATAATGATAATGATAAAAATTACATTAATCGCAAACTGGAATAAACTAATGAAATCATGGTTGCAACTAAACTGAACTTTCATAATCAATCAATTCTTTAGAAACCTATGGACAAATATTATAATCTATGCTTGAAAAAACAAATGATCAAATGCTCTGATGAAAAACAACAAACTAATCTGTTCTTCCTTATTCTCCATTCAACACAGCATTTTAAAATCTTTGCTTACTTTCACGCAAGCATCACTTAGTTTCAGACCATCCTTTCCTTCGGCACCCACAGCTGGACTGGAAGCCTCTGAGGCAAGAAGTCTGTGACTGAGACTGCCATTTGTAGCACATTTTTGCAGGGGTGTTTCCTTCCTTATAACCTGTGCAGCTGACCAAGTGAGTGATCTGTTTGTGAAACAGCAAAGTAAATTAAATGCACACAACAATTCTGCATCACTGAAACCTGCCCCATAGTAAAACCAACCTCATTAGCCAGCTTAGCTCACCAACCAAATCGGAAGGTCTTCCGCCCGTCCGCGCCAGTCAAGAAAACACAACTATCCCAGCCCCTTTTCGCCTGATTAGTCAATCTGACTACCGCCCATTGATACAAACTGACTAGACCCTCACACCCCCAGGTCCATCTGACCATTCCAATGCAGGTTGTTTAAGCTAATATCTTAATCATACTATGTTTGTTAACTTTTTGGTAAGTGGCGCGGACGGGGGGAAGACCTCCCACCAAATCTGCCTCTGTCTTTTCATCAACCCCAGTTCAGGTATCTCTTTAAACAACTTAATCTATAAATCTGTTTCCATATTTACCTTTCCGTTCTGGAGGATTACAATAATTATGTGGACCGACCTGATTCGTTTTTTGTTTTTTTTTCATTAGACTCGCAGTCACAATCATCTTTCCCAGAACACATTATACAAATGCAGCGGCCAGAAAACAGAAAAGAAAATGACAGATGCAAAACACACTAATTTAGATCTGGCCATGGGCCTTGAAAAACGTAGTTCGGTACCAAAATTACATGAAAGGACATTCATATTATTCTGCTACCAATTTACAATTAGATCTATGCCATTACGAAATAAGTTGCAAATTTCGTCAAGTTCACATAGGATCCTGAAAGAGATTACATGTTAGAATTGCTACAGATCTACAAACTGTAATATTCTGTATCTAAAACCAAATACAAATTCCAACCTGTGAAGAACTCTTGATGCTTGTCGAAGGTGTTGGGGGAACATTGTTATTGTTTTGATTTTGAGGTGAGGAAATAACCTCACTTCAATGTATTTCCGGTTCTCCCATGTCCCGTTACTCTGTTTTATTGCTATGCCTGCTTGTAGTGTTAATTTTTTCTGGCTAGTCTCCCCTAGGCCTAATACATGTGGTCATTTTCGACCATTACACACTACTGAACGTTTTCGTCACAGAAGTATATAGAGTCTCGTCTTGCCAAAGAATCTAAAGAAGTGCCAAAAAAGGCGAGAGATGAACGGCAGTGACCAAAGGCATAATTAGTAGTGAAAAATGCTCGGAGCCTTTGCCTCAATGACCAACCTAGCATATAATTTGTTCAAAATATTTCTTATTTATTGCACAATGTAGATGGACAAGTTAGTGTCTCTGGGTGTCTCACAGAGCCGGATGGAAATTGGCCGTTTATTTTTATCGCGCTCGTCTCTTTGTAACAGTCAGGTCCAGGCTTATTACTTACAGATAGGCCCCGAATGATCTAGGATATCTATACCGATAGAAATTTATGAACATATTATCTTCCATTTTTGTTAAACCTTCCTTTACAGTCCTAAGGTCTGTTGTTTTTCTTTGAGGGGTTATTGTTCCTGGCATTTGTACGGTACCTCACTTTTCCTGTTTGGGAGGACTTCCGAATGCGTTCCATAGCTCGACAAGTGCATAGGCATTGTCAGATTGATATGTAACGATGTGAGGGTCTTGTCAGTTTGTATCATCGAGGCCGTAGGCCGATGTTCGTCTGGGCAGTAGTCAGATTGACATATCACTATCAGGGAAAGCCGCCGGGGTAGCTATGTATTGTTTTCACTCGGGCTATGGAACGCATTCGGAAGTCCTTCCTCTTGTTTTTATTTTTCTTGTTAATGTTTTGTGCCTTTTTGTGGTAGGGATTTAAAAAAAAATAAAAAATTCCACGGCAGCGGCCTTGTTAGTAATGTTAGGCTTGCTCTTCTCGATTTCCAACTGCCAAGGTACGGTACCTTTAATGTGCACACGGGCAATCCGAGTGTTTCGGCCACACCCGAGAAGACTAGGTGCTCGATCCTACCTACCAAGCAGCTAATTGCCTCTAGACCAAGGTGTCCATTTTACAGTTTTAAGTTGGTAGATCTTTGTTTTGGGAGGATCGCTGCCCTGGGCATTTACATGTAATTACAGTTTTAAGATTGTACGTGTTTCTCTTTTACATATTCATGCTTCACGTTCTTCCAAATTCCAGACTGACAAGGAAGTTTTTGCTAACGTTACTGTTGCTGTGTTGTGAGGGTGCTTGTGTGTACTGTTATCAGTAAATTATTATGTCAATGGATTACGCGCATCCACCACCCGATAACAACAGTTTACATGCCTACACTGTATTTGTTTTGTGCCAATGACGTGAACACAATTTACTGGAAAATGGGGGTGGGGTGGTTCAGGAAAGAAAGGAAGAAACTGTTATCAGTAATGTTAGATGTTCATGGTGAGCGTCAGGGAGGGTACATTGCATTCATTTTCAATGATAACTAAGCATTCTTTGACGACCGGCAGTCCTGTAGAGACAAAAAAAAAAAACAACCTTTCGTTATGCAAACAGTTAAAGAGATAGGCAGATAAAGAAAGACAGAGGGTTCGAATCAGCTGAATGTATGTCTATTGTATCCGACTCCTTAAGATCCGACCAAAAATACTGATCAGGTTACTGGTCGGCAGGAATTGAACATGCTTCATTTTTGTTGGAAGATCAGTCTGTGTTCTCCTGTCCAGTTCTGCCGGAGTTCAAAATAAAAATACAGTCAATTTTTGCATCAGCTTTTGAAAATAATGGCATGTTTGTAATCGTCACTTCAAAATTAGCAAAAACCGTTCTCGATGAGCATTTTTAATATTTCCTTTTTTTTTTTTTTGGCCTGCAGATTCACATTCTATCTGGAAACTTAGCTGGAACTAATTTAACTTTGTCTGTTTAGTTTACGACTTTGCGCTGTTCCATCCCGAATCTTTCTCGACGACAGGCGCGACTTTCTTTAGAACCAAATAAATTTCACCAAAAATTTAGATTTTTTGCTTGATGCCATTTGAAAACATTCAGTAAACTTCCGTATGTCTGCCATGGGACCACTGAAGATGATGAAATTTACTAAAGTGGGATTAATATACTCTCAGGAACTGGATGTGACCAAGCGTATATGAGTCCCTCTTTAACTAAGCTTATTTTTCAACTCGAAGCACAATAACACAACCTGTTACTTGAGGCTGCTTTAAAGACAGTTGACACACAAGCATTTTCCTGGGCAACACGATATGTCGACTGGAGACTGAACACTGAACTGACAGATATTTACGACTAAAAATCGGACTGAGGCGGAAGGGAAAGCAGTCGGAACTGACAGAGCCTGTCGATGGAACAGGCACTAGTCAAGTTTGATCGGCCGCCTAGGATGGTGACATGACGACCTAGCCTATAGTTTTAGTTTCATTGAGACCACTTTTTTTTTTTTGACAGGCTGTAGTTATACGTACCTACGTACTCCAAGCGTTTGACGTTAGGGACGCTTATCTATACGTACTATCCCTAACCCCATCCTTATCCTCAACCTTGAATCTTATCGAATACCTAATCCTGCCCTTTCAACAAAAAACAGGAGGAAATCAAAAGAAATCTGAAAGAAATAACAAATCATAATAAGGCTGTTGTTTAAGAGCATTTCGGGAGGAGCTCTCTAGCTCTGGAATCACAAAAATTCTTGAAAATCCGCCAAGGAGCTTACAAGTCGCTGTCACAATTTTCACTGCACATAATGATGATTTACCATATGCTACCACTGTGCTGCTAGTGCCCCCTGTCCCCTCTTGTTTCATTTAACACCAGTAGCGCACTCGGGCTAAGAGGAAGAAAAAACAAAAGTAACCAGTATTAAGGTACGCAGGACCATAAGGAACTTCATGGGGAAGAAAGATCGAATGCAGGGATATAATCAGAACTAAAAGCAAACATGCTCCAAGAGAATAACCTGTCGTGCCATCTTAACAATATCATTGTAGCCTAGCTGCCGGCAGAACGGATCACTGAATTCAGATAGATTAGCTTGCCATAAATCTCCCCCTATGATTTTTCGTGAACAAATGCGTTATGTAAACAAAGTCACTGTTCAGTCGGTGTTGCTGTCTAGCCCTACCGAAATTCCTCCCTGAAGCGCCTGTCAAACGCTGTTCGTAAAAGCAGAGAACAAGCACCTTACGTACATGTGTATGTAAATGGTTGACATGACTTGTGACCCAATGAGGCGAGATTGAAATGCATGAAAATTTTATGCGGTAAGAAAGTGGGTCAAAATATAAAATCAGTACTTTTTTCGTGCACCATGAAGGCGCAGGCTATTTCTCGCCCGAAGTCATTATATTACAGTGATAATACTGTTGTAATGATAGCATAAACTTTTCAATCCTAATTCCAATCACTTGCTGATTTTGTCAAAAGTGTTATATTCTAGGGGTAAATCATCAGACGGATGATAAGGTTTCAATTTACTTTGAATTGTTATTAATTTTTTCTGTGGAAAGGGAATTCATGAGGAAGGAGGAGAGAGAGATGAGGGAGAGAGAGAGAGAGAGAGAGAGAGAGAGAGAGAGAGAGAGCGAGAGAGAGATTGAAGGGCAGCCAAGAAATGAAAAAAAAAAAACGAGAGAGACTATTAGTGGATTTAAACGGACTTCAAGAGGATCACTGATTAAACATGCATTTTAATCGCTTGAGTAAAGATCTATACTGCTAATGATAACAGGATCATGGTATGCATTAGAGAGAGAGAGAAGAAGAAGAAGAAGGAGAAGAGAGAGAGAAAGACAGAGAGGGAAAGAGAGAGGAAGACAGAGAGAGAGAAAGAGACGGTGACAGAAACAGAGAGAGAGAGAGAGGGGGGGGGGGAGAGAGAGAGAGAGGGAGACTTGCACTTTTCGAAATCTTCACTATGCTATCCTATTTGCTATCATAGCCTAATCTGGCTGATTGGGCAAAATATCCCACTGCCAAAATCAAATGTTTCCTCCTTACACCTTTGTCACTATTTTCATATCGCCGAAGAAATTAAAATGTAGGCCTAGCGCCTATTCATTCAAGTTCCTACTGTAGTTTGTTACTTCCTTAATGAAGGAATGTGCTGCTATTCGAGCATTCAGTGTGGGGGCGTCGCTAACAAAAAAAAACTAGGATAAAGATCCGGATCTATACAGTCCTCCTTTCAATTTCAACCAACCACATGCAATTCAGTTATCGAATCATGTGCGTAAAAAATCCCCGTCAAATATTATTCGCCCTTGTCTTTTCTTTTTAAAAGTTTATAATGTGGTTGGGTGTGACTTGATACGCTAGCGCCTCCCGCTGGTTGCCTACAGCAAACAGCAATCTCATGCATAACAACTCATGAAAAGCTAGCAAATCTCTCTTCTCCCCCTCCCCCCAGGGCTAAGGGCGTGGAAGAAATGGTATACACATGGCTTGATAATGTATCCATTGCTCTGTGTGAGAGAGGTGCTTTTTGCCAGGGTAGACACTGTCTTGGGTGTAAGGCATAGGATTTACCCCGGGAAAAACACTCCGGACTGGATTTTTTCTTTTTTGGGGGCGGGGGGGGGGGTGGGGGGGGGCGGGGTGGGGGTGTAGACACCATTGCAACAACAAACAAAATGGAATGAAATAGACTTTGAATGTTTCATTTTCATTCCCCGTCCCACCTCGCACCCCGGTCGCTGACCACGGTGTGTTGAATGTGTGTAAATGTTTAAATAAATGCTGGAAGAGATTTAATCCAGTCAAATATCTAGGCCTGGACCTGTTCAATTCAAGAGGCGACGAATCATCATCGTTGGCTTTGCTTTCGCGGTTTAAACCAAGGGTTCCCAAACTTTATAATATAGACTTTCGATCCCTTGGGTTGGTTAATTCTTAATCAGCCCTAGTTAGTGGCTAAAAATAAATAATAAATGATAAATTCTTTTAATAAACATAACGCCATGAATGAATGAGTGACATAAATAGGAAATACATGTACATGTAGTAATGTTGAGGATAATAAGAATATTATACTATTATACATGTATGTAATACAATTTTTTTTTAAAATGATAACGACAGAATAACAAAAATATTAGTATCGTATTAAATTGAATCCATTCAAAGTGGTAATTTGTTTTATAATTATATTTCACGGCACCCTTTCTTTAAAAAAGAAAAAAAAAAGTATTCACGAAATAGGCTTATTGGCATTGTGTCACTGATAAACCAACTTGTGGGTTCAAATTTCACACCCAACGTCAGAAAGTAAAGACGAAGAAATAGAAACATTTCACGACGAGATAGGGCACACAATAAAAAACAAGACCTAAAAGCCCAAGATATGACGATAGTAATAGGCGAGTTTAATGCCAGAGTAGGAGATCAAAGAGTAGTAGAAGATATTGTTGAACCCTGGGGAATAAGAGAAGGGAATGAACGAGGACGTAGACTAATAGAGTGGTACCAAATGAATGGCTTCATAATCACCAACACCTGGTTTCAAAACCATTCTAGGCGGCGGTGGACGTGGCTGAGCCCCGGAGAAAAAAAAAAACAAAAACAAAATTGACTTCATACTAGTACAGAAAAGATTCAGAAACGCTGTGAAGACATCAAAATCAATGGCCAGAGCAGATTGTGACACCGACCATGTCCTGGTCATGTGCAGGTTCCAGGTTCGATTAGAGAAACTGAACTTTTAAAAAAAAAGTAACTAATCATTCAAAATTTCCAATGGAACTACTAAAATCAGACCAAAAGTTAAAAGAAACAATTTCTGTAAAAGTGAAAAACAAATACGAGGCTCTTGAAGACATCACTGAAGTGGAAGAACTAATACTATGAGATAAAATGGAGGACTCACTTATTAATATTACAGAGGAAAATATCCCCCCCCCCCCCCCCCCCAAAATGGATGAATAAAGAAATTCTAGATTTAATGGAACAAAGACGAAAATTAAAAAATAAGAAAAAATTCAAAGATCTAAACCGTCAGATTAGACAGAAATGTAATGAAATTAAGGAAAATTGGACCAAAGAACAATGCCAAGAAATAGAGCAAAACCAAGACAAAAGCAGCAAATATATGCACTCCAAAATTAAAGAAGTCAGCGGAAACAAACTAGGCAGATGCACTAGTACAAATGGAACCATGCGTATGGACAAAGATGATGTTTTAAATAGATGGTCAAAATATGTTGAAGATCTTTTTAAGGACAACAGAGGAGAAAAACCCGAAATCAAGAAAAACATGGAAGGTCCACCGATCCTAAGGGAAGAAGTAGAAACAGCAGTAAAAAATAAAATGAAACAAGGAAAAGCAACAGGACCAGATAACATAGCAATAGAAGTAATCGTAGCTCTAGAGGATCTAGGAACAGATATGACAACTACAATATATGATAGCGGCAAAATCCCAGATGACGCATGTAAATCAGTTTTTATAGCATTCCCTAAAACACCAGGGGCCACAGAATGCGAGTTACACACAGAACAATCAGTTTGATGAGTCATTTTACTAAAATATTGCTCAGGATATTGATGCTTCGGGTACGGAAGAGCTTGAGACCAGAACTGCAAGTTTGGTTTTTTCCCCGATAAAAGTACCAGAAATGCCATCTTTATATTTATCAGTAATCATGGAAAGATGCATAGAAGTGCAAAAAGACCTCCATCTCTGCTTCATTAACTTCTCTAAGTCTTTTGACAAAGTAAAACATGAAGAACTAATTAACATTTTGGAAAAACTAGACATCGACGGCAAAGACCTGAGGGTTATCCGAAATCTTTACTGAGATCAAAGCACAGCAGTAAGAATTGAAGGAGAACATAGTGAATTTTTAAAAAATTAAAAGGGCAGTGAGACAGGGATGCATGATGTCACCTGATCTTTTTCATCTACATAGCGAGATGATCCTCAGGAACTTAGAAGACATCGCCGGCCTCAAAGTAAATGGAGAAAATCTTAACAACCTTAGATATGCAGACGACAGTTTTAATGGCAGAATCGGAACAACTTCAGAGACTTTTGGATACAGTAGTAAGTTATGGAAAGTGAAAAAAATGGGACTGTCTCTCAACGTGAGAAAGACAGAATGTATGGTAGTCTAAAAAAAAAAAAAAAGCAATCAACCCAAAATGTAAATTGGTCAGCAAAGGAGAGCAAGTCAAACAAGTTACAAAATTCAGATATCTAGGATAGTTGGTAACATCAGATGGTGAAATAAGGAAAAGAATAATGATGGCCAAAGATTCACTCCAAAAATGAGACCAATATTAATGACCAGAAATAATATCAACGACCACTAAAATCAGAGTCTTGAAAACATATGCGTGGTCAGTGCTTTTATACGGATGTGAATGTTGGACAATGAACAAAGAAATAGAGAGGAAACTAGATGCAACTGAAATGTGGTTTATTAGAAGAATGTTGAGAATATCATGGATGGAGAAAAAATCAGATGAGTCAGTCTTGACAGACTCTAACCTGAAAAGATAATTAATTACAACAATAAGACAGAGGCAACTGAAATTTCTAGGGCATATCTGTCGCGGAAGTGCAGGGGTAGACAGACAAACTTTCACTGAAAGTCTTAATTCATGGACAACAAATAAACGTCACAACAACAACTCCTTCTTGAGGTTGGCTGTTGACAGATCCGAGTGGAGAGCCATGATCGCCAATGTCTGTTCCAGTCAGGGCAACTGATGGTGATGATGATGATGATTTGTGTAATAGTTTTACCATTAGGTTTTAAAACATAGAACATACAATGAGTAAGAAATAGAAACGAAGCACATTTATAATAATATATACATCGGAAGTGTATACCTGCAATTTGTATTTGATTGTTTAATTTATTTTTACTATTAATTTAAAATTCTCATATATAAGTGTCATCTCCCGATTCCTAAACTTCACTCAACTCCCAAAGGACCTGCCAGCAATTTTATATATTGATCTCGGCGCGGGGGGGGGGGGGGGGACTGACTTCAGCTACTCTGGAAATCCCCGATTTTATGAAGTCATTTTCGCCATGGCAGAGAGCTTTTCTCAGTTAGTTATGTGATTCATTTGGTTGTTTCACTCACCTTCAAACTCCTGCTACACAAACACACACACATACGAGTAGGTAAACAATAAAACGGATTCCCCTTTAGAAAGAGCTTTTCTCGCGGACCACTTGGTTTTCGCACCCAGAACATGACTGTTAATTTGATTACTGTTAATGCTGGCCATCCCGAGAATCACTACAAAATTATTCATGTGGACCTTCTTAAAGATTGAGTTGTGAACAGCCTGACCCAACTTCGTGCACAGTTCAGCCTCCACCCCAGTACACCGCGACACCAACTGTCATTGTTTAAAACAGAACAAAAGACACACTGAGTGTTTCAGTTCGTCCCAAGATCTGTGAACTTGCAAAAAAATCTTATTGACTGGAATTTGTTTCTGATAATGTCTTTATTAATTTGATTGCGCCAAATTACGACACCACTTGGCTTGTTCATATCCGAGTCCTCAAGCTCTTCAGAAGTTGCCCTGCTTCTTGATCTTTTAATGTAAGTCGGCATTTCTTGAATGTAAATTTATTAAAATTGTATGTGACTTTTGGTGTAGAAAAATACAACTGGCAGTCTTTCTCTCGCACCTGGTGATAGCTGGTACATAAATTCACATATTGCATATGGAGGGAGAGGGTATTAGCCTATATTTTATAAGATAAATTCGCATCTGGGAGGGGATGTGCAGAGGTTCCGTGAAAGAGCATTAATACAGGGGTTTTGTAATATTTACTGCATTATTTTTTAAATTTCCCGTCAATGAACTCAACCAGTCACGTCCAGTTTGTCATAGCAGGCGCTCACGTCTTGGAGAGAACAAAACCTATTTGACAACTCCATTTCATGCCATGAGCTAAAGATGGGTAATCTGGATAAAATTGCGTCACACTCTGCATGATCATGGACAACTAAACAATATTTTTATATATCGTTCAGAACCTTGTATTTTTTATAACGCCCAATCAATAGCTCGCGCAAAGAACTGTGTGAAAACAAAACCCAAGCGCGAGCAGTAATTCGCGACGTCTCCCACCCCTCGCCATGGCCTCACCGCGAGGCCGAGTGATCCGGGCTCGAGGGCTTTCAGGTCTGAGGTACGATCACTAATCACAGCGCATGCGCAAAGCTATCTGCATTTTCCTGACGGCTGTGCTAAAATTTGTATTACAACTTCCGTGATATTTTTTGCTGTGATATTCTCGGTTTATTTGGATTAAATTTTGATCTCCATGCTTCTAAATGCTTCCTCCCACAGCAGGATTTGGCTGATTCTGCCCCGATCTTCTGCAAAGGTCAGTGATCGGGCTTGAGTGGAGGAGAGGACCAAAATGGTCTTCTTCAACGGTTCGCTGAAAATAAAGATCTGCGAGGCCGTGGATCTGAAACCCACTGACTTCTCGACGAGACTGCAGATGGGTTCCACCAAAGAAAAGGCCTCGCAGATGATCGAGCCCTATGTGAATATCGATGTGGATGAAGTGTATGTGGCCAAGACCAGCACCAAACCCAAAAGTGTAAAGCCACAATGGATATGGAACGAGGATTTCACTTCGGAAGTTCATAATGGACAGAACGTGAATTTGACCGTGTTTCACGACGCTGCTATCCCTCCCGATGAATTTGTGGCTAATTGTACAATTCCATTCGATGATGTGAAAGAGAAATCGGACTTCTGGGTACGTGTTTTTGAAAACATATTTAAGTTTTGTGTTTCTTTAGTTTGGTTGTTATGGCTGTAGCTGGATGCTAATGCGAGGTTAGGCGGCGGTAGCCATTTTTCTTTCTCGGTTAGTCTCGGAATCGGGGCGCCTCATCCGGACATTTTTCCGAATTCACGTTCTTAGCATTGAGCATTATCATTTTCGTTTCCATCTCTTTTCCTTGTATTGAAAGGCAACTAATATTCCCCAGGCCCCAAATGTCGGTTAAACTTATTCTGTACTGTCTGTGTGATTGATTGATGCTAGAAACGGGTGGTTCCTAATTGTTTACCGTGTCTGTTTTGTAGATCGATTTGGAACCCAATGGAAAACTGCACATTGTTATCGAGCTATGCGGCTCCGCAACGGAAGGTAAGAATGCTTTTATTACAATATCATTAGCATAGAATCGCTGTGGTCGTATCCCTGCCGTTGTATTTGCCATTTAATACATTGTATCTGCTTGTTAGCTAGTTCTATGTGTTTATTTGGTTTTGTCATCTGTCTTTCATACCCAGGACAATATAATCGCCCTCGCTAATGATCGGGAACAAAATGCCAGAGTGACGTCGGCGAGATGCTTTGTCGCGCTGATCCAGTGTTTATGATAATGAGCAACGAAATCGACCGTTAGTTCCTATTTTCCCCTCTCCTAATCAATAATATTAACACTGCCTTGTTAAATCTCAGTATCCTGCTCAAGATGCTGGAATGTGAAACTTACAGAGGGCAGAAATCAGAACAATATCAATGAGTTTTTAGTCAACACGCTAACCTCGTGAATGGCCTTGTTTGTTGACCCGACGAGGTCAACAGCTGGTGACGGTGCTTAGAAGACCAGACCAACGTAAGCATTACAGAACTTTGCCACAGTTTCAGGGAACAACATTAGAATATTAACATTGTTGAACTTCGGTGCTGGTGGGAAATGGGAGATCTTCTGAGAATTTCTGAAGACATAGACAACACATTTTGTAGACTTGTCTATTGGGAAGAAATGAGGGGAGAAGCTTGGAGTGGAATGGGTTGGATGGTGAAACAGGAGAGGAAGGAAACTGTTCAGGAGATTAGAGTAGGCTATATAGGCTATATAAGGAATAGGGTAGAAGATTTGCAGTCTTTACAATATAATGTTCATCTCTCTTCCGATCCAATTCCGAGCAAAACTTGTGTTTAAAGAGTTAAAGATGAAACTTGATGTAAGTCTGTAAGATCAGTTTTAGAGGCAAAGCAAATTGGGGTGTTAACTCTTTGTTTCAGCACTGGGTCAGTGGGTGCTTGAATTTTGCCAAAAGATGGTCACCGAGCTTTTTAAAAGGTCTTTTCACAATTGTTCTGGCAGCAGTCACCTTAACCAACATTATAACTTACAAGAATGTAAAGTAAGTAGAGTAAGTCAAATCATCAACATTGGAATATTGAAAATCTATTGGTGTGTGAGTCACATCAGCTATGTCGACATTCCCCATAGTAACAGGCACTGCAATCACCATCATCACTATCATTGTCTGCACCAACCATTGTAGATGTCAGTTAGGGTGTGGTTGAAGAAGAAATCATGAAAATAACCAGTTGTTTTTTTGTTTTTTTTTATATTATATGCAGTCATGTGCTATGGCTTTGGTCTCTTCACCCTGAAACAACCACAATGGGTTCGATCAGCATTATCTTGATCATATTCCTATCTTCACTATAACACTGGGCAAAGAATTATGTTAAACACAGACATAAGATAAGGGAAAACAAACAAAGACCTAGTACAGCAAAAACAATCTGTTTTATCACCGACCTAATCAGTACACCAGATTTTTTGGCCGAGTTTTCCATCTGTCAACTGTTTGATGGACAGCCAAAAGATGGCAGTGTTTTGAGTGTAGGCCTACTTTTGTGAGGTGTACTACTGAGTCTAGTAATTGATAACCTGAAAGCTATGGGGGTCATCCGCAGATTTCAACGGGTGAGAAGGTTTTTTTTTTAAGAAAAGCTTAACAAAATTGAAAATGCTGCCAATTCATGTAACGAGTTGGTATACACATACATCTTGACCACTTCGAACTCTTACATTTCATTACAGATCATTTTGTTTTCTGGTTACGGGGGTAAGGGATTGGGTTAGGGATAAGATTTGGTTTAAGAATAGGGTGGTCATGGTATATGGACCCCTTTCTGGTAGCAATGAAAGCACTAGAAATGTAGTCCTGAAGTTTTCAGGAATATAAACAAAAATCGGTTATCAGTTGATATGTTTGAAATTGAGTGACTATAGTGCAACCCGTTAGTGTGATTCCAGGCTACTCATTCACCGTGAAGTTTTTAAAAATATAATTACAAAGAAAAATCCCGAAAAGTATTTTGTAGACTCATCACTATTGGCCTATTTATGATTATATTGGAACTAAAATATTGTAGATCTACATCTAGGCTTTCTTTGCCCCTATTAGTATTAGAAAACATAAACCTTAAAAAAAACAGATATATATGACAAACTCAGCATCTCCAGTCTAATGGTTCTCAGAGTCCCAGGTGACATTCCACTGAAATTTTTTCACCATCATCCATCATTTCATTACTTTTATTGTAGTTTTAATTTTAGAAGCAATTTATGAAACTGAATTACATCATGAATTAATTTGCAATCAAACAAAAAGAAATCCTTATGTCCATGGATTCATGAAATTTCTTTTTTACTGCACGGAGAACATTCTTTCCTACTGTGGAGTTCCTCCTCTGACTGAAATTCCTCTCCTGGTCCTGGTAGCCAGATGGCTCCCCGTTTAAGAATCACTGCCCTGATGTGTTTTTGCTCAGTCCTGAACTCTGTTGACAAGTGAACAATTGAGGAATTCATGGTTAACTTGCCCAGTATTGAAATCCTCATGTGGCATGAAAACTGGTTTTAAATGATTAAATCTTGGGCTGGCGCATTCAGTAATTATATTTTTATAACTTCATGCTTTGCTTCACACTGTCATCATAGATCCATGCTTGCATAGCATGGGACACAGTTTGCATGAATTTCTTCAAAGCCTGCGTGTTGTTTTTTTTTCGTTGTTGTGTTCAGTGTTAATCAAGTGAGCAATAATCTGGAAAAGCAAGCATAGATCGGCTAGTGTAGCACAGAAATCAAAATTCCATTGCAGAGGATTGATATAACACTGAATGATATTTTTTTTAAAAAAAGGAAAAAAACAGCGCTCAACAAATACATTTGCAGTCCAGATGTCTATTAATAATCTATCATTGCCATGTAAACTCATGAATTAAAAAGATTGTATGATCATGGGTGAAGGTTAGCCGCAAGGATCCAGTATGGCCAGAATTTTAGGTGCAATCCTCATGCCATGCTGGTCAGTAATACTAATAGGATCAAAGAATAAGAATATTAGTACAAGTATACGTGTGATTATTGGGTGTGGTATGAACAGGATTTTTATTAGTACTGGGCACCAATGCTTTCATGAAAATAGTTGGGTTTTTTTCTCACCCATAATTGGAATAAGATCAGAAAGCGTTAAATGTGATGTCCTTTGCCCTGCCCTATGTACCATTTTAATTGTCTCTCTTTTTGTTTAAATTCATACTTGTTAGCACAAGCACATATCGTGAATTCCTTGTGAATTTCCTTTGTGTTTGTGAAATAAGTTAGAACTGTAGAATTTAAGTATGAAAGTCGTAAAATCCAGCATCCATACTTTACAGTCAAGATTTGGGGGGGGGGGGGGGGGGGGGTTGATCGTAGAAACTGCTACGAACAATATCCAGATTTTTTACCTTTGATTTAAATGTCGAAGTGTGACAGGCTAATGTGATGCTGTCGTCTTCTCTCTGATAGTCTTTTTTTCTTTTAATATGTGTTTAGTCTGTGTTAAAAACAGTTATTTTGAGTTTTAGTGATATTTGGTCAGTCTAATTTTAACATTAAAAAAAAAAATTCTTACTGTTTTTGTTTTTCGTTTACTTTGCTTTGGATTTTAAAATTTTTTCTTATTTTTTTTGCCTACTGTAATACTAATAATAATTTTGTGTGCCATCTGTGGCAGAATTTTGTCCACATGATCATGACATTCCATACAATATTATGTTGTTCTTCTCGTCTCAGATGAAAGAGAAATTCATTGTATTGCATTTTGGTTTTAAAACTCATTTGCTTTGGTAAGCTGAATTTTCGGCTTGTGGATTTTTTCTTCGCTATGGGAACCTGAATATTCAGCTTGAGTAGACACTTATTTTCCAACACTGATAATATATCTAAGCCAACGTCTCGAAATATTGAATCCCATCCTGGTTCATTGATTTTCTCTTACTTTAATGTCTTTTATTAATATTATGTTTTGTGTTTATACTGAGTGAAAGAAAAAACCTTGAACTACATCTAAATTTCAAACTGGACAGTGTTGAGAGTTCCCATCCACACCTACAGAAGTTACCTTAGGGAATGAGTTTTAACGCTGTTTCTCTGATGTAATTGGTCACGTGATTATCATTTATTAGGGATGGAAATTAGAATGAGAATCAGAATCTTCATTTATCTCGGACTAGAAATTTGCCTTGGTCAAGCTAAAAATTAAAAATCTCATTGTCCTAAAGTGCCAAAAAAGTGGAAAAATTGAACATGATGATAATTGACAAATTTTAAGATCAAGCAGGAAAGGGTTGTGTGTGTGATTGTTTACATCATTGTCAGAAAGGTCTGAAGCCAAAGAAGAAAAAAAAAAGCTCACGTTTTTCTAACGCCTATTCCTGAATGCTTGCTAATTATAATAATAGGAAAAATGTTAGCCTTATGTAAAGCTTTCTGGGAAGGAAAGGCATAGCATAGTATTTAGTAATATATTTGATTGATATGGCAAATAACTGGTCATATTAACATTCTGTTTAGTTTGCGTTGCAGCCGCGGAATCTACACCAAAAGAAAAAGTGTTCAAAGAGAAAGAAGGCATGCTTAATCGCCGGCGTGGTGCCATGCGAAGGCGTGTCCATCAGGTCAATGGACATAAATTCATGGCAATGTTCTTCAGACAGCCCACATTTTGCTCTCTTTGTAGAGACTTCATCTGGTAAGCCAGCATTTGTATTACTGACTGTTTTGCAAGATTTTTAAAAATTTATCTTCCTCTCACTCTCTTGTTGGAAAAATGTGTCACTGGTATAAATTGTATAGTGTGAAAAGTGAATTGGTAAATTGTTAAAGTAGATTAAAACTACTTTAACTTTAAGGAGTTCTTATTATGAAGGAATTTAATATTTCTGTTTGCTTGTACATAATCAGTGTATTGTACTATCTTGGGAAGAAGAAAAAAAAAGAACGAAAAACTCTGGAGGATTTGAATGCATTAAGTTTCTTTTGTTTTTGTTTCTGTCACTAAATTTTAATCCTTCTATAAACTTATTTCTCATACCATGAAAGGAACGAGAGGCGTTACGTAAAAGGTTTCTTTTAGGTCCAATGCCTTCTGCTGCTGAAACTGATACTGATAGAATTATTATTATAAATTTTTTTTTTCTTTGTATCATTATTGATATTATTGCTGTCATTATTAAAATTTCTTATTTTCATTTTGTTTCTTTTCAATGTCTGAATGTTTCATCTTGCTTAAACTAGGGAGTTTCTTGGGTCAAACTTATGACATATTTTCCAAGGACAACTAGACCCGACAGTCTGTCATATATGAGACTGCAATTCATTGTCAAACTTTACATTTCAGGGGTCTTGGCAAACAGGGATATCAGTGTCAAGGTTTGTATTATGTTTCTCAAACCGTATGTCTCATTAATCTATCCAGGAAGGGCACAAGTTAGCCTACCAGTTTTCAGAATATATTTTAAAATTTTTATTACATATTTCTTGCTTCGCTGATAAACTGAGGCTGAAATGGCAACTCACAAAGTTCCAAAGAAATGTAATGTTTTGCACTTAAAAAAATATCCCAACTAATGCTATATCAAGAAATTCCCGTTAACTTAAGAGCTCGGTTGTTCCAATCGATGAATTTTATACAACTTAACATTTCTCTTTTCCTCATGAAATTTTTGTGCAGCTTTAATAAAATCATTTAAAACTTCATAGATGTGACAGATATTTAAATTTCAAATTTACTGAAAATTTGCAGCAGTGTATACAGAGCTCGTTTCATAAATGACAGCAAATGAATTTCAGCTTTGACTGCAAAGTGGAAACAGTAATAAAAATATGGCTCGAAAGTGTCAGTGGCTGTTGTTGTTAAGAAATAGGTGTATTTTATGATTTCGCATTTCATTATACTGAGTCGGTGTCTCAAACAGAAATATGCCTGAGATTAAGGTTATTCTTATGCACCCTTCTTTGAGAATCAATGCTTATTTGCTATGTAATGCTCTTGATTCCATCTTTTACTGTTTACATCAAGAAAGGATCGCTGCACGTTGATCTTGCCACTGTAGCTCAACTTATAAGAATACACAAATTCTTTCACCAGTACCAAGGGATTGAAATATCAAATCATGTAACTGTGCAGTTAAAATTGACATTCACTGCCATTCTGTGTGTGTGCTAGATTTTCAAGTTCTGTTTTATGCTTAACCCACAGGATTATATAATTTAAATTTGTGTTTTTGACAGTCTGTACATGTGTCGTGCACAAGCGATGTCATCAGCACATAGTCACAAAATGCCCTGGATCAAGAGATGTCTCGAATGATGAGGTGAGTTATTTGCTCTCGCTCCCTTTGTTTGCTTGAATGTTTTATTTCTTGTTTTTTTTTTTCCCCCATCATGTTTTTCACCAGAAATATTTAATAAGTGATAAATTGTCATGGACAAATCACAGAATTAGTTTAAAATCACAGGACTTATATTATAAATGTCTGTTACTCCAGTCTCTAGCTTTAGGGCAAGAATGTCAGTACCTGTGAGTGCAAAAATAAATCATGATCTGGACATGCCAAACTGGTCTGTAAGAAAAATTTTGGCATTTAAAATTAAAGCATTTTTTTTTACTGTTATTGCTATGGGGCAATAATCACCGTAGTTCCAATTCTCCTTTATTTTTATTTGGCGAACATCATCAAATGGGATAAAGAATTTGTGATCAACACTGAAAAATTTGTGCCTGGGTACCAATGAACAGATACATGTAGCAAGATTATGGGGGAGTGGACAAAAAACAACAATGTAAAAGTTTGATATTAAGAATAAAGCATTGGAAAAGAAATAAAAAATGTATTGAATCTGAATAATGTCACCTTTGATAGACAAGGGAACAATTGTATATGATTTGTTATTAATTTGCAAATTCTGCAAATGTTGTAAAAGAACGGGATATTTATCCACTGTTCTTGTTTGAGATGGTTCAGAATAACAGAAATTCTGAAGTTCAGATTTGGCATCCCTTATAAAGAAATTGTAACTGGCGCTTTGAGAAAACAGCTCACAAATAATGCAATAATTTAAATTAGGTATGTGTAGTTAATTTTTACACAGTTTTAGTTTTAACAATTTTAAGTGAAAGAAAGTCATTTTCAGATGTTTCATCATTGTGAACTCCCCCAGGAAAATGAAAATGTAGTTCTGGCAGTTGCCGTGGTTTTAGATTAAGCTGAAAATGGATCAACTTATGTACCGGTAATCTGCTTAAGTTATTAAATGGGTTCTCATAATTGGCTTAACCTCATGTCTCAGTCTGGCCAAATTGTGTATTCAGATTATGACGGTTTGTGGAAAATTGTGGGATAAGATTCTTATTGTAAATCTTTAAATGGCACCGAATTACAATTATAAACCCAAATTGGAAATTTAACTCATTCCGCCCGGAGCGACAACTCAGTTGAGAGTTTCCCTTCAAATCGCCGGGGAAACGAGCCACTCGTCAATTTGTTTTGACCGGTATTTTTCAACACTCACCAGTTATTTGCGGAAATATTTTATGACAATCACTAGTAGAGTTCTTTATTGACCTAAATAATACAACTTCTTCCGGTTTTGTTTCGTTTGATTGCTTTGGAGCGAAAACTTCCTAGAACTGACCTGTTGATTTGCACGGATTTTATGTGGAAATGTTCGGACGTGTTATTTCATTTGGATTATTATAAAAGTGATATTACAAGTACAATACCCATGTATTTGGTACCACCTGAAAGGGGATTGGATTACCTACATTTGAGGCTACTCTTGACCACCTAGGGCCACTACAGTCAAATCTAGAGGTGGCAAAAGTGAATTTGGGAGCAGAATTTTTTTTGTTGTCACAACTAACCACTCACCATTCCTTCAACATATTAGCATCACAGACACTAGAATTGATATAAAAAGACAGTAAATTGTTTCTCTGTCCAATTCTGTTTATTTTGATACCAAATATGTCTACCTTTCTTTCTTCCTTGTTTGCATTAAACGTTTTTTTCTGCAGTCACCCAGTACCAGTTTTTGCTCCGGCAGAATAGGGAATCTAGCTCCGGATGGAATGAGTTAATTACCTGTCCACTATCATGCAAATTGACCAATCCAAAGAATTAATCTGAAGCTCACACAGAACCATTGCCCTTAATCTGTGATATAGATATTACTTTATCAGATATAATTAATATTATGATATTCTATTAAAGGCTATTATAACAAGGATTAATATCTCAGGCATACATGTAATACATGAATAATTTAAGGATTAATATCTAGGGCATACATGTAGGACATGAATAATCTCTGAGAATTCTGATTTTCTGGGTGGAGTTGCTTTAATACTGTTGAATAATTAAATGCGGATAAATCTTTGTTCATTGTGTGTTGATCGGATTTAGTAACTAGTTTCTGGGTGCAAAAGTACTCAGTTTACTCTTCTATCTTCTAAAAGCCGTATTTTACATTGAGCTTAAAATAGTTGTGCAATTTGAGTACAGCTTATTTAGTGTGAGCACAGTTACCAGTCTTGAATATTTTTTATTACGAAAAAGGTTACTAAAATTTGAAAGATGTGTAATATAATAATATGTAATAGAAAGATTGTCCCAGGAGAAGTAAGTCAAAGGGAAAAATTAGTTGCACGCAGTCACAAGACAGCATCAGAATCTGATCTGTCATTATTTAAGGGGATGTGCTGCAGTGAAAAGTAAAATCTACACCCCACTTTTTCTAGTGCATTTTATGCTCTGATATTGTGTAACCAAGGTTAGAGAAACAGCCCAGGGGTTGGGGTTTTAACTCCATTGGTAGCCATGGTAACCGTTTGTATCATCCATCATACTAGATTTCATGCACATTTCTTTTGTTTAAATGTCGTGAAATTGCACACATGCAATAAAACATACTATTTCACAACTTTTGTCAGCACACTTTGTTCATGCATGAAAATTAGAAAAATTGAATTTTTACACAGATTAAGAAAAAATAAAATTACATGACAAATGAAGGATTGTCTGCATTTGTGGTGAAAATTCTTAAGGATTTAAAAAAAAATCATCACAAAATTACCAAAAAGAATGAAAGAAACTTACCAAGTTGCATCAAGATATGTTAAGAACTGTTTGAGAAATGTATTTTTTTTTTTTGGTGTATGTAATTTATTTTGAACTTTGGGAAGTTTTGTCAGAACACAGCATTTTATGCCTTGGTATATTATTTACAAAATCAGATCATCTTCCAATAAGAAAATAATGAAGCTTTCAGCATTTGTAACACAGCAATCAAATTTTATTCATCTATGGAAGATATTAGTGTAGGTTTAAATGGCTATTCAGACAGTCAGTGCATTTACCTGCCTTTAGAGCCTGAAAAAGTGTTTTTTGCCTATTTCAACATTTTACATGATCTTCAACATTTTTTTTCTTCTTTTTATGCAGACAGGTTTTGCCAGCTTCGTTTCTTTTCACTGAGTGGAAATATGTATTGATCAGGAACTGTGTGGGAGTTGCATAGAAATTGGGAGAAAAGTAGGCAGAACAGATCTCAAAAATGTATTTCTCCTCTGTGTGTTGTGATGTAATTTGTTATAGTGTTTGCCCTTGCGTAAGAAAACCTGCAAAATCTTTTACCCTTTTCTTCTTTTTTTACTCCAACTCTTGACAGATTAACAATTGGGACATGTTTTACAATTTCTCTGTGTGTGTTTCAGGTGACGGGAACACGATTCAATATCAATGTTCCACACAGATTCAATGTCCACAACTACAGAAGGCCAACTTTTTGTGACCACTGTGGATCTCTCTTGTATGGTCTGGTGAAACAAGGACTACAATGTGATGGTCAGTACTGACTTCGTCGGCTTCAAAGTGATCTTAGAATCCTAGTTTTTTTAGCCAATTTTCTTGAAATCATAAAAGTAATTCAAAATTGGCTCAAGATATTTCAGGATAGTATGATAAAGTTATCAAAAAGTGTTAAAGGGAGGAAGCAGTGAACACTTCCACATTGTTGTATCCTAGCATGTTGATCTTAGATTCTTAGTGCTGTGGAATTAATGGTTGAGCAGATTGTAATTTATGTCAAAATGATAAACAATTATAAAAAGAGAATATAAAATTAAAAGTGGATTTAAATCAGTATTGTGCTATCGCATGCTAACTGCATCAATGAGGTAGTGGGATGTTTTGTGACCCATTAAATGTTAGCTGAAGCAGCAGACTAAGAGAAAAATATTATGTGAAATATAATGCATAGCATTCTCTACAAGAAGGAGTAAGAAGAGTAACATTTTATGAGCAACAGCAAACTGCTCCATTAGTAATATCAGTGGAATAGTTAGAATATCATGCAGTTTTACAATATTGAAAATAACTTGGCATGGAAAACAAAATAATGCAGTGCACTGGAATACATCATTTGATAATAACTGTAGCATGGCGATAGTAACGAGATATATCTGTGATGAATATTTGTCAGGTTGGAGGATGTGTGATTCTATTTCATGTGTGACGCGAAATTTCATTAAATGACTCTTTATTTTTGTCATGCTTGACGTAGTATGCCCTGTGGATAGATAATAACTCCTTTTTGTTTGTGTTTTTTTCTCCCCCCACTGATCAATAATAACTTTCAGTATGTAAGATGAACATCCACAAGAGATGCCAGAAAAATGTTGCCAACAACTGTGGTACAAACACAAGGGACATGGCCCAAATTCTACAGGAAATGGGCATATCAGGAGATAAGCTTAGATCCAAGGCTAAAAAGGTACCGGCGGTATGAAATCACGTTCGATGGATGTTGTGTAATCCATAACTTTTTAGTTAAAAATCATAACCATTATCATTATGGTCATTCTCTTCACCTGCATCCTCAACCATCATCTTATTAAACATTGTTCTATTTAGTTACATACCTAAGTTTAGTTTATACACATTGGCAGGTGGAAAAATATGATATGAGTTTCTTAAATTTACCAAGCACTGTTGCAGCTTCAATTAGGTTTTTGTTTGAAACTTTTTAAATCTTTAATTTCCCCACATTTTATGCTTCAATGTCAGTTAAAATTTTATCGTTGTAGAAAAGAAAATTCTGTCTAGTTCCTCACTTTTTTTTTGCTGTTGTACGTAAACAATTCATTTTCAGATGTTTCATTGATATCTTCTATTATTTTATTCCCTCATGTACTTTTTTGTTTCAGTTTTCAATTAGTGAGTCCCCAAACAAAAACACCCCCATGCACGAGAGATCTTTTTCATCCCCAATACCTGTGATACCAGGTACGTGAACATCATGTGATCCTGTAACTTCTGTTTGTTAATCTGTCTTAACGGCTTTTGTTAGGGACCATAGTCTAATTACAAAGCTGAATGGAGAAAATATTGAGTTGTGTTCACAGTTCAGCTACAGCTTGACCATGTAAAATTCTATGGTCCCCTAACAAGAGTCTAAACATTCTGATCTAATAGATAGGCCACAGCAGCTGTACTTCCGGTCATGAATATGACCAAAATTTATCATGTCCACATTTGCAACCTGTGGGCATGTGACAAAACTACTTAAATTCCTTGAATAGTTAAAGACCTCGTGGGCTCCCGGTGAACCTGATCTGAATATTTGTCACCAGAATATAAGCTTAGCATATACTGGAGATACCATTTGCAAAAACTTCAAATCATTTCAGGCAGGAGCTATTGTGTGTGAAGTAACTGTCTAATTGCTGTGGTGATGGAAAGACGCTATGGGCCAGTGAGCTTAGGCTTTCTATAAAAATTGCTCACTACATTAGAGCTATGTGATCAAGAGGGCAACATATACGGTCAAAGATTTTACTCCGCCAATTTCCTCCTAGCAGTTTGTGCTTCGTCATGGTTATTGGGGAAAAATGTGGCTGAGCAAGGAATCCTTGGAGTAGATCTTGAGATTATCAGAATGTCATTTCAGTTTTGAAGATTGGATCAGTAGCCTAACCACGAAAGTCAACAGTTTCATATTATGTGTTTGACAAGTTAGTTGGTGCACCCAACGAGGTTCAGAGTTCGAACTGAGCGTGATTATTTTCTTAATTTACAGTGTATTTAACTGTTTAATTGTTTTGAAAACCTTTTTTAAGGGCTTAAGGGGATCCAGAAATCTTCCACCAGTAGCTCTTTCTTTTTCATATCAAATACTCAGTTGGCTTTTTAATTATCTGTAATCCTGTCGAGGCCACATTTCCTTAATCACATACATAATATCGTGTGCAGGATTACTAAAGTTATATTGAATGCAAATAATGCCTGGCTTGTATGGGCTGCTAGAATGCTAAGGCCATCTGGCGATTAGTGACTGAAATTAAAATCTAGGAATGGTCAACATTATTCTTATTGTGGGCTGTTGATAACACATTCTGAGGGAACTGTAGACCTTCAGTATGGGGATGTCTGTTTAAGGTCTAACATAAAATAGTGTTGTTTTAAAATTCACATTTAGATGATGAAGCCCAGCAAGGAGAGGGAGAAGGCCGTTTACCTGTCAATGCTTCTAACGAGTACCAAGGTTCAAGGACCCGTAGTCCCTCTGGCGACCGGTCACGGTCACATCATGGCCGGATTGGTTTACATGACTTCAACTTTATTAAAGTTCTAGGAAAAGGCAGTTTTGGAAAGGTAACTTGTCATTTATACTACTGCTCTTAACTCTTTCTGATTTGAGAAACAAAAAGTGGCTGTTATCATGCCAAAGTGCTGTTAAACCTAAATTTAAAAAGCATAAATTGAACTAGACCCTCACTTCTAAGTCATGTCAAAATCGGGCAAAAAGAAAAAATTGTATGTAGTGAAACCCTGCGTGAGAAATAAAACCCAAACGATACAAAGCAAACTAAAGATAAGACAGAAAATACACAAAAATTTTCGGCTTTCGCCTTTTTCAAGTGAAAGGAAAAAAAAACAACAACATTGTTTTTCTGTGGTTTTTATTATATTTCGTCAATTTCTCACTTCTAAGTGTAGTCCTTTCAACTTCATCCATGCAGTAACAGTTTTGTTACCTACTTTAAATTGTTTACATTGTAATGAATCACAACTTTATATGTTTGTTTGAGATTAAAGTGATCTTATATTGACCTTTCAGCAGTTTTGTGCATCTCACTCTGAAAGTTTGCCTGTTTTGCTATTTGCTAAGTAAAAACCCACTAAAATTTTGTAGACCTTACAAGCAGGATAAAGTACTGAATGTAATCAACAAAGGCATTAAATTCCAAGGAGTGGGAAACAAATTGTAAAACACAAAGCTTTACTAATTTAATTCCATATTCAATAAACAAACTGCAAGAATATGTAAATCATAAAAACAAAATTTCATAATTATATCTTTTAACATGCTGTTGTATGAGCCAATACAGAAGAGTCTCTGAAAAGGAACCTACTAATTGTTAGGCTGGGCGAGATCTCAGAATTATGAGCTAAAACTGTGATCAGCCATACAGGTAATAGCAGAAAGCAATGTTTTACCTGTATTTCATCAGGCGTTTATGGTGGCAAATGTACAAAAACAAAGTTTTCTTTGTCAATGCCCAAAACTATTGTGGTAAATATTGCAGAGTTGCACAACTTTTGAGAAATTGTATTGAGTATTTTCCAGCTATAGTTGTACAAAAGAAATTTCATTTTGGTGTGTTTGTCTTTGATTAGGTGATGTTAGCTGAAAAGAAGGGCACAGAAGAAGTGTACGCCATTAAAGTTTTGAAGAAAGATGTCATCATACAAGATGATGATGTAGAATGTACAATGACAGAAAAAAGAATACTTGCATTGTCAGCAAAGCATCCATTTCTTACAGCACTACATTCATCTTTCCAAACAAAGGTGAGACTAAATGTTTGTTGCTTTCATTTACGCAAAGAGAATATTCAGCTTAGAACTGTTAACGTATATGTGGGTTCTGTGGGACCTGCTGTGTTCTGTGAAGTCTGTTGATGATCATTTGATGTAAAGGGTAACTGGAAATGAACTATAATAGCCCCTGGGCAGTGTTGTGTTGTTTTTCTTTTCTTTGGGTCAAGAGTGTAAGTTTGTTGATTTTCATTAGTTTTCTGATTTTTTGGCCTTAGTATTCCAAATATCTTGGTTCCAGTGGTTCACTGCACCCGTTTTATATAACATTAGGTGTACATGGTTTTCAATCAGGATTTTCTTACTTTTTACTGAAAGGCCACTTACATCCCCTGTTTGGATTTAAAACAGTATTTTTGACAGAAAAATGATAGTTGAAAAGATGTAACAGAAGTTCTTTACTCTTTTCATAAATTTTGCACATCTGTAAATATTGCTGATAAAGAGGAATTACATGAAAAAATATATCAAAATGGGCATTTGGTTATGAGAAAACCTGTTCACTTACTTTTGAAGCAACAGTAGTAGTATTGGTGGATCTTGTGTTCAGTCATGTTTGCAGTGAAGTGCATGAGCACATCTCTGTTCTCTTGAGGGGAAAATATTAGTCAAATGAGTAAAATAGAAGCAGTTCTTCATAAACACTTTCATAAATTTCAAAACTGTACTTTGCTGCAAGAAAATTCATCAGCTACTCCAGTAGAAAATCTGTAGTGTAGTTCACCATTTGATTCATATTGAATAATAAGGATATGCATTTTTACAGGACAACATAAGCCTTTTTTGATTGATGGAAGTTTGAGCTTGGCTCTTCTTTTCTTGTGAAAGATTGCAACTCTTCTCAAATTTTGGAGTGATAGGTGTCATATTGTATTCTTAAGAAGGATTTGTGCACTGTTACTATCCATAATTCTCACATTTTCACTTGTTTCTTTCTGCAGGAACGATTGTTTTTTGTCATGGAGTATGTCAATGGAGGAGATCTCATGTTTCAAATTCAAAGAGCTCGCAAATTTGATGAACCCAGGGCGAGATTTTACGCCGCAGAGGTGACATTAGCACTAATGTTCTTGCACAGACATGGTATTATATACAGGTGAGTACTAGAGTTAATCAGTTTGATATGATGAGAAATGTACTCCAAAAAACAGAAACCAGTGGTTTTGGTTCAAACCCGAAGAACAACTTGGCGATGAAAAAAAAAATAAAGGTGGGTGACAAACTCCGAGAGTCATAAACTCAGTGGGGCTGGGATTCTAGAAGATGTCAGGAAGTTAAAGATGGAAGAATCCACTCGTCTTCTGAATATTGTCATCTTTCTCGCTCCACATGAGGAGTTTCTTACCACTGTAAAACATAGCAATTCATAATCCATGTAGAAGATTCCGAATGATAGCCATTAAGAAAATGGTATTCGATTGGTAATTGATTACAAGGCTTGTTTTGATAGAACTTCAGTAGGATACATTACTTTTAGGTTGTACAATTGAACATAATGTTTAGATATTCTGGAAACAGATACTTTTCATTTGCTTTTCACTGAACCATGTGGTCAGTTGATTGTGGTGTGATCCTGTACAATTGGGGCAAATCCCTTTGGTGTGAAAAGAAAAAGTTTAGCAAAACTCATGTGCACATTATTTAAAGAAAGGTGAAGATTTGTAGCTGACACTTTGTCACACAACAATGAAAATTACGTTAACTGGCTCACAACACTTGATCACATCTGGCTATCATCACGTTGCCACTCTTGCAACATCAACCAAAATGCTACAAGGAGACAAAAAGCATGAAGTCAAGTCATGAATGAGAAAGGGCACAACTATTATTACTGTTTAATATAGTGATAATAGAAACTTTAGTATTGTCTTATTATTGTTATCATTAAACCTAATGGTCACCCCTGGGACTATGTAATGAAAGTAAGTGCTCTGATTGAAGTGTTACATCTGGGTAAGTTATAAGGTAGTGTGGATCAACCTTGTGTGACTTTTTTTTCTCTCTCTTTCTGAAACAGAGATCTGAAATTAGACAACATATTATTAGATGCTGAAGGTCATTGCAAAATAGCAGATTTTGGTATGTGTAAGGAAGGCATGACAGAAGGCAAACTCACACAAACTTTCTGTGGTACACCAGACTACATAGCACCAGAGGTGAGTAGTGTGTGGGACACTTAGATCTAGAGAATTACACTGACGATATGTTGATCTGGCACCATTTTTGCAAAAAACCAAACGTATAATAACTGCTAATATTGGATAAAGTTAGTCACCTTCACTTCGTGGATGTTTAACATAATGGCATAAGAAACTAGGATTTAATTGTTCATGAATCTTCAATTTACCGTAAAAATAATTAGGGAAAATTAAGGATCATTGTGGATTTCCTGTGATTGTGTTTTCCTTGAATTGCAGAGAATTTATAGTTAACACAGTTCATGCTTGTTATTACAGATTTTACAAGAATTGGAGTATGATGCTAGTGTAGACTGGTGGGCATTAGGAGTTCTCATGTATGAAATGATGGCGGGCCAACCGCCGTTTGAGGCAGACAATGAAGATGATTTATTTGAATCAATTCTTCATGATGATGTTCTATATCCTGTCTGGCTCAGCAAAGAAGCTGTTTCTATACTCAAAGGGGTAAGTTTTGCATTAATTAGCATTTTACTATGATTGTCTTCAAAATTAGGAACATCTTGGTCCTGCAGGGAGGTAAAGTCAAAACTCGTTTGAACGGCATCCACTACTAATAATACCATCTACACATGGATATCATGTATGGGGTCTTCTCGATAGCAGCAGAGTTAATCGCAGTACATTATCAGAGACAATGATTGTAACATAGAACAGGATATTTATAGACATGAGTCAAATTTCTTACAAACATATTGGTAGGAACATAAAAGCTGGTTTATAGAATGAATGCCCTATCAGCAAGTACTTGTCAAATTATGTGGAATAACAGTAGAATGGGGCCAAGTTAGCCAAACAGTTTTTGTTATTCGGTGAAGGAAATTTTAGCAATGACCATTCAGTATTTAAAACTTTACTACTATCATTTGTGTTTAACACAATGGCATAAGAAACTAAGATTTATTTGTTCATGAATCTTCAATTTACCGTAAAAATAATGAGTGAAAATTAAGGATCATTGTGGATTTTCTGTGATTGTGTCATCCTTGAATTGCAGAGAATTTATAGTTAACACAGTTCATGCTTGTTATTACAGATTTTACAAGAATTGGAGTACGATGCTAGCGTAGACTTTATCTTTTAAACAGTGTGCCTGGACAGGAATCATTATTTATTACCTGTTACCATTTTTATACTCTGCATATAAAACAATTTTGGTTCATTTTCTCATTATCTTTAACTCCATGGAGTCCATTTGTTTCATGTACAAATTATGCATATTTGTGAGTGTGCATGAGAAAACCCACAATAAGTCAGCAACATGACATTTTGAGTTCTGTACATATAATAAAAGACAAGACATTTCTGATAAATTGAAGTCAGTGACCCCCCTAAAACAAATTTTGAGAAAATGGCATTTAATCATATAGGTGGCAATAGCTAACTGACCAAGTAATATTGGAGTGATTGTTTTTAGGAGACCGTAGTCTAATAACTAAGCCGTTATAGAGATCATAGTGAGAAGTGTTCACTGCTCATCTACAGTTTACCCTGTAACATGCCATGGTCCCCTAGAAACAGCCAAGTCGGAAGTTTTTGGATCTTGTTAGGAGACCGTAGTCTGATAACAAAGCCGTTATAGAGATCATAGTGAGTAGTGTTCACTGCTCATTTACAGTTTACCCTGTAACATGCCACGGTTCCCTAAACAACAGCCAAGTTGGAAGTTTGTGTCGGACCCATATTTTCACTTCAAAGCCGTTTTTCTCAAAATCAGCTCTGCCGACTCATTGTGGGTTTTCTCATGCACACTCACATTTATATTGGCTTGGAATCTCTGCATAATTTTGCACAAGTTGGGCAAGTCATCATGTAGTGATGAGAACTGCAAATTTGATTGTGATGAACTGTTCATTGTGAGCTTTGCTAGTTTTTATTTAAAAAAAGGAAACCACAAACTGCTAATGTTTTCCAGTTCCCATTTGAAATAAATGTGAGAAAATAAATTTTCTTTCAGAAAGATTGAATTGAATGACAAGAATGTTTATACTGATCAACACTGGATTTTAATATTACTCAACTGCGTTGTTATGTGGTTATTTTATATTTCAAGTGTTATGATTTATGACTATCAATTTCAGTTTATGACTAAAAACCCTGCCAAGCGACTCGGCTGTGTTACTACCCAAGGATGTGAAAAAGCCATCCTTATTCACGCATTTTTCCATGAAAAAATTGATTGGGAAGCATTAGAACAACGCAAAGTCAAGCCTCCATTCAAGCCAAAAATAGTGAGTGAAAAGTGTTTATTTGTGGCAGCAGCTGGGAAAGTTATGCACTTGGTGTTGATTTAATCACATTTTAACCACACCGAAATGTTAATACATCAATGTCTGCATATTTTTAACAAGTACCAGTGACCCCTGACCAGCATTGAAATTTGTTTCTACAGTTATGAATATTTTCAAATGCTGCTCCATTGGTAACAGAAGTGCTTACTTTATAATGAAAAAGAAGAAATCAGGGATGCAATGATCAGGACAGTGAATGATGTCTCCATAGCACATAATTACCAGATTGCATTGCACAGTACATCTTAAGTTCAACAGCACACAGAAATATGAGAGGCATGTCCAGTGTTACATCTCTTCCCAGCCCCAGACATGAAGTTGTAGCTTGCAGTGAATAAATAAAAGAACAACTTATGTACAAATTATGTCACTTGGGAAAACAACCATTGCAGGGGCATTGGCGCACCCTGTGCTCTGTCATGCAGGAGTGCATAATACAATAGCGAGATTTACTTGTACATATGGAATATGACAAAATCCTGCATTTCCACAGAATTGCATGTGCACATGCATAAATTGAGAGACTGCTGTTCTGAAAACAGACATTTAAATAGAGCCTTTAGGGTTTAGAAAAGGGTTAAAGTTGCCCAAATTCCTGCCAATTGTGATTGAATTGTGACATTGTCAAGGTACTGGGAAATCTCAGTTGGAGGGACCCAATGGGCCAGAAAAGTTCAGGATTCAATTTTCATGTGTAATTATGCTACTGAAAAAGTAAAGGTGTGTTAGTCACTAAGATTGTGTATTTTATAGGCATAGGGACAGAAGACAAGAACTTACTGCTGGCTATAAAGAGTGTAGAACTCCCATTATGGCCAGCCCAGTATCAGAAGAAATGCATGTTTGTTTTGCATTTGTAAAAGAAAAAAATCTACCACACTATTTTAATTATATATCTGACAGTCTGCAATTATTGGAGAGCTGTAGTGAAAATAACTGCCTATGCGTCCTTTGTCAATTTTAAGGAAAAAGAAATCCATATCATTTTTTTCCATATGGGATTGGTTTCCTTTTATGTTTTTGTCTTCCCATCCTGCAACAGAAAAACAAGACGGATGCCAATAATTTCGACAGAGATTTCACTTCAGAAGATCCAGTGTTGACACCTGTCGACCCGGCAGTCATCAAGACCATTAACCAGGATGAGTTCCGGGGTTTTTCCTTTGTCAACCCGGAATATGGAAAATTGGATATGGAGGCCAGTGGTCAAAGCCACTGACCAGGCTTGTTTGGCTGTTTCTTACAGCCATGCTCAGTTTTCGGACCATCACCTGTTTCTGTGTTTCTTTCTTTTCATTTTCTTTCTTTCTTTTTCTTTTTTCCGAATTCATTTCATGGACGGCATTGTTTCATTTCTGTGTGGATTCGCGATTGTGCAGTTGGAGCAGGCGGATGTTTCCCTTTGTGAGGATGAAACAAGTGGTCGTTACCTTTGTTCAAATTTCTTTGCTATTTGTTGAATATCACGACATTTAGGTACACACTTGATATATAGTATTGTTACATTTGCTGGTCAGTGGGCCAGTCGTACCTGCACAGTTTGTGACCTTGTTCTCTCATTATTCACCTTCAAGTTAGAACAGAAGAAGGACAGATCTTTCTTCCTTCACAAGTGATATTTGTATTCAGTTGACACAATTTTTGAGTCTCATCTTGTTTCTCTCTCTCTTATGGGTAGTTTTGGAGTGTCTGAATCTTGTTTGGTGTACAGTGCTTGTAGAGTAAATGAGGTGTAAAAATTATATTGCGAGTGAGGTAACTGTTTAGAATAACGAAATATTTGAATGTTATCAAAACTGTTTAATGTTTACTTTTTTGTTTTTTTCTGATTTGTTTTTAAGCAATGTTCAGATTCATCATATTTCATCAGCTGTTTCTAGATCTTAATTTCTAAACATGTTCCCAAAATCAAATGTGAGTGCTTAAAAGCCTACTGTTCTGATTGGGATGGTTTTTGTTTATTCCGATCTTGAACTTGTGTTTTGGAGTGGGTGAGCTTACTTGTTAGTATATTGTAAGAGGATCCTAGGGCCGCCTACAATCAATGGACATTCAACCTGTGGATTTGAATTCTGTCTGTAATTAATAACAGAGGGAGAAAACCTTACATGTATTGTTTGATGACTCCCCCTTATACATTTGTTTCAATTGAAGCAGTTATTGCAGCACTTGGTGATCAATACTTTTTCTGATCCCAGAATTTCTAGTCTTTAATGCCGAAATATTTTCTTCAAGGCAATCTGTTGTGTAAAAATATGGAGATGAGAGTATAATATGATGCTGTTATTTAGTATGTCGGTAAATGGGATTGTTGTCCTTTGTCACTCACATTAGTTTATCAATGCCAGATTTCAGAACATTTTGGTCCTTACATACAAATCTCCACCTTCCATTCTTGTTTCTGTTATATCAGTAGATTAATTCCAAGTCAAACTTATTTCATGGAAAAATCTGGTGGGTTTTATACATTGTGTGGATCATAAAACCTATAAGTTTTCATGACAGACTTGTATAGATCAGCCTGACTGGACTGACTTTTGAAGTTGCCATACTGAAAAGTTGACATTTTGATGGTGAGGATTAGTAGAACTAGCCATTGTTTTCAGGTATTAATGAGATTAAACTAGGCAGCTCAGGGCTACACAAAGGAAGCTTTCATTGAAATAATTAAGATGTTTAGGAGAGAGAAGTTAAGTAAGCAGAAGGGGGTTGTGGTAATGTTTTCATCAGTGTAATAGCTAATGATATAGAAGAAGGTAAAGACAGCTGTGTTGGCAGTTCCTTCTCAGTTGGTATGGTACTTTTGAAGGATAAAGTTTACAGTTTCAGCACTCTTTGTGTAAGGACGATGTATTACAGCATTTTCCAAATTTGAATATCAGGTGTGGAATAAAATCGTGGAACCGCAACTCCATAATTGGATACCAGATGTTTATGAGCCCATCCCCCATGATGTCAGTGATAAAGTTTAGATTTCAGAGCCATTTGCATGCACAATCTTTCACACATCAGGCTGTTTTGTACTATAATATGAGTGTCCACAGAACAATACAGGATGACTTTAATTTCGAGCATTTCAGTGATATGAAAATATGTGGTTAAAAGGTACATTTATATTTCAAATGGAGCCAGAAATTCAATAACGAGTAAGCCAGTATGATTTTCAGTCAACCAGCCCTGTTTTTGTATCATGAATCAAAATCTGAAATCCATTCACACCAAATACAAAAAGTCAGCATAGTGTTTCCAGTAGGGTATTCACTTCTGCTGTTGGTATTGATTTGCACAAATGTAAAAATCTCATTGTGGCTGTTTTATATTAATAGGAAAGCTCACTTCAAGCTGTATACTAAGTTTTACTACAACATTTGCTTATGTTCAGTAAGTAGTTCTTTTTCTCTAACATTGGCAGTGTAGTGCTGGCTATCTGAAATATTGGATAGGTTGTAGTTGTTGCTGCTGAAGGAATGGAATTCCCAGTTTGATTTTATTAGTGATATGTCTTTGGAATGGCCAACCCAAAAATGATAGTGTAGTGAATTACAATGGAAGACAAGATTGCATCTGTACTTGTGACTCTCATTGTCCATTTTGATGTCAAGCACCCACATATTTTGTTTTAATGTTGTCCCAGAGTCAGGTTATATGCTTACGTGCAGCATACGTGTAGTCAAGAGAACACAAGAAGCATGGTCTCAAGGGAAAAGTTGGTTCTCGAAACATTAGTTAAAGCTTGAAACTGTTTGAAAAAGCTGATGTGAAACGTCCTGTGGTTTCAGGTTGTGAAACTTTCTGAATGGTGAGTTATCAGTGTCATTATTTCACCTATAACCTACTTCCACAGCAGATGACTGGTGCCAGCACTCCACCTCCTTTTGACTCAAAGAAAATCAGGTTGTAGAACTATTTGTTGCATTTCATTATGTGCCAATTCACAATTCCAAGGTCAAGTATGCCATACAAAAGGTCCATGGGTAATGCATGGAGGTTGTAATCTCAAAGTAAGAATCAGACATCACGCTCAATGTTTTCATCTGTACTTTTTTTTAGCAAAGTATAAAGCAGCGTTTTATTTCCCATTAAAGAATCGCCAGTTTATATATTATATATAAACAGAGAGAGGGAGAGTCAGGTAGATCAAAATATTTATGTATTTCATTTTTCTTTAACCACAACCAGCAAATATTAAAAATTTCTGTAAAAGGTTAATAAAACGTGTGGTTATGTCATGTTAGCCTGCATGTGTTTGACAGAGTTGAAGATGAAGAGAGCTAAAATAATGCATGCTATTTCATAATTTCATTGTGCCATATAAGGCAAGAAATGTGAACACTAGGTTTTCTCATGACAAAGGTTTGTAACCCAATTTCCTTCAAAGCTCAGTGCATTGTGAAAGTGCCCTTTTAACTCATATAAAAACCTGCAAAACTGAACCTAGGATACTTGTACAACCAGCTCCATCCAGTAAACAATTACTGAACAGAGATTTCATCTCAAAAGAAAAATATATTTCATTTGCCAAATTTGTTGTTCATAATTGTTGTTTTGGTCAAGAATATTTTGGTTTCACATGTTCCAGATTTTATCTCTTACACAAATATCTGATTTTGGCTTCCCCCATGGTTTTATACTTTTGCATGGAAATCAAGTGTGCATAGGAGGAAGCCCCTTAGTATTATAAATTACAAAGACAAAAGCTGAAAGCAACACACTTCCAAGGAAATATAAACACAGCATGAGGACACGGGCTCAGGTGGTTCTTCATAAGTACCTGTAGACATATATGATTTCAGTGTCAGAAGAGTTGCACGTCACATGCACAATTTATTGTGAGCTTCATAAATCATTTTTCCATCCACATTTTTCATAGGTAAACAGTATATTTCATGCTGCAGGCACACTTTCATTTAGCTCTGTGCTTGCATGTTATTGATGGTGATTTTCCTTCACATGACATGGACAACACATTTCCAGTGTTCTCAAAGCTATGTGTATGAGGATTGTAAAGCAAGAGTTTGAATGCGTTTATTTGAACCAGGCAGTCATTAATGATGTGACTAAACCACATATTTTTGTTACCATTAGAATGCATGTGAGCTATTGTGTTGCCTTAGAAATTGTTCCCTATTGTTCAGTAAAGTGTTTTTGTTGTTAATGGTTTTTTTATTTCTTACTGAGACAACTTTGTTATTTATATGTTTTGCGCCCAAGGAAGGATACATGATCTGCTTTGTGATTATTGATAATCAAGTGTCATTTTTTTCTCGCATTGAACATGAGACTGGAAGGACAATTTGTGTTTTCCATACTTATGTTTTCTGACCATAGAAAGTGGTGAACAGTTAGGGATGCCATGTCTTCATGTAGTTAGTGCAGTCAGCGAAAGAATGAAGCTGATTGGTAATTTTGATGAATTCTCGGTAAAATATCGCCAGCAATATTTCTTTCTGACTAAAATGATAACCAGATATTTCAACCTGGAAATTGACGAGTTTCAGGGTTTGACTTGTCTAGTTTTTCTGCCAGTCTCTGCAGGGACATGCGACCAAGAATAGAGCTTTTAGAATGGAAATATGAACCCCAGTATATAATCTAGACAATGCTGCAGCCTGATTTACTAGCATTTTCTTCATATGCGTGATAATTTGTGTATAGGCAAATAGTAAAAAATTAGTGTTTCTAGATAGGGAAAAGAATTAGCCTTGGTATATACATATTATACAGTTCCATGCATTTCTAGCTTAATGTTTGTATTTCATTAATGAAGAAAAAATTGAGCAGGGTTCCTGCAACATCGTTACATTCAAAGGGCCCTTGGAAACTCATTGAATTTAGCCCCACGGAGAAATCTTCCAGAAAAGTAACTTTTTAAAAATCCCCATGAAACTTCTTGGAAAATGGCCTCAAGAGGACCCTCCTTCCTCTAAAAAAAACTAATTACAGGAACCCCAGGTCTTAGCATTATGGGTCACTTTTCATCTTTCAACGTGCTGTGGAATCTCCTTGCATAATTTTAAATAAATCTCCTCAAAAATGGGTACAGGTTGAGGACAAGAACGTTTGTCCAATCTTTGCTTTGTAGTGCCATTCCGGCACTTGTTTTATAGACTCCATAAGTTGAATTGGGCATCGACTCGTTTTTTAAAATTTTGTTTTTCTGTTTATCAACAAAGTAAAGCAGTGAGCAGCATAGAAATATAATAGGTTTGCAATTTGCCGTTCTCAGCAGTAAGAAATGTGTTCAAATATTGAATGTGCAATAATAGTTTACATTAAAATAGATCAGCTTTCATGAGGGATGAGCTACCCACTGTCATATGTCGTGCCACATCTCAATCTCAGTCATGATGCTCGTTTTATGGAAGGAAATTTTCTTAAGTTTATCCCCTTCGGTGTTTTTGTCAACTAGGGGGAGGGAATGATTTGTAATTCTCTGGTTTAGTGTGTGAAATGGTATGACAGTTTACCGGGAATCTAAGCCAGTTCTTGCTCTGTCTCTGCCGTGTTACCTTTGCTGTCATTCTACTGAGATGACAACTGACAGTTGTTGCAGGTGACTTGACAAACATGTTCCTAATATTTAACTTTTTTTTTTCTTTTTCATTTAAACATAGGCTATTCGAGCAAGTGATTTTTTATTTTTAAATTGTTTTTTTTCATCAACGGATCAAATTAATGTAGATTTATTGTGACTTATGGCGAGTATTGGATCAGTTCATCCAGTAAACAGGCTAGTAGGATTCATTTGATATACACCCCCCCCCCCCCCCCCCCCAAATTTGATTTGAAGCTTTCCTGGCAAGAAGTGAATGTTATGACATTACCAGTTGCAGCAATCTACTTACTCCTCACAGGGGGATCCACAGCTCCTCCCCACTCCCCCCACACACATACACACACACACATCCATGTAGCTTATGCAGATTGTGTCATTGCCCTGTTAGTTCAGTTAATTCTGCCAGTAACTTGCTTGCCAGGACACAGTTGGCTATAACTTCAGAAAGAAAAGCATTTTTTTATTTATTTTCCGCCCACTTTATCACAAAAATGAGTATCTTTGATTTATGAGTTCCTTAATCCAGATCTGCTGCCGAGACTTGAATTATCATGCTTCGCCAATAGTTTTGATGTACAAGTGGCGATCTTATAAGTATGCTATTTGGGTGGTGCGTTGATTAGGAAATCCCATCAGAATAGACATTCCTGGAAAGCTTTAACAGCACAAAGTTAGGCAATTGTTCAGCAATGCAGTATTGGGATTAATGCACCACAGCTAATTCTGGTCCAAAAGTCTTGTAATCACTGCAGTTTCAAAGTCCGGCAGTAGGAAAAACATATAATTATGTGTGGTGCTCTAGAAAAACCCGTCACATGGCCAAATTTCACATTTTGAGATATACAACTGTTATGAAAGAGGGCCATTTTCTGTGTGTTTTGCTTTTTATTTGAAATCTCAAACAGATTTTGAGATATGGCCGTTTAAAGTGTCAGGTTTAGTAACCGAAGAAATGGAGAAAAATTACCAGCAGGCCTGTCTCTCAAAAGCAGCCTGTGTGTCATCCGATGGGTTTTTGTGGAGTGCCACACATATGGGTACATATATATTATTAACTTTCAACTTTTCTCTCTGGAGCCTGTGGATCCCCTAACAGCCAATGGATGGATTTGTCTGTGATATTCTATTATATACAATGTTGTTTTTGTTTTCCAAAGGGTATATATTTTTTGGGGGAGTCATGCATTGTTCTTTTCATTTTCACACTTCTATTTCATTTGTCAGTCAACAGATGTGGCGTCCACAGAAAGTTCACCTCTGACCATGTTTTAGTCATGACATTGATCAGTGGTGAGAGACAATACGAAGAAAAATATTTTAAGAGACCATTACAAGAAAGCCTAGATCCATATTGAAAAGAGAATGGGTTATTTTATGAATAAATCGCAGTCCAGAGAGGCTCTTTTTTGATGCACGAGCATTTGGGCTTGCTACATTTAAAAAAGAAAAAAGGAAAAGATCATTTTTTGGAGTTTTTGAGGATTTTGTTTTCCTGACCTAAAGTGCAGTGACCAGAAACATTTTTACTTTGAGAACATTGAAGCGATAAATAGCCATTTAGAGTATTATTTTAGTCACTTCATTGCCATAATGCAGCAAATCCCAGTATTTATTTGCCGTTTTTATTTATGTTGATATCTGAGCTATCAACCGTTTCCATCTAAATCAGATCTTCTTTGACACAGCAGCCAGTCAAAGGGAGTCAAAGAAAAGAAAGTCAAAGATGACTCAGAAGTGACCAAACATGTGGGGGGACTAGATGTGGACAAAAATGAACATGAAAATCAAAGAATATAAATTTATAATTATACTCACTGTTTTTTGTGTGTGTGTGTGTGTGTGCGCATGCGCGCGCGCTTGCGTGCGTGCGTGCAAAATGCATCTTTATTTATCCCCATTATATATATTTCATTGTTTTCACACGCTCAGTACAAGAAACATTCTTTTTGAATGAATGGATGCAAAGGATATGGTTCTTGGTGATTTTTGTGAGCGATTTCCTTTTGTCTAACAGATGACATAACAATAAATAGAATAATACAGTGCTTATGTTAAATATAATACATGTTTAATATATTCTAATAAATATATATACATATAGGTTGTTGGTTGTTTTCCTATGTATACAGTTTATCAACATTGTCAAATGCATTCTGCACTGCAATATTTGTTTTGTTACTTCATCATTTTGTTCACACACGTTTTGTTACAACTGTGTTAAGAAGCATCATATGAAAATTCAGTGTAATTACTTTATTTGTGAGTATGTTTTTTGAAAATATTTCTCCAATTTGTAATGAAGTTTGAAACTGTTTCTTCACAGAGCTTATCAAGTGTTAGGATGTTTATTAGCTCTTTTGTCATTTTTTTTCCCTTCTTTTTTTTTCATCTTGACATGATTGCATTGTGTATAGAATGACTGGATGCTGCAAAAATGGATCATTATGTATGGGAAGGATCATTATGTACCATGTTTGTGCAGGCATGTACGTGTTTGTAAATTTCTAAAAACAACAATCTGAGAAATTTCATTGTGCAGTAAACAACGAGTCTAATCGCAGAAACTGCTGTTTTCAACCGTAAAGAAAAAAAAAAATTACTTTGTTGAAGTGCAATGTCATGGCAAATTAGTTTTAAGTTCCACAGGAATCCAAGCATATTGTGTGTTAACTCTCAGTTATCTGTTCCCTTTGTGATATAACTGATTAAAAACAACTAACAACTTGTCAGAAAGTAGCAATCATATTACATGTACCTAGAACCTTCCTCCAGGCACCATCACATTCCCTCTCCTTTGTCATCCTTGTGGATCTTAACAATAACAGGGAAAGAGGAACTTAACAAGACTGTTTTGGGTTGCCTAAATGTAGAATGAATCTCATTCACTATCTGGACCATGGGTGAAAGTTTGGAAAAATCTGGCACAGACCCAATCTTAACTGCAGTCTTCATGCGCCACCAGTAAGTCATTTCATCTGCTGGTTGGCAGTAGTACTGAAATACGGCAGTCACAGATCTAAAGTGTCCTTTATGGGGCCCCCCAGTAGTTAAACCCAGACAGAGCCTCACAAGGTATTGACCCAAAGCCAATTTCATGATGCTGAAGATCTGTGTTTTTATTTGACCCAAGAATATTCTGTTCATGCTGAATGCAGTGTTTGCAGGGGTTTTGTTTTTGTAGACAATTTCTGGCCGGAAAATTAATGTCACATTCACCCATAATCTGGGATCTAGTTCACTAAAACTGCTTAGAGAATTTAGTTCTGATTCTGTGGTGGTCACACATTATACCATCTAAATCTGTTAGCACTTTGCATAAGAGAATGGAACCCCCTTGACAGTTGGATTTCACTATGACTTTGATAGTGTATAGGCAGACTGCGCATATCCGCCATCTTTAGTGTCCGGACCCATGCATTATGGTGATTGTGGTATTGATTTTGATTCGTTAGCTGATTTGCATTGTGAGCCATTAACCAACGGGCGGCAAGCTAAAAATAGGTCTCTACAGTAAACAATGGCAGGTGTGTACATGTTCAATGGGAGACGTTTGGACAATTCTTTCACTTCCTTTCCCTTGTTTACACGGATAGTAGGGAATCTGACTAGCTTGGATCCATCCTTTCCACCCTTATCATAACAGTCAACTGCAATGCAACTGGCAAGCATTTTAACCGCTTAGACATATCTCACATTTACTTTAATCAGCTGATCCACCGGCCATCTTTAGTGGCGGAAAAACAAAACAAAAGTACTCTTGTGAGGTCATGCGCATTCTACCTATTACGACAGTCTTAGGCCCTTAGTCTATGGCTCAAAGTTAATCTGACTTAGTTGTAAATGCTGGGTAAGGAATGAAATGCCAAATTGAGAACAAAACCTACAGTTCAGCAATATTTGTTTGTTTTATAATTTTAAGCAACACCCAGCCATAAGTTTCCCAGTTTGAACAAACAGCAATATTCTCATGACTTTAAGCCTAGGACTTTTAGGACTTGGACCCAATTCCCAGACCTGTAGTGTAAAATGATTTGGGATGAAGAATCTCTGGTTTTTTTTGGATATGAAAGACTGTACAGATGTATGTAAGAGAGCGAATTATGAGAGGGGAGAGTGGGTGGAAAGATTCTTGTTGACAGTCCATAGCAGGAAGTTGACCTCTGTTTCACAGCATGGAAATTCTTATTGTCCAAGCTTTATTATATTTTTAATGCAAAAGTTATCAATCGAGGCGCAGATGGAAATTTTCACCAGTGCAGTGTAAGGGAGTGGGGCTATGCAAAAAGCACAGCTCTTGTGAGACTGGTAAACTGATGGGAAAAGGGGAAAAAAAGCATAATTTTTTTTTCTTTTTCTGTAGTCTATATAACTTGGGCTGGGTGCTTTTGTCCATGCACACATCTGTTCATAATGATAGGCAGGTAGTTTGTGAAATGACCACTAATACCTTAATTCTCATCTCATAACTTGCCTTCAGCTTTGTTCCATGTCTTTCCCTCTCGTTTCTCCTTCTTGGGGCAAAAAAAGACCACATGTGTGAAAATAGCTTAGATAGACTGCATGTGTGAAGGTGTCTTAATTTCCTGCCTGATGTGGATATCAGAATCATAAATGAATGCATGTGGCCATCAACATGTTCCATCTTTTTTTCCTGTGTTCTCTTTTGTTGCATTTGTTGTGGTGGTTGTTGTTTTCAGAAGACACATTTTTTCTTTAGAATAACCTGTTTACCATTCCCTTCAAATGTTTAGCTGACCTTCAGATTTCTATGTCATACTGTCTCTGTCATTTCTTCTATATCATGTGGATAAGATACGCACAAGGCTTAGCATGGTCAGAGCTTTTTATCGACTAATTATACTTACTCTCATATCTGTTGGATGACTTAACAAAAAAAAAACTAGTGTACACATGATATGTCATGATGCTTGTAATGTTCCATGCCCCAATGGTACACATACGTCATTGTATTCCATCATTGCAGTCATACGTCTCTTTTTTGTTTGAAGAGGGAATTTTTATAAAACATCTTTTTTTTTAAAGACACTGAAGTAAATAACTAAAAAATTAAACTTCCCCTAGAGTTTGTTTTCAAATCAAACTTAAAATTCATTGCGTTGGAGATGGCCACCTGTGAAAAAGAAGTATGAAGTGAAATATTAAGTGTAAAATGAAACATGTAGCCCTACTAGGTGAACTACGACTTTTCTCATGATGAAGTTCAATATGTCTCATTGACAAAACTGGTAACCTCAAACTTCACTCATGCAGACTTGGTATCTTTGAGGAAAAAAAAAAAGAGAGAGAGAAATTCAGCTCCTCTTATACATCTGTGGTTTTTAGTTTTTCCGACTAAAACTTCTGTGAAAACGGTCCAGTCGATGCATGTTTGGAGCTCAGATAGATCTAATAATCTGAAGTGAGGGGGCAGTGATTGGATAGACATGTTCCTTCATGACCTTCTTGATCAGAGTATGAATTGATGCTGCGGATTGGACTGGGAACTATGTGTACTTTTGATTGGGACATGAGTTTCATACCCTGAACGAATGTTTTATCAGCAAATTGATCTGACCAACTGACCATCCATTGGAATTGCAGGGAATGGAGTGTGTGTGAGAGAGATTGTTTGCTTTCGGTAATAGGTGTTGGACAAAGTGTTTATGAGGAATCCTACTGCCCAGTTTACCACACATTGTACAGTACATATATACGGGTCAGAAAGTTGAACTAGACGATGATTTGGCATGACTCAGTGTTTAAATGATTCATACATTTCTTGTGCATATGCACACTAAGCACTTCATGCAGATTAAAACCTGCATGCACATATTTGTTGTGAAGGACAGACTTTATTGATGTTGAAACAGTAAAAAACATGAATATTTAATTGAGCACCGAACAAAAACCCGTTTCTGATGATGCTAGAGGAGAAAAATTGTTTGTGCAATGTATTCACTCTTGAAAGGCTCAAGGTCAGTTGGCACAATATTTGAAATGTCATTTTTTAGCTAATGAAAGTACCTGCCAGTGTTTCAGGTTCTTTCTTCTGTGTGGCAGCATGTCAGATGGTAACTGCAGATCATAGTGTAACCTCTATTGACAAAGGCAAAGTTTCATTAACCCTCTGATGGGACTAAGTTGTTGGCAGATTCTGTATCATTTTCTGAGATCAGAATTTGGGCTTCAAAGGTTCACATATTCAGCAATAGTTTGGAGTCTCAAAACTCTTTTTTTTACTGTCATGCATTTACAAACATCATCCATGTGTGACCAACCGATCGGTAGAAACAGTTGCATTGTTACTGGAAAATTAAGAAATGTTTACTCTATAACTTAGAGAAAAATAGCAAAATTACTGTCTGTATTTCTTTGGTGTGCACCTTAAACCACTGGGGTGACAAGTTCTGTACATGGAAAATTACACACATTTTGGCATTACACACATATTGCATTAATAATGAGCCCTGGAAATACACGTAACTGTTTTTGTCAAAGTGATAATGATCTGGTAAGATGCTAAACTTTATTCTAGTTTTGGTAATCTAAATACCATGCACTGTTGTTGCAGGGAAGTTATGACATCAAGCACTGACATCAACATACAGATCTAAAATACAATTGGAGAGCTGCCAATTTCTATGAAAGGCTAGAAGGTTTACTAATTGGGTTAGTACTGAGATTTGCAGGTTTTGCCCCCATGGAATGAACAGCTTGGCTCAATACTTGAGGGTTGAATGATGGACAATGCGAAGTCAATTTAACTTTGAATCTCGACTATGATCCAGAGGTTATTTGGTTATGAATGTGACATGAGATTGCTCTGTGTGAAAGTGTATAATAGGTATGAACCATCCTTCTGAAATATTATATTTGTCTCATTCACTTTCAAGTGCACCACAGTTTCTGGACTTGAATTTTTCATCATGTATTGTTTATTTTTCTGTCTTAAATTATATTTCTTGCATTGTCTTTTTACATTGCTTTTGGGGTCAAAATCAAATGTTTCTTCACACTTCTCCCCATCCTTATTTAGCATAATGTCAACAGACTGACATCTTTTAGGTAGTATAATGTTGTACACATGTCATGTTCACCATTTCATTCATCATGATGATAATGATGATGATTTTATGTTTTTTTTAAAAATATTTGTGTCTTTCAGTGCGACAATGGTATTTTGCGTAGACGAGCGTAATGTTAAAAAGGCAATTGCCAAATGACAAAAGGGTAGCAGTGGCAGAAGGAGGTGTTTTCCCGTGGTAGTTGTGATATTGAGAGGTATGGCACAGAATCCTGGTGAAAAGCTGTCTAGTGCATTTGTTTACAAGGAATCGGGAAGTTCTCAAGTACACTAATTTTGTGCACAAGCAGTCACACATCCAGTACACATGTGTACAGGGAATGGAAAATTATCCTGTCCATTTGCGTGCAAGATATGTAGAAGTTTTCCAGTGCTCTTGTGTACAAGGAAGCAGACATTATCCAGTGTGTTTGTGTACAACAAATCAGTGAAATAGAAATATAGGATCTTGAATTGCTGCAGAGAGGTGACTTGTGAGTGAAACATTTTGCTGCCTGGTAATAACACTGTTGTAAGTCCAACAGTCAGTTGTTGGACTTACGACAGTATTATTTCCGGGCGGCGATTTATATACAGTATGTCTTTAGTTTAAGGAAACACATGGGTTTAATGAGTAGACTCAAGTCAAGACATCCACTTGTTGTCTCACTGAGAGTAATGAACTATTATACAAAATATGTCAGAGTGTTCATACTTTGGGAACTCAGCTGTTACAAATCAATATGTGGCCAAAAGTGTGAAATGGAGCTGGTGTGGTGACAAACTTCCTGCTCAGAGAACTACCATGTGTTTTTGTCACCATTTTGCCATGGAAACAAAACGTGACTGTGCGTGCTATTCGTGTTTGTGAGGTTCATGAATGCAAATTGTAATTTCCCCCCCCCCCCCCCCCCCCCCCGAATCCTGTAAACATTGCAGAAATTGATTTATGATTGTTGAGTTCCTGAAAATTGAGCACTCTGAATAGACTTCCTGAGAAGTGAGATTCTTATGGAGCAACACTGATCCTAAGGTCTCATGAACTGATCCAGAATTGTGGAGGGTTACCCATTCCATTTTTTTTAAAATTTGAAATATAATGGGAAAAAGGCCAATAAAAATTTAACAGTTTGATGAATTTAGTTGTGTACAGAAAGTGCAAATTGATCTGTTTAATATAATAATACGATAGTTTCATGCTGAGAACAAAAAAATTTCCATTAAATTCAGTGTACCTAATAGTTATGTTATGACTTGTTGACAGTTACATCTTTTGATGTCATTTTCCAGGCTGATGTTTTAACTTGAAAAAGGCAAAGATTGTAGACCCTTGAACATTGTCAGGGAAAGAAATCAAAGATTTAAAGAAATCAGTGGGCAGAACCCAATCGTGCAGACCCAGAGCATGTGTCTTTTCAGTTTGCTGCAGAAAGATTTCTCAGTAATACATGTACTCAAAAAAAAATATAAAAATCTAGGATTAAGAATAGAGGAAATTGGTAGAAAACTGTACTTTGAACTGGAACCACACGATGACTTTGTTATCATTCCTGTGAAACAAAGAAATTACTTGGGCCGTAATAAAGTGCATGGAGTGAGTGCGGATGTTGCTAACTTGTTTTGGCAAATGAGCCGGAACACTAGCAGTTAAAAAAAATTTTCTAAAAATTTTTCGTGGGGTTTGACACTTTGAGCATCAGTATGAGAAAGAAACTGAGGTGAGGTTGAACAAATATTTGTCACAAAACATGTTGCTTACCCATTTCATACATTATAGTTGTGGATCTGTGAGCAGAGAATGGTGCTTGAGAAATTGAGGAGAATTTATGATAGTTAAGATATATTTAAAATCTGTATTTCTCAGTTGGTCACAAGGTCTGCCATTACGTGAGGACCACATTGTTCCACAATACAAATGCATGTAATCCTTGTCGCTGTTATTTCTTTTTTTAAAGTCATTAAGTTCTGGTCATTGTTACAAGTGTATTTATGAAATAACGTATGTCCACCTTTTTTTCTCTCCCTGAACACTTAAACTCCCGAGAAATAATTATGCATCTCCATTTCGTTGGATATTTTCATAATTGAGGCTTGTTCTGAATCTAAAGTTATATTATGTGTGCCATGACCGATGTTATAATGATAAAAAATTGATTGTACTACACGATGTGTGAAAGTGAAATTTTTGTGTGCGTGTGTTTCTGATTCAACACTGCGGCGAGATTTAACAAAACTATTCATGTCTCCTTTTCTTTTATATGACACATAACAGCAATATTGTTTGTTCCCCCCTCCCCCCTTTTTTTTTTGTTGCCAGGCTGTGTAATGTTTTGTCGGTAAAGTGTTTGCATTGACTTTCTCGAAATGCTAGAGCAATTTATCAGTATTTATATGTGTAGTTTCATTAATAAACAATACTTGTTAATTTATGGTGGTACTGGTTCTTTCATCGTTCTTTCTTTTAGTATTGTTGTTAATTATGTCATGTGCAAAGCATCAAAGGTTGGAAGGGTGGAAATTTATATTACCTAACAGTAAGATTCAGTCCTCTGCCTTAACCTTTTCACAGCATCTCATGCAACCCACTTGACAGCCACGACAGTCTGTGCACTAGACTATAGTCAATGACTTTTTGTCTTTGCCCGAACTTTCAAATCATTGTGTCATTCAGATCTGGAATTTGCCAAGTCTGACGTTAGATGCTGTATTGTGTATCATGTTTGCTTGACATAGTCCCATCTTCTGCTCATGGTAGTGATATACGTGACACTACTCTGTCCCATTAGAATGACAAGGCTCTATCTCCAACTTTTTGGCTGAAGTGAGTTACACACTACTTCTACAAGCCGCCTCCTTTGTATGTCAAAATATCAAGCGGATACAGTGTGTAGTATGTAAGTATTTCTAAAAAGAAAAAAGTAGTACCACTATAAGCTATGGGTACACGAAACTTCAATCAATTTCTCAAAGTCAAACTTGCCATATTGTAGATTTATTAAGTCTTTAGGTTTTCACTTTCAGACTTGCCCCAGAATCCTATGTCTGCAGAGAATACAGTACATGTAATTACTATGAAATGAGCTGTGAAAAGGTTAAAGACAAGTGGCCCATCCTGGTGTAACAAAGGATAGGGAAAGTGTGTTTTTTTTCTTTCTTGGATAAACATACATGTATTATTCTTAACACATTAGCAGAGAATGAGTCAGTTATAGGCATCAATCAGGCTTTGATAATAAACCAATGGTAATAATGAAATAAACACAACCAAATGTTTAAATATGGATAAGAGATCCATAAACACAATTTTAATTTGGCTTTGAAATAATACATCATGTACATGTAAATTCGGGATGACATTAAAATGATAAAATCTCCACATTTCAGCCCGATCCTTGTCATAACAGCAGCACTTCTTAGTGGCCAAGAAATGCTAAATAAGTAACTTGAGTTACGTATATATACAGGGGTGTAAATGACATTTGCAAAAATTCTCTGAAAATGAAACGCCAGGGGCCGCATAGGCCATACAGGGCCACACACAAATAGCAAACAATGTCGTGACAATAGTATTAATGTAGTTGTGAAATTAACTGTTTTTATTCGTAGTATTTAGGTTTCGATTTGTTACTGTTGAAAAAATATATGATCAGTGAATAAAGAAAACAAAAACAACCTGAAATAACTAAAAATAAGGATAGATTTAGTTCTACATCTAGGAATTTACCCTCAAAATTCAACAAAGTGAAAAAATCTGAAAGATTTACACCCCTGTATATAGAAGCATCAAAATCTCCATTAACTCACTCATCTTCAGCTGAGCTAATCTTCCCCCTTTGCTCTCATCTTTCGCAACTTTCAATTCCAAGATTTTGCCAAAAGCTGGGTCAATGGACTATAAACCTTGACACTCCTGGTCCGCAATGTTTTTTGAAATTTTTTTTCATTCACCATGCAAAATTAAGCTGCCTATAATTTTTCAATATTCCTAGATAACTAAGATGACATGTCTGAATGATTGAAGTTCCTTGCAGAATGATAAAGAAATGAAATATTCCAGGGCAAATGCCATTCTTGGAACAGGACTTTATGGATACATGTACTCATGCCCGAGACTTCATTTTATGTTGCAGTCAAGCAATGAAGCATCACAAAACAGCCATATGCCTCAAGACCAAATGCATGACAGACAGTAATTCTTTATGTCAAAAATTTGGTACACATGTAGTATGCATACATTTCTTATTCTAAGTAACCAGCCCTCAGAAAATTTTTCTTCAAATAACCAAGCAATGTACAGTGTATCCCTTCAAATAAAAACAAAATATATAATATGTATTTATAAATATGCGAAGTCAAATGACGCCATTCTGTTCATCAACAGATGGTTCCGACTTCCTTGTCACAACAAATCAGTTTGTAAATCATCAGCAACAAATTTATACCCCAGGGACTAGCGATTAACTTCTCTCTCTGCTATTTCCAAAAGCCACAGATGCACTATAAATGAATACAAATCAACGCAATCACCTACTGCCTGGAAAACCTAAACAAAAATGAAATGTGCATTCTACAAGAGCAGCAATTTTATACAGTTCACATGGGTCAATTTTGACTGAAAGGGCATGTGATAGATTGTTTTCTTGAAATTAAAGATTACTTATTGTGACACATTCATTAAGAGCTGATTAAAACTTTCCTTATGCCATGAAGATCAACAACATGTAACATGTATTATGCATTCACATGAAGAAAAAAAAAACACCTATAAATTATAAAGAAATTTTCTTGAAAAGAGACTGTGCTGAATCATATGTATCCACTGACCTGAATCTAGGAGGTGATATTGCTTATTACTGATATAAAAGATTTGACCCATTACATGCAGGCCTACATGCATCCCTATACTCTATTCTGGCAACACCACACAGATACCTTAACAAGATTAAAGCATCGTCAGATTCTGTTTGGCTGGGAGAACAGGCAAAACAGAGTAGAATTCTTACGATTGGGTGTGGACACGAACCAAGACCACTCACTATGACAAGACTCTGGAACCATGAGCAAAGAAAGGCTAGACCACAGCACTGCTTTGAAAGATGAGTATGAACAAGAGCAGGAAAAAGAAAAATTGATTTCAGTAAAATTGAACATGGAATCCCACAGTGACAGCCAGCTTTGTTTAAAGCTATCTGGAATAGCCAGCTTTGTTTAAAGCTATCTGGAATGATATTAAAGAGAACCAAAGCATACACATGGGCGGGCACATTCAGTTCAGTCAGTGTAGGGCAGGAAAAGACAGAAAACAGCAGCAACATTCACATTTGAGCCATTCTCAGAAAGTGAGCACAAAAATGTTGCAATGTACTCAAATTTCAAATTGAGGAATGTTTAAGTTTTTCTGAATTTAATGCAATCTTTGACATAAAAATACAATTGTAGTCACATCACGATGCAACAAAAAATAAGGATGATTAGGCATTTCCATAGACAACCATCTTTTATTCTTTATCTCTGTTATTTGTGGACTTTTGGTCTTTTTCCTATCTCACACTATCTATCTGGTCATTTCCCAGTCCTACAAACTTGGTTTCATACAATTTCCTTGTTTTCGCCAGTTGTCAGAGTTGAACAAAAAGAAGCAAAACAAATAGGCCCACCTTTTGAGAATGGCTCATACTCTGCAGACAGTTTTATCCCAGGTGTATATGATCCACCTGTCATTGTGTTTAATTCAAGTAGCTGTACTCAACATTTGAAAATCATCAATCTGTATTCAAAATAATCACACAAGATATTCAGCACTGGCATTGCCCCAATGTTTGATTTTAATATGACAGGCTATATGAAAGAATCTATCAAAAACTTACATCATGAGTCAGGTATTTTCTGCTTACATCACTTTCAATTCTGCCATTTTGACTACATTATAGTTGAAATTTCATTCTGCCATCAACTAACCTCAAGCATTGTATAAATATAAAAGTTATATAAATTCTAAGAGATCTCAACAACAATAAAAAACAAAAACAACGTACAGACAAAATTAGACTAATGATGCTTATTTCATGTTGTCAACATTTCTAAAATTTAGGTGGGCGGAAAGAAAAAAGGCAGTATAAAGTTCACATTATCATGATTTACATAAAAGAAAAAGAAGAAAATGAGTTTTGTAGTACATATAACTGACACAGGGAGTCCATATAATAAAATATTATATGTCTGTGGAGATGAAAGAGAACAGACAAAGTCAATTTTCAGTAATCCTTGAGCAGAATCAGTTTCATGAATTATGTGTTGAGTTTGTCAGATAACTAAGAATTATGACATTCCACAAGCTGCCATTCATCAATTCCTATGCTACTGATCAATTCATGTATGGTTGTTGTGTGATAACACTGGATCCAACAAATCTTCAATAAGTCAGAGATAACTCATGGCCAAACATTACTTTTTATTGAATTATCTCCCTTCATCTGATGACCTAGATGATCCAGCAGGGATGAATAAAATTTTAATGATGGAGGAACTATGTTATTCATTACAATTTTTGTAGGCTGCATGAAATAAATCTACTGGTCATAGAATCAAATGGTTGTTTTTTTTAAATATTTTTTTTTATCCTGGGTTCCAAATAATTATGCTCACTAATTTAATTCAGTGTTGACCAGAACTGTGTGTGTACGTATAACATGCCTTAAAGTCAGGCTGCAAAAATTTACTTCTTTGGCAAATATGACCACCACAGTACACCATACAAACTACACATACAAAGTACATGTATACCATTTATTTGGTTTTTGTTAATCCTTACCAGTACAAAAGACAGAATAGACCTTCAAAGGTTAGAATCTATACTATATATATATTTGTGGACTTGAGATTTTTCGTTGCAAAAGGCTTCTGAACTACTCAACACTCAGACCTCAAATTTTATATGGTGCATCAGAATGGATGTAAGAGTGAACAGTTTTTAATAGAAGTCTCAAATCGGTGTAGCTTTTTTTATTGGAAATTTATTGTTTCGCCATCATTTATATCTATTTCGAGTCATGGTTCGCCATTTTAAGGTTTCGTTATCACTTCCTGCAATGTGTTCCCTATCAAACACACTAACCCGTGTGCAAATCATGCTGTTGTACGGGATGCGCAGGGTGTCAACTCACAAAGGCAGAGCAGCAAGACTTATTTAAAAACAAACAACAATAAAATAAACAGACAGGAACAGGCCAGATGAAGCAGGTCCATAATAACCACCCAGAACTGAAACTAATATTCAAACCGATTTATCCTGGGAACCTCAGCTAGTTGAACTATATCACTAATTTTTGTTCCTTCCAGGTTTCAAATTACATGTACTGACAATTATGATGTACATGTACATCCATACCAACACAATAAAAAAAATCTCACTGACACAGACATGCCAAGACCATAGTTGAGTTGAACACTCAACCCTTGTGAAAATATTCTCCAGAATCAGTAGTGTCATTCTTCAAAGGGAGAGTTAGCGGTCGTCCCTAAAATATGTACGCAGGCGGGGTAATGAGTTGGCCCCTAGGGTAATGGAAAGCAAACATGGGGACAGATAGTATTTCTGGGGCTCTGGCGTTGAGAGGACAAATTAAATAGTTTGGTATTATTTATAAAATGTATTTTTTTTTGTACTCGAAATTGAAGTGGTAGTATAAAAATCATATTTCTAATGAAACAGCCAAACAGCGCACACAAAATGTTACTTAAAAGTTTAAAGTTGTCAAGGACATATCATGAACATTCATCATTCGGATGGCTGTGCACTTTATACAAAAGGGTGTGTGTGAGTGGAAGTATGTATTTTTTAATTATTTTTTTTTTGTATTTTGTATACTTCTTTAATCCCATTTGGGACATTTGCCTTAATGTCATTGCAGCCCAGTTACAACTGGAGCAGACACTTCGTCACCACAATGCAGCGCTGGTCGGCATGTTGAAGCTATGCGTATGAAAAGCATACAAGAGTTGGGGTAAAAAAAATTGGTAAAGTTCAGACTGCATACATTATGCATGGATCCTTGATCTGACCACAAATACAGCCATCTCTTGGACAATTACAAACAGTTCCCAACCTTTCTCCAAGTGCCAGTAACTCATAGTGCCATTAGTTTGATCCAAGCTCACATGGCAACAGATATGTACCACACACAAAATGTTTAATCACAGGGCAAGTGCTATTATCAAAGTCAGACACAATCATTACATCAGCAAGATAATACATGTTTAATTTAACATAGTCATGAAGGATATTCATTGTCATGGAAGCATGATATCATATAAATACAGCAAACACAATGTATGAATCACGATGAATTTTTTGTACCTCTGGTGGGAGGGAGGGAAGGAGAGAGAGAGGGGGGGAGGGGGGGGGGGGGGGGAGAGGGAGAGGGAGAAATATGTGTTAAAACAAAAATTTCTATTTATCTCATGTAGATACATAAAATTTTATCTAACATAAAAATAGAACAATCTTGAAAATAAACTGGCCTCCGTTACAGCGATGATATTATGACATAAAATTCAGAACAAAACTGAAACAATAACTTTAATATTTATCTGGTACATCTGATACGTCCTATGGGAACTTCAAGATAATTGATATATATGAACAATGTTGTGACTTGAAACCTAGTAAACATTTACTTAGAATCATCTCTTCACCTTTGACCCTTTCTGTGTCACAGACCTCCATAGCAGTCACCGGTATTTTCCTAAATATGTACTCTGAGACCGCTATAGCGGGCGATCGAGGGTAGGTTGGTTCTATGATAAAGTATTATGCGAATACAAACGAGGGCATTATAATTTCTTTTCCAGGAGCGATTTTCGGGTAATATAATTTGCCACTATGTGCCAGGGCTGTGACACCGAAAGGGTTAAAGAATTACGCCTATTTTGGACTTAGCCCACAGATTTGGCTGCCGAGCTCTCCATGCTAATTATCTAGCATACAAACAGCGGCAGTGCAAACAGCAGTAGTGCCCCCTGAATCCCAAACAATTTCCCACATCAAATATGCCAAAAAGTTTGTTCAATTCAAAGCATGAAGTGACATCAAATTACTATTCCTCAAGGCAGTTGTTCAGTCAGGAACAAAATCCTGTAAACACTACATCCAGCATTAAATATTTACTAGCATTCTTTGAAGGCTGTTGTTACTTGTACATACGGTCCTCAAGCATTTTGCGCTGATGGCGCATACGTTTACCTACCTATCCTTAACCATGTCCTTATTCTCAAGCTTAAGTCTTATTGAATCCCCATCCCTGCCCCTGACCCTTTCAATATAAAAACAGGAGGAAAACAAAAAGAAAATCTAAAAGAATAATTAATTAAGGCTGTTGTCAGGGGTATTTCAGGAGGAGCTCTCCACAGCTCTGGAGTCAAAAAAGGCTTTAAATACATACCCCTAGCGCAGAAAAAAAAAACTTGGGGACCGTATGTACAAGTAACAACATTCTTCTTTGATTTGACACAGATGAAACAAACTACGTGGGGCAAGAGGATTGAATATAAAATTCAGACCAGTCTGGATTTTTCCGGCCAGCTCCCGGCCACCATGGCTAACGAGGCAACTACAAAATATACGCAGATGTACAATGTTACAACGGAACTGTCCCTGTGTACATATAGAAAATGAGTCCCATAACAAAATAACCTAGAATTTATAAAATAAAAGGAATAAGCGCCTTCCTATTCTTGGGGTAGTTGTCAAACTTCTCTTTATACCACCTGAAACAAAAAGAAAATCAGCAAAGAATCAATTTTATATGACAGATTACTGTGAACACCACTGAAGTATCCCTTTATACCTGCACTTTAATTCTGTGAAATATTATGTGAACATAAATGCTTTTAATCACATGGTGCCTTAATAAAGAAAGTACATTAGCACCCTAAATCATAGATTGGTCTATTGGATGATACAGTATTAACAGTTGAGATCAGATGCAATACAATACTTAGGGTCTCAAAAATTTTTCAGTTTTCACACTCAGGGTGGATCAATCATGGAACAATTTCTGGGCGTCTGGACTACATTTGATCTTGCACTAACAAACACCAGCATAAATATAAAGGGTCACAAATGAGAATGACGAGTGATCGTGGTAGCAAAAGTGATGTTTCTCGCTCTAACTTTTCTCAGGTGAAATAAAAGAGGAAATCGATGCCTCAAACTATGTTTAAAATTTATGATGAAAAGATGACTTGGTGTTATTATCCTACAAAAATTTCAATTTTGAATCAAACTCTTTACATGTAGCCCATGTGAAGTTGGACAACATTTAAAAGCAATGAACTTTGTCACAGTCTCAAATTTCATGCAGTTTCATGCAACTCATTTAGGGGATCATTAATTCTGTAAATATTCTCCACCACACAAGGTTAAACATCATATTCTGATAATTTTGGGAACCAATGAAAGAATCAGACTACAAATAAAATGACCACAATCATTAAGATGGTTTACAATGGGACAACCCCCCAAAAAAGTGTACTTGCAGACTCCTACCAGAATGGACAGGTATGTTTGAAATAAATGGAAACTGTAAGGTGTGCTGAGGTCTCCACCCCCCCCCCCCCCTCACTCCTGCACTGCAATAATCTTAGTCAATTAATATTATAAGAATAATGCACGCTTATTCAGTGCACATTCACCCTTTAAAATCACCACTGGGGGCTTAACATTTTCCAACTAAATAATATGGCAAAAAGACGACTCACTAAAAATAAAATTACTTGAAGATTTAAAGTAGTTTCAGTTAAAAAGAGAGGTTTCCAGTTTTGATTTCAAGGAGTTCCAATTGTCAATTTCTCTGATTCTCTGTGATAATGGCCCTGGTGCTACTTACCTATGGTGCTGACAGGCTCGAGGACCAATATTACATAGTGTAAACACAGCAAAAGCCAATGTCGGCCATGACCAGTTGAGCACAGCAAAGCCAAACCATTCCAGGACTTCCCCAAAGAAATTAGCACCAGAGACAAAGTTAAACATGCCACCTGGGAACAGATGATATACCATTATCCATCAATTCACTGATCAGATTCAACTCTCACAGTCCACGCGTGTGCGTGTTCCATCGCATAAAGTTAAGTACTGATATTTAATAATCTTATGAAAAAATGTAAGTGGCTTCAATGACATTTCTGAAAGATTCTGATTAAACACATCAGTGTTCACAAACCCAAATATTATCATCACCCATCACCACCATCCCTGAGTTCTATTTGTCAAATTTAAAAATAGGATCAAAGCTGAATTGTTTAGGACTTTTTTCTTTGAAACTGTAAGATGTCCCTCAGAGATTTGAAGATGAGAGTAGCTTAAGACAGTGTTTGTTAATGTCTGTGAGTGGGAGCATGAAGAATTAATCTTATGTTCATCCTGTTTATAATTTTAGTTCAGCGCTTTAGACTTGAGTACATCATTTTTTTGTGCAGATGTTCTGAGCACTATACAAGTTAATTATTACTGTTACTATTAAATTTTGCACATCCGAGTCCTTGTGTATCATTTTGTAAGGCTGAATTTAGATGCAGTCAAACAGATCACTAAATTACATGGCAAAAAACTTTATTTTTGTCTTAAACATCCAGAAATAAACATGACACCGTAGATGTACATAAAAAATTTATGTACCTGTCTTACTCTTAGCCACACATAATATTTTGATATATCAATTGCTGCACTATTATGTAGACGGGCTCTCCGCTCATTTAAACAAAATCAGTAGACGGATTACGTTCAGGGTGTTGCAGATACCATAACAACATCAAATAATAAAAAGCCATCCATAAAGTGTACTCAATTTTGATTATTGTTTAAGACATCACACACTTATGCTTTTCATGTATTTGGCCTACTCCCCCCCCCCCCCCCCCCCCCCCAACACAGAATGCATGGGTCAGAACTGTTGACCCTGACGAAAGAACTTCCTGAATTCTTGCCCAAAAACGCATCACTGTCAGCTGCAACATACATTACGGCCTATGCATATGTTGATATGTTGGATATGACAAAAAACAGTATTTACTATTAATAGTAATAATTTCCCATGATTATGAATTAGAACAAGAAAAAAAATCCAGAACATCGGGAAATTTCTAGAGGCTTCCCACCCCAGTGAATGTCCATAACAATGCCTTGATCGTCTCAACCTGTATATGGCATTTAGTATGCAATATCCTACTGTTTTGTTACAAACATATGACAGCTTATTTCTGATTTTTGTACACTCTTACATCTTATTTCACTGAAAAAAATAAAACAAACTAAACTTTTTAAGTCATGACTGTAACTGAAAAGCATACACTTTACACATCCCCTCTCCCTCCATGTAATGATTCTCATAAGAATATGCCGGGGGGCAAAGGTGAGCCCCCACCTCCTCCCAGTGTACGTAATTCATAGATGGCCCCAAACATGGAAAAGTGACTTAGCAGTGCTGGGTCCAGTAACTGCTGTCCCTCGCCTACAGATGATCAACAGACTTGTTTCCTGTTCATCCAATGTTAATTCCTCATCATTTCCCGTATCTCACCATGGGGTATCTTGTAGCCTGTGTCCCCAGGTTTCCTCAAGTTGCGGAGAATGTGGTCTGAGTGAAGATTGATTGCCATGCCTGACAGGAACATCGCTGTACCTGCAACCACACACAAAAACAAGCCTGTGTAAAAAATTGCCCCAGGGTGGCTGACCATTTCTGAACCAATACCTAACCACATTCTTATCCAGTTTGACCAGATGGACTGATCAGGACTCCTGAATCTCTGGGAGAATACTCTTCCCAGGGCTTGGAACTGCTGACAGAAAAATTTCCTGAACTTCTAGCGTAACGTATCACTGCCAACGGCAAAATATATACACACTAAGGCCAATTGATATATAATATACATGTACATTCCACAACAAACAAACTAATGTTTACACAGAAAAAAGATTTTAAAAGTCTGAGAATCAGGAAATTTCCTCAGAATTCCCATCCCTGTTTTCCAGGGCTAAAATGTTTAAAATTCCAAAACGCAAGAAAATGAGAGAAAAACACTTTATTCATTTATTATATTTTTGGTTCAGAGTCTCCCCCCCCCCCCCCCCAATGTTATTTTAAAAATCTCAATGATATTCAAAGACTATTTCCAGGGCTTTTTGTCAATTTTTAAAAATTCCAGAGCTTTCCCCAAGATCCTCAGAGTTCCAGGGCTGTGCCAGAACCCTAATGGAGAGACAACTCTGTGCAATGATAAGTTTCATTTTTCTACAACTGGCCAGTGGTTACTCCCCATTAGTTCCCATCCATCAGTGTTGTCAATTTCACAAAATGTCTGATAATACTTTGGTGAGTACATACCAGTAATTATCCTAATATATGTATTTGGTGTCCACTCCAAACTGTTGTATCTGAGCAAGTGTCCTCCCTGGAGGTAGCCATTCAGAGTACAGAAGGAAATTGCCAAACAGAAAGGAACCAGAGGAGTTGGTTTGCCTCCCCTGATCAAAAGTGGGAAGATGAATGTTCTGGGGACACATTTCAAAAAAGTATGAAGAAAACTAAAAAAAAAACAACAACAATAATAAACAAACAGAAAAGCAAATTCTTGAAAAACACCTGAATTCATAACATAATGCCCCCCCCCCCCCCAAAAAAACAAACGATAAAAGCAAGCTGCTTTAGTCACTCATAGTTTCCCTTCAGTACTGTTGGCCATTTTTTTTTTTTTGCCTTCAGCAATTCGCCTCAGCAAATCATCTTACTAGATAGATGTGTTCCACATTTCATTAAGGTTCTTTCCATGTCACTCCATGTATGCCTGTTATTGACTTACTGAGTTTGTTTATATAATGATACGTAAGATGTTTGTACCACATGTGTGTTGTTAAACGCTCTGTGAAAAAGAATTTCCCATATGGGATAATAAAGTGATTTTTATCTTATCTTATCTTATTTGTAAACATTTTCTATGCTTCTTCACCGGATCCGATAAAAAGTCTGCTCTTGCCCGAACAAGTCCCTGGTTTGTCCAGACAGCTCTGGAGATTTTGGACAAAATACACGTGCTCACACTTCTGAAACCTCGTCCGAGTTTCTGACCTCACAAATACGTCATGGAAAGCTTTTTTCTACCCAGAGTGACTGAGTTCTTCTCAAACAATCTCTTTAATCGGCATCATAAACTAAACCAAGTTTCAGCCGCTGATGGTCAGTGACGCAAATACGTGTGTGTGAATGTACCGTGTGTGTGTGTGTGTGTGTGTGTGTGTGTGTGTGTGTGCGCGCGCGCGCACGCAAAGTGGCACGGGGAACAGAATGCGAATGTGAGCGATTCGCGAGGGAAAAGGAGGATGAAACTGATGTGTTACTGCAAAGGCCAATTTATGTCAGTTAATTTTTATAGAACAAAATGTACTCCATCTCTAGCTCTCTCTGGGTTGAAAGTTTGGAACAGAGTTGCTTACGTCTCGACCACTTTGAACGTCTTACAATTCTTTATATTTACACACTCTTTCTCAACATTGTCTCTTTGTTATCTGGTTAAGAGGGTAGGGGCTAAGGTCAGAAATAGGAAAGATTGGAGTTAGGGTTAAGGACAAGAAAAGAATTAGGAATAGAGGTTTAGGTTTAGGTACTGACCGGGTGGTGGAAACACATTGGTCTCTTCCCAAAGTTTGTACTACAAGTAGGCCTACTTAATTAATAGTTCCTTCAGCTCACCACGAAATGGAAATTGAACACAAAGAATAAAGCAACCCGAAATGTTTTTGCCTCTTGCGTTATAATTTTGTTTTAGTGACTAAGGCCTTTTCCCATAATACGGCAGAGAGGGTTCCTTCTTCAGTCCCTTCAGGCGATCCCATTATACAGCCGGATGACCTTGTTGCGCCTCATACCGCAGCCAATCATTTCGCTTCTCTCGTGCCTCAATTATGAGATGTCCGCCTCTCGCTACAGATTTACGACATTTCCCATGATCCACTTAATTTTACAACTGACATAAAATCACGCCTTTCGGCAGGCTCCAGGAGCGCATGGACGCCATTTAGCATCTCGTAATGCCGTATCGTTTTCATGTGATCGGCTAATGCTGCATTAAAATTCGTGGGCTATTTTTTCCCTTTGGAGGGGGTGGGGTGGGGAGAAGAAAATCTTCCTCTGAATCTTGCCCAACTCATATCTTCTCCCACTGAAGAGCTCCTGTTTATGTACACCGTCTTCTGAAGACTGCAGCGTATGCCTTCGTTGAAGACACGTGCCTCTAGACTCTAGAAGTCTTCTAGTGAAGACATATTCCTCTTATCATCTTCCGTTGCCTGCACGCTTCAATGCCTGAGTATCAAGTTGGTAGCTGCGCTGACCATAGCAAATTCTCAGGTTCGATCACCTTGCATTCTTTGGATCAAAACTTGAAGATTACTTCACCTCCAGGCAAGTCCTGAGCCCGTCATTTCAGCCCATTTCAGTTGGTTGGTTTCTGTGTACGAATTGTCATTCCAAAGTTGTTCAACACCATAGTTTGATGTTGATCCTAATTACCCGTCACAACAAGGAAGTGTCAATGCTCTGGCGTTGACTGGCGTGCTGGGACACGGCCGTACGATGTCAACACTGTTAGATGGGTCGTCAAAATAAACAACAAAAACAACCGGGGGCCAAGAGAGAGTCGTGCAATGTCAAAACAGCCATGATTGCAGCACTGATTTCTACAAACAACAAAGAATTGGCTGTTGTTGGGACAAGGTGGTCTGATGACAAAGCCGAATAGAGAAAATTCGGAGCTATATTCACTGTTCAGCTATAGCTACAAAGACAAACAGAGAAAAATTCTGAGCTATCAGCTATAGCTACAAAGACAGACAGAGAAAAATTCTGAGCTATCAGCTATAGCTACAAAGACAAATAGAGAAAAATTCTGAGCTATCAGCTACAGCTACAAAGACAAATAGAGAAAAATTCTGAGCTATCAGCTACAGCTACAAAGACAAATAGAGAAAAAATTCTGAGCTATCAGCTACAGCTACAAAGACAAATAGAGAAAAATTCTGAGCTATCAGCTATAGCTACAAAGACAAATAGAGAAAAATTCTGAGCTATCAGCTATAGCTACAAAGACAAATAGAGAAAAATTCTGAGCTATCAGCTATAGCTACAAAGACAAATAGAGAAAAATTCTGAGCTATCAGCTATAGCTACAAAGACAAATAGAGAAAAATTCCGAGCTCTCAGCTATAGCTACTAAGCTGAATAGAAAAAAGTCTGAGCTATATTCACTGTTTCAGCTATAGCTACAATGCTGAATAGAGAAAATTCTGAGCTATATTCACTGTTCGGCTATAGCTACAAAGCTGAATAGAGAAAATTCTGAGCTATATTCATTGTTCTGCCATAGCTACAAAGCTGAATAGAGAAAATTCTGAGCTATATTCACTGTTCGGCTATAGCTACAAAGCTGAATAGAGAAAATTCTGAGCTATATTCATTGTTCTGCCATAGCTACAAAGCTGAATAGAGAAAATTCTCAGCTATATTCACTGTTCAGCTATAGCTACAAAGCTGAATTGAGAAAATTCGGAGCTATATTCATTGTTCTGCTATAACTTACTATGTAATCCACCACGGTCCCCTAACAACAGACGACCACAACAACAACAAAAAAAGGGACAGTCTGGTCACGGTGACCCACCTTGAGGTGACGACACGCTGAGAACATTCCCATTTAATGTGTCTGTCACCACTCACCGAGCGAGCTGCCAGTGGCGAACCACAGCCAACAGAATGATCATGTTTTATTCATGAACTGTTATTGACACCTCGTGACCTGAGGTGCAAGCAATAATAATAATTTTTTGTTTTTTGTTCTTCTTCCGGTTTCATTTTCTTCTTGCCAAATAATCTAACTACAAAATGTGATTTTTTTTTTTTCAGTCTAAAATTGATCTTCCCCCCCCCCCCCCCCGAAGGGATGTTGTTAGGGGGGCGTAGTCGAGTTACAAAATAGAAAAAAAAATCCAAAGTTGGGTGCACTGTTCGGCTATAGCTTTCTATAATATATGTCCCACACTAACAACAATCTAGAGGAAGAATGGCTAATAATCCTCAAGCCCCCCCCCCCCTTCTCTTCGTCCCCCCACCCACCCATCCGTGTATTCACTCATCTATCCATCTATTGTCAGCCACATTCAACAAAAACAACAACAGCAAAAATTCAGAAATGCCCGTTTCTCCCCAAAACCATGATGTCGAGGGTTACCAATCAGTAGTGCGTATGCGTATGCCATTTCTTTGGGGTTTGCAAATATCCAACTGGATCGCATAAAGCGGACACCCTGGTAAGTGCGGGAAGGGCAGTCGTCTTTTGTCCCCTAAAGAGGACAGATGCCCTAAAAAAAATGACATTCTGGCAACCCTGGCGTGTTGTTTGTCACCGTCGAGTTATGATGGTGTAGCTAGTTAAAAGTACACAGAAGTTAAGCCCACCAGCTGACAATGGTGGGAGGAGCACACAACACAGTGACCTACTGACCTGTGACGACAAAACCACGCACGTTGAGGAAAAACACTATGATTACGTTGCAAACGTAACGATTGTTAAAAACGGCGTATTTCTTGTGCGTCACATTTCAAATAAAAATATAATTTACATTTAAAAATCTGAAATTTGTACCTTTTGTGGATTGCAATTTATACGCGCTGCCGCCGGCGTTTTCTCATCGTGCCTGTTATAAGTACGTACGCACCCCAAGCGTTTTGCGCTAGGGGCACATACGTATAGTACCTATCCTACGTATAGCCCGTCCTTATCCTCAACCCTAAATCTTATCCAATCCCTAACCCTGCCTCTTTAGTCTTACCCCTTCAACCAAAAAACAGGAGGAAAACAAAAAGAAAATCTGAAATACTGTAAATACTGTAAAATACTGTAATCAAGGTTGTTGTTAGGAGTATTTCGGGAGAACTGCGGAGGACCTCTCTAGCTCTGGTGTCACAAAAGGGGCCTTTCAAACATGTGCCCCTGGCGAAACGAAAAAAAACAACAACGTGGGATACCCATAGTAAATCTATGGGGATACCACACCGTACGTAGTTTTAACAACATGCGATGAAGTCCTTTGGTTTCTCGGGCGGGGGGCTCAGCCTAGCACTGTTGGCCCCCTAGTTGTAACAACATTGAGATCTTTTTGTTTCTCGGGGGCCTCAGCATAATGCTCTGTGTGGACTGCAATTTTATACGCACTGCCGGTGTTTTCTCGTCTGAGAACCAGTGCGTAAGAGTGACATCCCCTTGGTCGCTCAACAGACTGGAGTGAATTCCCATGTTGGTTGCGGTAAGACATCTGGGGAGGGGGGGGGGGGGGAGAGAACAACATAAAGGAATGACTCCGACTGACACGCGCATCCTGTATCTGGCGACAGGCCGTCATACACAAAACCTCGCCGACACCGTCCCGCGTCAGACAATACATAAACTTTCACTGGCAGCCGCCACGCCATAGTTGATGACTTGTCAGCAAAGATTGAATGGAAAAAAAAAAAAAGGTATACTGTAAAAATATATTCGCGGGGTACACACTATTTTTGGCAACCAACAAATTCAATCGACGCATTCTGTTCAACCGTTTTTCAGTTTTAAGATATGACGCCATCTACTGAGTACGTCTGCTCAAGTCCGCCTCCCCTTCTCATGGTTATGTATGTAATGTAATGTAATGCAATGTAATGTAGTAATTGACTTGTATAGCGCCCAAATCCACAAAAAAAAGATGTGCTCTAAGGCGCTGAACTAAAATTAAAAACAGGATTAACATAAAATCAATTTATCATGCCCTCACTCACAGACATTAACAAACACTTGATCTACTCTCATCCCCATGAGACCAAAAAGAGACATCATTCAGATTCACAGACAGCAGTCCTAAACAACATTTTGAGCTTATTTTTAAATGTGACGATGTCTTCACTTTTCCTGGTGTGTCAACGCTGACGCTGTTCCACAATTTAGGATCACCAATAGAAAAATAGAGTTGTATGCTTTTAATACGCTTGGCTTCAAACACCCCCTATCCCCCACTTCCCCTGTCCCAGCGCACAGCATTAGAATGGTGACTCTGGATGACTTGGCCTACATGGTTGAAAATTTTATGTGACAATTTGCATGGCCTGTTTTAACTATTTCATCAGAAACATGATCTTTTATACCATCCAACATTTTAATCTGCTGCAGAACAGGCTGATCTTAATAAACCAAATTTTTTTTTTTTCATTATCATAATTGAAAAGCGACACTTCTGCTCCGACAGAGCCCCCCCCCCCTTCCCTCCCCATCCCCATAGGCGCTTTTTCCGTAGGCTAGTGAGCACACCCCGACCACTTTGTCCAAACGCGCGTACTTTACAAATGGTCCCTATGCAAACAAAAGGCTCATATTAATAGGCCAAAGTTGAAAAAAAAGAGATCAGGTTGGGACAGCAGCCTGCCTTCCCGTCTGTACCCGCCATTACCCGTTTCCTGGAAACTATGTAAAACCAATCGATATTTAAATATAAATCAGGAAACAGATAACGTGGTATCCGTGGCTGAAACGGATTCAAATCTATCCAAGTCCTTCTCGCTGAAGTGTCAACTGGATCAGCTGGAAACTCCCTGTTTTAGCCGTGTCCGGGTTATCCAAGGGTGTGTTTACAATTACAGTAAACTCTTAATTTTGTGAATGTTGTTACAAGTACGTGCGTCCTCGAGATTTTTGCCCTGGGGGTATTTATTTTAAAGCCTTTGGTGAATCCAGAGCTAGAGAGCTCCTCCCGAAATGCTCCTAATAACAACCTTAATTAATTATGATTAGTTAGTCTTTCAGATTTTTTCTTTGTTTTCCTCGTGATTTTTTGGTTGAAAGGGTGGGGGGGGGGGGGCAGGGTTGGGGATTCGATAAGATTTAGGGTTGAGGATAAGGACAGGGCTAGAGATATACTAGTACGTTCCCGTACGTGCCCCTACCGCAAAACGCACGGGGAGTGTACGTACTTGTAACAACAGCCTCATTTTCAAGTGTTAGCTCGATACATACCATTGCTTATGATTTGCTTCAGGATTCAGGATCTGTGTCATAACAGAGATCATTCATTTTTCTCCACGAATTAATCGTCATGATCATAACACAATTGCGTAAGTCATGTTTTGGTGTTGTTTTTTTTAAAAATCAACGAAAATGGTCTACTTGAATACAGTAGTAGCTGTTGTTAGGGGAGCGTAGTACATGTATTTTACATTTTAAAAAAGCTGTAGCTGAAGAGTGAACACAACTCTGTATTTTCTTTATTTGGTTTTGTCATTAGGTTACGCTCCCCTAACAACAGTATCAATTGTGGTTTAGCTGGTGGATGTGGGTTTTCATTTAAAAACTCATAAGTCAACGAAACAAAACAATGTAACTTGAACGGTGCAACGTGATTGTCTGATAAAGGCCAGCATTTCATCTCAAAACACCACACACACAAAAAACAATTGTGTTGTGAACGTGACGTAATGTGCTGATTTATGAGTTCACAAACGCTTTTACTTTCCACACACACACACAGTAAATGCCTGACGGGCTCCCTACACCAGTGAACCGCGAACTGCAAAGATCTCTTTGTGAAGACAAAGGTATGCACCGCATTTGCTTCGCTCGGGTGCATTTTTATCGTAGTTGAAAGTTCCTGTGACAAAACGACTGACGGCTTAAAAGAAAGCGGAATAAAAATATGCAGTTCCCTTTCTGCCCCCGTTTTTTTTGGGGGGGGGGGGGGGGGAAGTTCAAATCTCCGAAAGAAAAAAAAAAAGAACCCAGAATAATGCTGACATGCAGACAGAAGAAAAAATAACAATGATAACATACTTTTACGGTAAAATTTAAAATTTTGTTTTTTCGTTTTGTTTGTTTTTGTCCACAGTGAGAAGAATGAAAATCGCCACAAACAAACAAACAACGTGACCATTGTCAGTGCTGCTCTGACGGAATGCCCTATCCCAGGATAACTTTTAACAAAAGCTACTTTTGAAGAGCACCGGGGGTTGTATGACATTTGGAGCACTACTGCAGATCAAAGAAAGCCGCCATGTGATATTTGGAGCACTAAGTTAGCTCAAAGAAAGCCGGCATGTGACATTTGGAGCACTAGCATTTGGGCTGTGATTTTATCGATTAATCTTTAATCAACCTGTTGACTACCGATTACTCTACGAATATTTTGCAATAACTTGCGGTGGGTACCACAGGGATAGAAAGTTTCTTTATAGGCCTAATACACTCTCCGCCAGTCAATTCCACATGTATAAAGACTAGTTAACGTTGGCAAAGTGTTTATTGAAGCGTTTTAAAACCTACAAAATTAAGTTGAAATTATTTGGATATCAAGATATATTAGAATCCAAATATAGATAATAGTAAGCATAACTGAACAAAGAAACATGTTAAATAGTCCATATTTATTTATATGTGAGTCGTCTTTTGTTATCACACCTGGACAGTCACTCGGACGATGCGTCTAAGCTTTTTATGTGTAGGCGTGTTGATGCCGCTCCTACCTTTTGATTCGTTTCGTCTTCTGTTTTGGAAGAAAGTAGGCCAAAGGGAAGATAAGCTTCGTGGGACCCAACGAAAACAATAGGACAGTTTTGTGGAGGGAATTGGACACAGAGATCAGAAACGCCACAAACAGTGGCCATGGACAAGGACAACAACAACAACCATTATAATGATGATAACATAATAATACCCGTAATAATTATAATAATAACAATAATAAAACAACAACAACAACAACATCATCGTCGTCATCATTTATAGACCAGTCTGTTTTCACCTAATTCATGATGATGATGATGATGATGAGCAGAACAAAATTTGTTGAGTGTAAAAGATAGAAATTTTCTTCAGTAGATTTGCGACTTGATGTTGATATGAGTCCGTGAAAATGTAATCGAATACCAGCAGCGGTATAGGTGCGCCAAATGTCATACTGAAATTTTATTAATTTTTGGCAGTGCTCCAAAAGTCATACTGCAATTTGACCTAGATTTAGGCAGTGCTCCAAATGTCATGTTTTAAAAATTTTGGTGCTCCAAACGTCATGCTACCGCACCGGGACTTCAACACGAATCATTTAAGAATTCAACGGGATAGTGTTATCTTTAACCTTAGCGTAGCTCGTGTACAATAGTATGACTTGAAAAGGTGACTTCTCCAACAACAGGATATTTAAATTCCAACAACAGGATATTTAAATTTAAACTGATTGGAAAGGGCGCAGGAAAAAACAAACAAAAACGAAAAAAAGGGGTTGGGGGGGGGGGGGGAGAGAAATCCGGGTGATTATTTCAGTCAGTGAGGACATATATACTGCTTGGCTAGCTTCGTTAACCATAGAAAACTGAACAGGATTTTCAAAAATATTTTATGGTCTGTAATTAGTTTTTAATGAAGTCTAACATAACATAAACCACGCCTTTCTCATACCTTTCCTGTTTGTAAATCATAATAAATGCAGTACAACAACAGCAAAAACCTCCAACCCCTGGCTAGCCTACTGCTTTCATCACTGTTATTTAGAACTGGCATCCTTGTCGAGACCAATCAGTATATTCCTATTTATTGTGTCATGACATTTGTCTTTTCTTTTATCATTGTGTCAGACTTAATACTCGTTGTTTACTCATTGGGGGGGGAGGGAGAGAAAGAGAGAAAATAATACCAAGAACGGTAGGAACAAGTAAATGAGTGAAAAATGGAGGTAGAGAAAAAGAGGTCAGACAGAAAACACATATATGTAAGATTAAGTAGGTACACAGTTGTTTTTTTCTCTTGGGAGGAAAGGGGGGGGGGGAAGAAAGACACTACTTTGTTTAGTTTGAGGCTGTGTACCAAAGACAGAAGACATCGGAGCGTGGCATTTTGGGCAGATTATACCACATAATTATATGAGGGAAAAACGAAAACACAAAACGAAAGAAGCGCTGCAAGACAAGGAATTTGAAGCAGACGGACTGCGCGGGAGGGAGAGGAAAGAAGTGGATTGAGGTTGAGGGGGAGGAACGTCATGAAATGCAACAATGCAGTTTTCGAGAAGACCAAGTTAGAATCTGAGAGGGACACCACTGACAGAAAGTCCTGTACATGAGACAAGAGCCAGTCATCATAACGAGCATAGTCCTGGAAACTGCGTTGAGGAGGGGAAGGGGTGGTGGGCACGAAACACATTCGAAGAGAAGAACAAAGACAGGTGAGAGATTGGTTGACAGAAAGTCTTGTATCTGAGACAGAAGCCAGCAATCATTTCGTGTTACATTGTCCAATCATGTCCATGGACACTATCTTGACAGGAGGTTTTTACGGCAAAGCGCAGACCACTTGCGCATCAATCACACCAGCTCATCACACCTTCAACTCATTACTTTGAAGCAAATCCCATGAACGCTAAAATGGGAAACCCGGTGGTCTAGAGGCAAGGTGCTCGCCTCTCATGCCGAAGGTACTGGGGTTCGATCCTCGATCGGTGCAGGCATGTTGGAATTTTTATGATGGTGGGGGGGGGGGGGGGGGAAATTCCTGTCCCTGATCGTATAGTAGCTAGGAATGAGCACCTAGACTTCTCGGATAATGACGAAAAATTCGGAGGGTCCGTGTGCACGTTAAAGACACGTTGGCAGTTGAAAGTCGAGAAGAGCAGGCCGAACAAGGCCGCTCCCTGGGTAAAAATTCTATAAAAAAAACAAAAGAACTAATCGCTAGCACAAAAAACACACAGATACAAGAACAAGAAAAATAAAAACAAGAAAAGCCAGGTGTAAATGCCTAAGGCAGCGACGAACCTCCTAAAAAAAAAGAGCTAAAAACAAATGCTTTGTCTGTAAACTTTCTTCCAGAAAGATTATGTAACTTGAGTAAAGACTGTTTATTTAAGAAGCGCATTATCCGTACAACATGCTGTGCACACAATTCGATGACGTAGAACACACAAGGTGGTCTAGAGGCAAGGTGCTCGCCTCTCATGCCAAGGGTCCCGGGTTCTAAACCCGGGCAGTGCAGGCATGTTGGAAAGTGGATTTTTCTCATATTTTCAAGTCCCTGGTCCTATTGGGGGGTAGGATCGAGTACCTAGTCTTCTCGGATAAGGACGAAAAAATTCGGAGGGCCCGTGTGCACGTTGCGCACGTTAAAGATACCTTGGCAGTTGGAAATCGTAAAGAGCAGGCCGAAAGGCCGCTGCCCGGGCAAAATTGAAATTAATAGATTAAAATTTATCCATATCATCTTCCCCCCCCCCCCCCGCCAGAACAAGAAATAATAAAACAAGTAAAGTGAGGTGTAAATGCCAAGGGCAGCGAACCTCCTAAAATAAAGACCTCAAATCAATGAATCTTCTTCATCCATAGAAGAGCGCTTACATTTTAGACCAATCAGGTAGAGCTACCCCAGCCCACGCCATCGAATTGTGTGCACAACATGTTGTACGGATATGCACTTCGTTTTATATAAGTGGACAACTGAAATAAAACGAGGGAGCAGAGGTAACGTGTATCTATCTGCACTCAGTATAAGGGGGGGGGGTGAAGATCAAACTCACTTGATAAACGCCACATTCAAACCGAGAGTCGCACGGCAAACCAGCGTGACTCAGCTTTTCTCTAAAACTGAGAATTATCTGGTATGCTTGCTGTCCTTGACAGGCAACAGGTTGTATTCAAAGTCAGGGCTTAAATTCCGAAAACTAGGGGTTAAATAACGTTTCAAAATATCTTACCTTTTAAGTCTGGCTACGCAAATCATTCAATTTTTGGTTGTCCCGAAAATTTTGTCAGTATCGGGTTACCATACTTTAACATGGGGCCGTCGAAATGAGAGGTCGAAAATTTACTTATAACTTATTTTATTATTTTTATATTTGACATCTTTTAGATTTGTCAATTTTCATACAGTTTCTTCCCAGATTTGAGAAACAAACAAAAACTATAATATCAGGATTGGGGGCATCGAGTCAGCGACACACTGCACGGTGCTGCTAAATAACTGCAGTGAAATTGTGGCGAGAAAGTTCGTTTGAAAGCCATTTCACCTGTGAAAACCAATCTGACGTCTCGTCGAAACATGCAGCCGCCGTGGGTACGTCATGCTTAAGAGTCCAGGCCAATTTACTGTCAGATGCTTGACAAACCATACCGTCCTTTAAAACTGAAATAAATGCACTTTCTCACGCACGTGGGCTACTTCGGGAATCCCTATAGTTCAGGCGCCTGTCTGCGCTTTGGTTTGAGGTTCAATGAATCCATTAGTTGACGAGAAGAGATAGAAAAATCCCGCATCGTGTCCTCCCAGGAAACTGCGCCAGAGAAATCAGTATTTTAATGACGACTGCAAAAGCAACCTTTCAGTTTTACACAGGAATCACAGTAACCACAAAACGTAGCGTGAAATGAATACACAATCTTGTCTTCAGCGCTGGATTTATCATTAGGGTAGCCACAGAAAGGCCACCGAATTCGGTCACCGAGCCACTAGGCGCTTTAGGTGAGAAGAAATGCACTACATAAACGGACCGAATGTAGGTGGGCTCTGTGTGCAGTTGTTGAAATAATATAGTGCAATTCTTCTCACCTAAAGCGCCTAGTGGCTCGGTGACCGAATTCGGTGGCCTTTGTGTGGCTACCCTTTGGCTAGGTAAGCTGAAGCATACGGCCTCAAAATCTGGGGGGGGGGGGGGGGGGGGGGGGTTCATCGCCTCAGGCCAATCTGCATAATATTTTGTGAAACGAAAAGCTTTTACTTGCATATGATGTTACAACCTACTGTAGCTTCTGAACAAATCTTTTGCAATTTTCCTAGCTTATGTCTTTTCGAGAAGGAATTGCGAAGTGCGGAATTTTAAACACCTATCAAAAATCATTGGCGTTACTCGAATTATTTAAAACACTTCCATCTTCTTCTAGGCGCGAAGGAGGGAGACTGGATGGGCCTCACAGCTATAATAGCCTAACGTTTCTCTTCATCTAAATCCGGCCCTGCTTGCCTTCTTACATCTAATATAGCAATAAACGTACGTGTAACATGATGCAAGACTGCAAATTCCTGGGAACTATGGGCTACGTTACTTATTTAATTATTAAATTAACTCATTTCCTACGGTAACTTTTGTAGGTGTGGATGGGAATTCTCAACACTATCCATTTTGAACTTTAGATGTTTTTCCTTTCACTCAATATGAACGCAAGAGATAATATATTTTTTTAAATTATACATTAAAGTAATGGAAAATCAGTGAACCAGGATAGGATTCGATATCTTGAAATGTTGGCATAGACAATAATGCTGGAAAATCAGTGTCCACTCGTAGCGAATCGAAAACCTGCGAGCCGAATATTCGGCTTGCCGTAGCGAATGGGTTAAATAATATTTTCAGTTTCTCTTACTTTTCTTCAAACTATATGTTAACATTTTCTTCTAGTGGGTAGACCATCTTTTCATTTTTGTTGCATCCCAGCTCTCAGTAACAGCATCCTCAAGAGTTAAATTATAACACTTTCATTTTTCTCTACTTTTTTTTTTCCTCCTTGAAAAATATATTTCACCCACACCCATTTTAGTTTCAGACAAGGACTACTAAATCATAGTATGATATAGAGTCTAGTAGTCCTTGGTTTCAGACTAGGACTACTAAATCATAGTACGATATAGAGTCTAGTAGTCCTTGGTTTCAGACAAGGACTACTAAATCATAGTATGATACAGAGTCTAGTAGTCCTTGGTTTCAGACAAGGACTACTAAATCATAGTATGATATAGAGTCTAGTAGTCCTTGGTTTCAGACAATAATACTTAAAAATACAGTGTGGTAAATCCATCATCGAGGAAGGATTGTCATTAAAGGAAGCCTTTCTTCTATCTCTCTCTCTCTCTCCCCATGCTGCTACACTATGAACTTATGACTGAAAGAACGGTACATTTTGCAGAATTTGTCGTGTTCTACTCTATGAACTACCTGACGAACCGTGCTTGCAGGGACTGCTTCAACTTCCATCTACCACTACGCTTTTAAAAAAAACAAAAGATAAATTAACGATTAAAATAAGGAAAAGCTGAATTTACACATGCTACATGACTTTAGTTTCTTAGATGTAATTACAAAAGTAAAGAGACGATAAGACCAGGGAAAGTTAACTTGTCAGAGGAAGCGAGACATGACGAGAAAGATAGAAAGAGAATGTCGAATGGGGTGAAAATAAAATCACACAGCGAGAACAGATGAAAGAAAAAAAATGAGAAAAGCTCCGTGGCGTCGCACAGAAACCGCAGGGCAGATAATCCTCACCTTGTCAATGAAATTCATTAGCAACCGCTAGTTTTTCTGTCTGTCCGACGAAACGCGAGCTTTGGGCCTGAGGCTCTGGTAGGGGTTTTTCACGAAATCAGTAATCATTCCCATGCCCTGCAGGTAAATTACTATTAACGGCATTTCAATTTGACAACGACAGTGGCATTGAAAGATTTTGATAATTAGCAGCCTACCACACCACAAAAGGGGCTGATGCCCATCGGAAGAAACTGTAAAAAGAAAACTCAAAAAATTATTTTTAATTAGGACTTAATTCTTAACCCGCCGACTTGAATAGGTGGGATCTGTTGAGCAAATCGACAAAGGCACCCCTCTCACTCTCCTAACAATACACATCGACCCTTTACACAGTAGATTGAACAGACCAGTCATACAGGTTCTCCTCTCCTCCCCCCGTTTCCCCACCATAAACATCCTTTGTTCCTACCATTACATGATCTCCTACCACTACCACTGTATTATTATTCACCCACCCAGGTAAGATATCGACAGTGCATTATAATTAAACCGGACATGTATGTATTGTTCCACTGCCTACGCTTGTCCACATTACATTCAGTTTAAAAAATGGAAGTGTATATCCGTACATGTTGTATGGATATGGACAGTGCATATCAGTGCAACATAAGTATTAGGCGGACGAAGGTTGTAGTGCCTAGTAAGTGCTCAAGAAAGCAAATCCCATCTTGATCATTTTTCTTTCTTCCTTCTTTCACTCCCGCTTTGCTTTCTTGAGCACTTACTAGGCACTACAACCTTCGTCCGCCTAATACTTATTTTCTCTTAAAACTGTTATCCTAGTGCTCTGCCTCCCCCCGAGCTTCTGCTCACCTATATTGACATCAGTGCAACATGTTTACCAAAAAGCGCGACTGGTGAAGGTTTGCTAAAACAAAACTTGGTATGGTGTTCACGAATCTAAAGTGACAACACATGGAATAGTCAGATGGACCTGGGGGCGTGAGGGTCTAGTCAGTTTGTATCAATGGGCGGTAGTCAGATTGACTAATCAGGCGAAAAGAGGTTGGGGTAGCATTGATGATCGACGTACACTCAAGTATATTATTAGCGCAGATCAAGCAATCTCCGAGCAGAAGTTGGATTGTTTCGCTACTAAGCCGATTGATATTTTTAAAAACTATGCAAATTAACAAGGTCAGTAATATAGTATTCTGGTGTGTTCTACGTCATCGAATTGTGAGTGTTGTACGGATCTGCGCTTCCTTAATAAATACAAATCTGGCTGAATTTGAAAAGCTCAAAGATTGTGGACAATGAACTTTGCACATTATCAACCCCCCCCCCCCCCGCCTGTTTTTTGTTGTTGTTTGTTTTCCATTTGCCCCGCGGTAAACTTCCTGGCCTCGGCCGTACAACACTTATCTGTACTCATTCTTGGCAACACCAAGTGTAGAGTAGAGTACTAGTCTTGTCCTCACAGATGAAGTGCATCAACTAACAATGACGGATACTCACGTCAGCGGTGCGGCCCAACATGTGACATTGGCCGTTATAAAATGAATAAGTACATACGCCCCCTTAGCGTTTTGCGCTTGGGGCGCATACGTGTACGTACTATCCTTAACCCAGTCATTATCCTCAATCCTAAACCTTATCGAATCCCTAACCCTGCCCCTTACCCTTTCAACCAAAAACCTAGAGGAAAACAAAAAGAAAATCTGAAGAATAATTGATCATAATTAAATAAATTAATTAAGGTTGTTGTTAAGAGCATGTCGGGAGAAGCTCTCTAGCACTGGAGTCACAAAGGGCTTTAAAATAAGTAACCTCTGCGTAAAACCTTAGGGGACCGTAGTAAGTACTTGTAACAACATTCTACTATGAATGAGACTCATCTGGCTAGTCTCCCCTAGGCCTAATACATGTGGTCATTTTCGACCATTACACACTACGGCTCTCATACACATTAATAGTGTACATGTACTCACACACACAGTTCTGCGCAGAAGCACTGTGTCGTATCGGGGAGATATTCAAAGCTGAATAAACAATAACATTAACATGTCAAACTGCTATTCTTTAGGAAGGCTACCCGTGTACTCGCAACCTCGGGAACTATAAAAAAGATTAACGAGATCGACCATAAGGCTGCTCTACCATCTCTCTCTCTCTCTCTCTCACACACACACACATAGAGAGAGAGATAGACAGAGGAGAGAGAGAGGAGAGACAGAGAGAAAGAGCACTTACAACCTGCACAATGAAAGACTGATCAGGAATGCTTCATGGCGTCTTTTTTTTCTGTTCAGATATCAAAGAACAGTCAGCCAGGGACTCATGATTTCTTTTACTTTCGGGTATTTCCTAAAACAGCAGATAAATGCCATTGAGACACATTTCATTCATTTTCTCCTTTTTCTTTTTTCGGAACCAAGACTCCACCAAAGCAGGTTTTTCCAGAAGAGGCAAAAGTTCTCCTTACACCGCCCACATAAATTATTACGGCAACATGAGAAATGCAAGCATAACGCATTATTTAATATTAGATCTACTTCTTTCTGCCAGGCTGTGAAAATCATAATATGCAGTCGGCGATGGTACTATTTCTCTTTCTTTCTCTTTTCTTTTCCTTCTTCGCCTTTTTTTTTATAATTTGTTTTATTTTATTACAAACTATTCACCTTCTTTTGTTTCAAACGATGACACTATTTTTTGCTTTAAAAAAAAAAAAGCTGGTATCTGATAATGATGAACTATGCGTGTTTTCCTATGAGTATCCCCAGAGATAAAATGGAATAGTTCAATGCTGATATATTTCCCATTGTAATTCAAGTTGTTTATCAACCATCCCAGCTACCAGAATATATCAACATTCTTTTTGTATTTTTGTATTTTGTATTAATTTGTATACTGCTTTAATCCCATTTGGGAAATTTGCCTTTGTGTCATTGAAACCAGGTTTTTCTTTTTCATTGCAGCCCAGTTACAATTGGAGCAGGCACGTCGTCGCCACAGTGCAGCGCCGGTCGGCGGGTTTTTTTGGGGGGGGGGGGGGGGGGGAGTGGTAGGGATGAATTTTATTTGATTTGCCCGGGCAGCGGCCTGTTCGGCCTGCTCTTTTCAATTTCCAACTACCAAGGTATCTTTAACGTGCGCAACGTGCACACAGGCCCTCCGAATTTTTTCGTCCTTATCCGAGAAGACTAGGTACTCGATCCCACCCTCCAAATAGGTTCAGGGACGTGAAAATATGAGAAAAATCCCAAACTTCCAACATGCCTGCATCGGCCGGGTTTTGAACCCGGGACCCTTGGCATGAGAGGCGAGCAGATTGCCTCTAGACCACCTTGTCTGTGTTTAGACTGTTCGGGTAGATCAAAAATACGAACTCTCTGCACTATAATACGAAATACACCTTAGTCTGACAAATCAAAGATACTAAAACTCCCTGGTCAATATTGAATATAAATTATCTTAGGGGTGAACCAGGACAAGGCTGGTATAGGCAGCAAACTAGTGGCTCGCCGCTCAATTATGCATCACATTAATTTTTAAAACACTATTCACTGCCCACACCCCGGCGGCATGGGCAGCGAGTAGTGTTATAGTGCCATGCACAACGAACAATTAGGCAACGAGCCACCGCTTTGGCGCTCACACCAGCCTCGGTCTGGTTCACCCTTTACACCGTCAGAACCAGAACTCAGTTATTCAAACACTCAGATTCCCATTCTGGCAGACCAAAGAACGAAACTCCGTATTCAATTCTGAATACAACTCCTTGTGACAGAACCAGAACTCGAGTATTCAATGCTCAATGACTTCTGTTCTGGCCCGACACATCTTAGAAGACTAAAAGTAAAAGATAGCTCTGGTTCTGGCAGATTAAAGATATGTACAAAAACTATACTAAATTTATTCTGAATACAACTCCTTGTGACACAAAAGGAACTTGATATTCAATGATCAAAGACCCCGTTGATGACAGATTAAAGACACAAGAACTCCGTGTTAAATTCTGAATACAACTCCTTGAGACAGAACCAGAACCAGAACCCAGTGTTCAATGTTCAGCGGCTCCTGTTCTGGCAGATCAAAGACACTAAACCTTCGTACTAAATTCTGAATACAACTCCTTGTGACAGAACCAAAACTCAAATGTTCAGTTACTCCTGCTCTGGCAGACCACTCTACCTCCGTATTAAATTCTAAATACAACTCTTTGTGACAGAACTAAAACCCGGTATTCAACGTTCCCTATTCCAGAAGATACACAGCAGACAGGACTCAGGAGCTTACTCCGGATACGTCCTTTTCCTTTTCTAGCAGCCCTAGACCAGGAAGTGAAAACCATAATCTGCTACATTGGCAGTTTCATTCTGGGATCAGGGATGTAAGTGGCCTTTAGTAAAAAAAAAAGTAGCAAAAAATCCCCAACGGATACTGCCTGTGCGAGCACCTGTTGCTTAACATGGCTGCATTGAACCAGATCAACAAACACGGAACATACATGTACTTGGAATGCTAAGCCCAAAACAATCAGAAATCCAAACAAAATCGGCAGACTTATATCCCTGTTTGATGATGTTTTGTTCTTTAATAAGTGCAGGTTTTAACAACATAAGAATGAAAGATTCCGATCTGACTTTCTCGTTGACAAGACACAGCACAGAGAAAACAAACAGTGACCGAAATACGTGCCAATTTCTGAACATAAATTCCGGGCTTTTAGTAAGTTTTAAAACTACCGTGACGTACGGTTTAAGAGCCACTGGGTTTTGTGAAAAGGCTGGCCAATAGGCTAGGCGCGCACATGCCATTTGTTGTCGTCACGCAGTCGTGATTTCGTTTCATGTTCCTATCAACTCTGCAGTGCGGCAGTGTTTCGCAGGTGTGTACACCTTTCATGCAGTCGCCTATTCGCATAGGTGTCAACACAAAATATAACTTCAGCGAAACAAACAACAGAGTAATAAGAATTCCCAAAAAGATGTGAGGGTGGGAGAGGACTGGCTGTTCGAGAGGAGGAGAATGCGATACAAGCGCACTAGCTCCATTAGAGAATGATGGATGGCATCTCGAACAAGCCCCCGTGCTGAACTCCCCTTGGTTCCAAGCTTCCAGGCTGACAGAGTCCTTGATGCCCCTGCCCGATGTAATTGTTTCCCTTTGTCAGGACGTCACGAGACTTCAGAAGTTGCTGCCAAGATCGAGGCACACGGGGAGCCGGAGGAGTTCTGGCGGCAAGTGCACGGCCAGGGCATAATAATTATTATCTGGGCCCCACTTCTCGGGGTGGTGATGTAGTGTTTCTATGGGTATGTATTTTGAGAGGGGTGGGACGGGGGTTAGAGGTTAGACTGGATGTAACAAAGAATTACCCTCCCGAGTTCACCATTCTGGGCGTTCCCTTCACTTTTTTCTTCCTGTAGATGTTTCTCCTTTGGTGATAAGGTTTTCCTTTCTCAGCCTCCCAAGTCACAAAAATCGCACGCAAGGACGTATCTCACATAACGCAAGGACGCATCTCATATAAACTCCACATGGCATACCATGTTTGAGAAGCACTGGTGCAAAAGATGGGAAGGCGGTGTCAGTAGTGAGAGAGAGAAAATAGAAGGAACTGCACATCAGAAATGACGATAGTGATTTGACAATAAATGCTTCAGTTTCAATGGTAAACAGAACGTTTATTGACAAACACATAGTGACAGAACTTAATTTCATGCTGCATACACCAAATACAATGCCGATACAACATAAGTATCTCTTTACTGGCATATAATTCAACGTTTCGGCAAATTTTCTACATTACTGGATTGGGGTATTTGATGGCAAATTACATTATCCCAAATTTACCAGCTGGTTTGAAGTCACGCGCCACTTATTTGTAACAAATTTAACGATCTCGCAAAGGCCCTAATGTGACACACGATTAAAAACATTTAACTTCGACAGTGCAAGTAAAATTGCATTTCTGTGTTGTTGTTTTTTCAAACCATGAATAGACTTGAAATTATTACCTCTGGTTAACGCGTCGAGCTTAACGCCTACTGACATGCCTACATGTACCACCCTCAAGTCATTTACAACCACAAAATTCCACTTCAGAAAAATCTGACGCCTTCTGTGGGTGGAAGCCATTTCAGCCTGGGCAATAATAATGTCCTTATTATGGTTATAATAGACTTCGCTCTGACACGGCAGGTGGTATGGCGTACCACGCCTTCCATAGAAAGCACCTAAATAAATTGTTCTGTTCACAACTTTTTTGTTTCGGAAAATCTACCCATGTTTTCCACTTGCCACCCACTGCTTTGCATAACGACCTCCAGATGTTTGTGGTCTAAAATAACATATTATGATAACTTGTATTAAACAATTTCTTTTTTTTTTTTTTTTTTAGAGATTTCAGTAATTTTCTATACCCAAAATGAAACAACCCTCAAGCACGTGGAGACAAATTCCATTCTCCCCTCCCAGTTTCCCTACTTTCTCCACATCCAATATATCCATTCTCCATTCCAACGTCCACGGGTGAACAAAGAAGGATGTCCACGACTTCAAAAACATTTCCTTTACTTTCGACTAATGGAAGGATTGCCTTTTTCTTCATGTGCCGGTAAATGAAAAAAAAAAAAAAAGTGAATTTGAGACTATTATACCCATTTCACTCTTTCACGATCACTGGAAGATGAGGTTTCATTTGAGGATGAATCACAGGTTGCAAGAGAGAGCTAGAAGGATCAAGGAAGACCCTCACCCCACCCCCAAACTCCTCCTCCCAAAGAATTACCCCCTCGTCCTCCCCAAAGATGTGAGGAACAAAGCGGTTAGAGACAAAGGAGTGAGAATAGAAAGGATAAATAAAAAAGAAGAAGACAGCCCTGAAGAGCACTGAAATCACCTACTTATCAGTAACTCATTGTGGTACCTGAACAACTAAAGAAAATGATTTCATAAATTAAATCATGTTCACTGTGTGTTCAGAATGATTCAGAGAGATAAATCATAGGAATGCAAACAAGAGAGACAGATTTATGAAAAGATTATCATGAATGACTAAAATCTATGGCTTTGATAGTTTTATAATGAGGAAGTCTAGACTCCACACGGGGCTGTCCAAAGAATGTAAAAAAAAAAAAGCTTACATTCTGCAGGAATTATCTTGGAAGAAAAAGGAGATAAAAACCACCAAGCATTTCTACTGTTGACAATGAAGTAATATAATACCAAGAGAAATGTAGAAATAATGTGATTATGAGTTGTGCCAGTTTGAAAAAAAAAACCAACAACATTGATCTCGCTGCTTTTAACACAAGCCTGTCTTGATTTGTACACAAAAGAAATAAAAAATGACCATCAGTTCAATAACGTTTCTCTGCAGTGGTGTCAAATGGATAGAAGCACCAGATCAGCATGCAGACAGTGTGAAATAAATCCTGCTTGGATGTGCATGTTGTAATTAGCTGACAGGCTATGTTCTGACCTACCAGATTCAAAGTGGTTAGTGGATCCATTTGCTATGCTACCATTTTTAATCAAATTCAGCTGGCATTTTTTTTTTCTGGAACATCTGACTTACTTCGATCTCAAAACTTCAATAAAATCTCCATTATTAGGGGTTTGCCATGCACAACTAAATCTCCACTGTTTCACTGTGCCTATAGGATGTTCATCTAATTGTAAAGAACAGAAAGAAACTGCAAATAATTTAAATTCACTGTAAGTTTTTTTTAATGCCAAACTCAGCTGACTTGAATAAATTCTGAACTCTCATTACGATCTGAATGAGAATGAAACAAGTTTCGTATGTCCCAACCACCGAGTTATTCCTGACCCTGAACCTATCCCTAATCCTGTCCTTATCCCCAACACTAAAATTAACCCTATTCCTAATTCTCTCCTTTATTCTTTCAACCAGAATGACAGAAAAGAAAACCTGTAATGATAATTAAGACAAAGAGTTCAAAGACATTGGGACGTACGAAAATTTTTTCCAATGTTTCATTAAAATCATTTCTGAATTATTTCATCATTCTTATCCTGACTGGAGGCCAGACCTGTCAATTCAATGGGAGAGATTGCTGAAGGTCCCCCACCTCCACCCATGTATGTCAATCGCATTTTGACAGGCAATGCAGCCTAGTCTGGCTTCAGAATTTGAAGCTTTTCATGCAAGGTGTAAAGCCTGTTCTTGTTCCCAAGACTTTACTTACTCCACTCTAATTTTTAATTCCACCCCCTTTTACCATTTTACATTTTCCTCGTAGAAAAACAGTACATGTATAAAATATATACTATGTAATATTGTACCATTTTCAGAGATCAGATGTATTGTGCCAATTTCCTTTCACTTTAATGGTCCATCATGTATTTCTTATTTGATGTTTATTAAATGATTGCATGTGAATTTTTTCATCTAACTGGCTTTTGCTGAATATCCTTTCATTTGTGCACTATGCCATTTCATGTATATTTCTAAAACTATAAAAATTATATAAAAATTGGTTTTTCCTTCTCCTTGTTAAACGTTTCAATTTCTTAGTTCTCCCCACCGCAGTCACAGTTGTATCCAACCTTTAACTTCAAGTTACTTAAATGTCAAACTCATCCCACCAGGTCAAGTCTGAATCATATTGCAAGCTCATAATCATGATTTTGGTAAATTACAGACTGATTTAACTACTGTCACATCTCTTACCAAATTAATTTAATGCCAGCTAACTTAACCACATTCAGAGCACCAGTTTTGTAAAACCAACCTTTTTTTTTTTTTGTTCTAATCCAGAGTCCTTAAAACTATACTATGGTGTCTTTTTAATTGTCTTCAAGCCTGACCCTGTTACTTGGTAGGCAATGTGACGGATCAATTAGCCTTCGGCTATTTGAGAGAAATGTGACTGTCTGAAGAAATGTGTGTTGTGTAATCTTAGGTTAGGATTCAAAAACCCTGCGACGTTCTTTCTTTGGCAGATTCAAAGTGATGTAATGAATTAATGATTGCAGCACTGTTCTGTGATAATTAGATCTAGATCTACATTACAAACATTAGAAAAACTTGCAAGACTAAGCAAAAGTTGAAAATTTGATGACTGCTGGGCTATAGCTTATCGACCCCCTGAACTTCACACATCCGACAGATTCTAGACTAGATATTGCCAACAAGCAACTTAACCAGACATAATTATGAACCTTATTAGTCTGCGGTCACTCCCGCGGTAACAAATACAACCACTGACCTTTGAAAATAATGTAATAAGAAAAGTCCCAGCGATAACCGATTGATGGTGTTTCCACTCTTCGGACAGCCGGTGTAAGTCCATAAGATCAATGGGACCAAAAACGACGGTAGCTCTTGGATAATCCATGCAGGTTTAGACGGTAAACGAAAACCCCAGCCTGTCCGTGAATATCGACCATATGGTGCTGTCTGTTGTTGAAGAGCAACTAAAACTGAACCTCCCCATATCAGCAGAATATAAGACACATACTGCATGGCCTGCTCCTCGTTTCGCGACCATGCAGAGATTGCACTTTGTAGGATTGACATCGCCATGTTGATGTTCAGCTGTTCGACTGTGAACTCTTACCTCTTCAGCGCTCGTGTTTCAGTTTTATAAGCTTTCATTGACCCGCCTCCTCGTGACGTCATAAGAGGCCTTGTTTGGGATGTACAATGTATTCAATGGCTTCACGCGTGAATTTTTCTTTTTCCTTTTTTCCTTGCAAGCAATGCAAGTCAGCCCCACAAGAGTTCAATTTTTGTGCGTTAGACGTCTCCACTGTACAAAATACTTTCTATACTTTTTCAGCAAGAAAGTCATGGCAATTGTTTCGACTAAATTCCTTATTTTTCGTTGGTATACTCCCACCAATTTCATTGATATTGTTTGGCAGAACTGTATGCTCGTCTTCTGCGGGCAGGTGAGGGGAAGAGGGTTATTACATGCATCATTAAGAATGAGCACATTGCTTTCGCAATGTTACACATAGTTCACAGTTTAATAAACTTTACAACGATCATAGAGTCGGCTAAAAAATAAAATAAAATACACACATTTGCAATACTGTATTGTACCTCCTTAACCCCGCCCAAAAATGTATTTGATTTACGTGTATTTTCTGTTTCTACAGACTTAAAAGGCATAAGAATCATATACGCCTTAGAATGGACCTGGCATTAATGGCAGAAACATATTTGAACTTTAATATCAGTATGGTTTTAACTTGTTTGCACTTTCCTTGTGATCGCGACCGCTGTGAAAGCAAAATTGTCACTAATCTTTTTAACCAGTAGGCTATCCCAATCAAAAACTTTACAATTTCTAGTTTCATACGGTATTTTATTAAACTCTGAATAGAAGGTGGGCCATATGAACGGTTGAAATAGAAGTAAACCCAATACAAATTTTATAGTAGCTTCCTAAAATGCTGTACCGGTAGAAGAAAAAAAACATCGAGGCATTCAGAAAGTGGCAGAAAGAAGATAGTCTGTCTCAACCGACTTAGACTTGGATTATTTTATTCCCATCAACAGCCATGTTAATAATGTTCTACAGGAACTATCGCAGTGCAGATGGATTTTAAGTTGATTTTTTAAAAATGATATCGGATGTTTCAAGACTCAGTGTTGCATAAAAACCATTAGTTAGTTCGGGTATTGAAGATTATCACGTATACATGTATACCAAGTTAAAAATTATATCAAAGACAGTAAGCACAGGCGCATCCTAGAGATCTAGGCCCATGGCAAGAGCAAATCTAACTATGACTCAAACTTCTTCCTGAACCGTGGCACTGAGCCATGAGACACACTTCTATTAACCTAATACTTGCCACCCACCCACCATCATAAACACCACTTATTTTATTTACTAATTTTGTCGCGTTAGACGGGTTGCAGGCTCTGCAGCTATATTTTACACGGCGTCCAATAAAGCGAGTTTAATATCAGAAAGGTGAGGGTGGGGGATGTTGAAGAATGGCTGTATTATCAGATCTAGTGAAATGTTAAAATAACGTCCACCCACGGGGGGGGGGGGGGGGCTCGGGGCTCTTCAAGCTATGAAAACAACATTGATGAGAAAACGTGTGCAAGGACTCGCAATGTACTTCCTACTTCTATGCTCGCAATACATTACAGCGCGTGAATCTGAGCGTGTAGGCGCATTTTGAAAATCATTCCATCTGCCCACGTGTGATTACAATGCTCAACACATTCCCTGAAATGACGAAAGTCTAACATGACCTCAAATAAAGAGGTATCATAGTTTTGTGACTGATTCTCAATATCGAGAACTCGGCGATGATTAGCGCGCGCCTCGGCGCGTGCCAGTGCGATATCATAAACTGTAATGAATGTAGCCTATTATTATCAAAATACATGTAATTAGGATATTATTACTCAATGTTCTGCATTTCACACGTACAAAGAAGTTGGGGAAAGTGGTACGGTTAAAATAAGTATGAAAGTTCCTTGAATATTATGGGAACATAGATAAAAGACAACAATCTAATGATTACTTCAGTCCACTGCCGGAGTTAGACTTGGTCAGTCGTCAGATCTCAAGCTACGGTACCTAAAGCTCAGGGTTCCCTAATAAAAAAAACTTAAGACTCACAAAGATAGGTTTAAAGAAACAGGACCTTGGATTGCCACAAAAATATAGAAAGTGTAGGAGTGTATGCAAATCAATTTTAATTATTTTATATTATTGTTAGTTAGTAATAATTTTAACCCCCGACCCCCCCCCCCCTTTTTTCCACAAAAAAACAAAAAAACAATAAGAATTAGTGAGTCCACTCAGGATTGTGAAGCCCTAAAGCTGTAGCTTAATTAGCTTATTGTCTAAATGCGTCACAATTTGCTCTGAGATAGAGAGAGAGAGAGAGTCAGCGAGACAGGGCGAGAGAAAGAAGCAGTGTAGTGTGTTGAGCGCTTTGCCGGCGCTCCATTCTGCTCTGTGGTTGACAGGTTTCTTCTGTAAAGCGCATAGAGCATTTTAAAAATGGATATGCGCTATATAAAATAATAATAATAAATCCGCTACTGTTTTAGTCATCAGACGACTTTATGAGAAGATTCCCGGCATGAAAGACAGTGTTCTGGGGACCAATCCTTCTTCCGGTACAGAAATATTCGCTCTCACTCACTTGCATTAAGGTTTGCCGGTATCCTAAGCTTGCAATAATGACTGCAGTAATTAACAGGGTTCGCCTACGAGTTCCACTGAAAAAAAAAAAATTACAGCCGGTCGGTAATTTTGTCGAGCTATTTCAGCCCGGAAAAATGTTATTTATCACATTTTCTGTACTCGATACTCTACTCAGCATTGTTTTGCCAAGGTGGGAGTTGTATCGTCACCGAGGTTCTGTTTTTCCAATAATTATTTCAAAGTTTACGATCTGGACAGCACTAGAAACTTCAAAAATGATTTTGTCACTCTCCGATCATGAAAACATAAATATATAGCCCACTGGTCTGATTTTATTTTTCGGTTGGGGGGATGGGGAGGGGGGAGGGGTTATAAGATAACCACTCCACCAGAATAATCATGAAAAATGAAAATAAAAAAAAACGAATGCGCCTAGATCTATATAAAATAACATTGAAAAGGGAGATTGGACTGAAATGGAAATTGCGTTCGGATGTTGCACAAGATGAATAAAATTGAAGGTTAAAAGACACGAAAGCAAAAGATGAGGATGAGAATGAATGAAGTAGGAGAGTTTAGAGGTGGTGGAGCAGAAGTTATTATCAAACCAGCAGGCAATAACATGAACCGCGATAGAGGCTTTGTGGGGGGCGACAAATAATAATGATAAAAGAAGGAACTGACGGTAAATAGGCCAAAGGCTGATCTGTCAATGCTATGAATAGATTTATTTGTCGTCCCGTATTTGCTTTTCGCGGGAAGCTTTCATCAGGAAGAGTACCTAGTGTTCCATGACAAAACACGCTATATGCACAGCGTGAAAAAAAGAAACAAAATAAAAATACTAAGCCACACCAAAACTCACGAGCTGCTTCAGATAAACTCGAGCAGAATTATTCGCAAACTTGAGTAGATAATACAGGTGTGTTGGTAATTGTCTGACATGGCTGCCAGTATTTGAAAAGGGGGGGGGGGGGTGGACAAAAGTGTGTGTGTGTGGGGGGGGGGGTATATAAGCCTCTTTTTTCACTGATACCCCTCGCCGTGAGTGGACATGAAATTATCACGGCAGAGGAATTGAGAGAACATAGATTTATAAAAATGAAAATGCAAAAGGAGGGTCATGACAGTGTTTACAAAGAAAAAGGGCGAAGCATATGGAACGTTTGCTGCCTTCTTTCTCTTTCTCTCAAACATACATAGATACAGAGAGAGAGAGAGAGAGAGAGAGAGAGAGAGAGAGAGAGAGAGAGAGGGAGAGACTTCAAAGAGACAGAAAGTCTCCACAGCTTTGCTGTGTTACCGAAAATTTTCATGTTTGTCAATACCGCATTTTGTCAAAGTTCCTTTGGGCAGGTTCCCTGGAGTTGAACATGTTGTCCATTCAGTGTAGGAATAAAAGACCACACAAGAGATCAACAATGACATACAATAAAATCACCACAAAAATCCCCGGGAATTGGCTCAGCTTTTTTTTTTTTTTTTTTGAGGAAGTTAGCTTAGGTTTAAAGGGCTAAAATTGAAATAAAATGTTTAGCCGACTTTTATTTACCAGCTCTGTGATTAAAGATGCGGCACAGTCTGATTTAGAAATATCATAGAGCTAAATCTAGATCTTGATCCAGGAAAAAAAAGAAAATAGCTGTCGCATAGTTTGCATACACGACTGATCAGCCAAACATGTAGCCACGTGATAAAGATAATTTTGAGGAAGAAACTGCCGTAAGAATGGTGTGCAATCGACGGTGAGCCATAGACCGCATCTTGATGAACAACAATCTCATGAATCCAAACAAGACAATCAGCAATGAACTTTGAGCGTGGCCAGATTTTTCAGACTACACAATTTAACTAGTTCGAGTCCGTGACAGTGTGAAGAGAGAGAGAGAAAAAAACGATCTCGACTCTCCAAGAAATAATTTTTACGTCCAAATATTTCTAGGCAAAGATCAAATACTGGGTGGCATGCCAGAGGGTCGGGTAAATAATGTCAGACTTGTATGGTTGTCGCGAGCAATTTAATGCGCTATTGAAACCATCCGGAAATCGTTAATTGGTGGAGGGACCGCAGAATTCCAATCGTCTGCGCCACAATAGCCGGCTTTTGTAAGTGCGCGCGCACCGTCACGTTGAGCTTGTTTGTTGAATAAAGACTCTTTCTATTTCCACTGGGCGATAAAACAAAGAGGAGATCCTTAAAGAATGAACAGCTAAAGTCGTGGCCAACTAGGCACGAATGTGTTCCTCCTGTGCCCTCCCACAGTTTGTATGAGAGGAATATTATAATATTTTGAATAATTTTACCCCAGGGAAAGAAAAACAAACTAAAAATGGCAAGAAAACAGGAATTCTAACCATCACAGTTAAAGACAAATAATTTTGAGGTGTAATATCAAGGAAGTGGCAGCAAAATGCTCCAACAATCATTTCTCATAGGTTGAAGTGCTAGGCTGCACCTTCTGTTTTATTTTTGACACGGGCTAACGTCTTTCACAGACAGGAAATACTTTCTTTTGTGTGGCTTAAGTCCTGTTGAAGGTTTGGTAAAACAAAGACTGAAAAAAAACAACATTTAAAATAAAACGCCCAACGAAGATCGGGACCGAAACTCGGCAAAACAAAAAAAAACAAACTTCCAGGTGACTGGAAGGAAAAACAAATGAAATGCAGAACATAGAACAACAGAAGAAACGAAGGATCCGAAAATAAGTTCACATTGTGTGGTGACTTGATAGAAATACTAAATTAAAAAAAACAACAACTGAGAAACACTGTCGAAAATGTTCAGTAAATGTGGCGTGACGTCACTAACACCAGACACGTGTTTTTCTAAACTAATTCAAGGGAGTTCCACAAAACAGAAAATGCTAAGAAAAAGCACATAGAATACACTGCATCTTTTAGAATAATAAACGAAAAAAAAAAAAAAACGGTCGGCGGCTTGAATATCCCCGCTCTAAGAATCAAAGACCCACAGGCGATCGGTTATCGATTAAATCCGGGAACTCCAATATCATAACACCGCGTGAGCGTTTGTTTATTTATAATATCTGCTGACGTCAACAGTGTGACGTCCCGGGGGTGACCTTAATGGCAACGATGGGGCTTACTTGCGGAAACTGGCAGGAAGAACGTAATCCACTGATAAAGAACATGAGTCCTGTTATAGCAGGAACGGAAGGAATTATCTGGAATAAATTTTGGGAGTTGCTAATATTGAAACAGCCGATAAACCTCCCCGTTCTTCATATAGGGCTACCCTATCAATTTATAGATCGAGACAGTTTCAAGTAGGACCGAATTTGGTCCCCACCCATGGTCAGTATACACTGCACGTTCGAAGATCATTTCGTGGCTGTAGTTTTGAAAAATAAAGTCGTTTGCATTATGGCACTTGGTCTTTTCCGAGAAGATACTGTTATCACATTTAGCCTGTCTCAGTTGGTCCACTGATAAACGGGTAGGAAATTAGTGTGAGGGCATTTTTCTTAAATGTTGTTTGGTATCCATCGGCACATTGTTTCACTGGGCGTTTCGGTTACGAGTGTTCTGATGATTGACATGTTGCTTGTGAGTGGAATGGTCGGTTTATAGACAAGTGGGCTATCTGGCATTTGTCGGAAATTTAGGATTTCGGAGTAATATGTTCGTCAAAAGTGGGCGTTATTCTGCCTTTGTGAGTAGTCTCGTTTGCAATCCATAGCTTCAAGCATGGATATAACCGTCAGAAAATAATTACTGAGATCTAGCTGTTTGCCAAAGGCCAGAAATCTTCAACTTCAGCTTTCTCAAAAGTGCCGTGTGGTGAGGTTGGGGTTAGGGGGAGGGGGGGGGGGCAGCCCTCTTGTCTTTGAAACGACCAAATATCAGTTACTGATTGTTGTATGCCTTTTGCATGTGTAAGGTTTCATTACAGGAGAACTGTCATCAAGGGAAGACGGCGTTTCATGCCAAATGACTAGGTATTAATATAAACATAATGATAAGGCCCCATTTGACAGTGGGGAATCAGATGTAGGATGAACATTTTGACAGCTTGGAACGTTACAAAATGCTATGTATTACCATAATAATTATCAATTTCAGATAAATTATTGAACTCTTTCTTTCTCATGCTTGAAAAAAAAGTAATGAATCAAAGACACCTTAAGTACCGGCATGCGTTTGTTTTTGTGTTGTTTTGCGAGCTATCGCATAATTATAAAAGTATAATAATGAAAATAAATGTATCATGTTTGCGTGGATTTGTGACCCAAAGAAACAGTGAGAAATGTGAATGACTCCTCCTCGTCTTCGTCTGCGTTTTTTTTTAATAATTGGGGTAAATGCGTATTTGTTTGAGCTAACGTGTCTCTAAGTGACCCGGGGGTATGCATGGATGTACTGCGTTTTGTAGGTGTGTAAATACGACACGATTTGCCAGGTGAAACTTTGTGAATGAATCAAACAGTTGTTTGACGAACCGCCAGTCTAAGAATGCTAAACTACGCCCTGGCTCCTGTACGTCAAATCCCACTGTCAACATCAGAGAGAAAGACAGGGACTTCGGTTTCACCATGAGACTATCTCCATGACTGCTACTGCGTTTTGTTTTGAGAAGGAAAGAAACACATCTCTCCTAAAAACTGTAATCACAGGAGAGGATAAGTGGAAAACTGCTCATTGTGAATTTTTTTTTTTTTTTAGAAATAATGAGATAGATCTTCTACGCAGGAAGATGTGTTAAATGCAGTTTAACCATTTAAATACCGGGTGATATACGTATCATGACCAGTCTTTTGGCTGTAAATCAACATTTTTTTTCTCCTGTTTTTGTGCGAATAAGAATTACTGGCCAATACTAGTGCTTAGATTCACATTTACCACATGAAATGATTGCAATGGTACGACCTGTGCGTTATTAGAAGTATGGATAAATTGGCAGAGACGGTCGGTTGTATAGAGTTAAAGTGTTTCATGGCCGCTTTACCGGTCCGATCCAAGGTCAACTACAAGGGGAGTTCATAGCACTTGACAGTGTACAAAGGGAGGGAATTCATTATCTTGCTGTGGGCGGTTAACGATAAAAACTATGAGCATAGAGGATAAGGAGATAATCCGGGGAGAGAGAGAGGAAACAACTATCATATCAGCCGCCAACCCTCCCGAAATCTCAGTAGTTGTGATAAGCTCAGGAAGGATTCAAGCAAGCATAGAAACTATCAGTCTCTCTATTGCTCCACTAGAGATCTGTATGGCTTATAAAACTACCTCAAAGCAAACCAAACTAAGCCTAGGGGTCAAGCTGGTCTAGAGACAAGATGCTCGCCTCCTATGCCGAGGGTACCGGGTTCGATCCCGGTTGGTACAGGCATGTTGGAAGTTTGGGGGAATTTCTTGTCCCTGATCCTATGGGAGGTAGGATTGAGCACCTAATCTTCTCGGATGAAGACGAAAACGTAGGAGGGCCCGTGTGCACGTTAAAGATACCTTGGCAGGTGAAAGCTGAGAAGAGCAGGCCGAACAAGGCCGCTGCCTGCGCAAAATTCTAACAAAAAAAACAACCCAACTAATCTTTACCACAAAAACACACAGAAACACAAACAAGACAAACAGAAGCAGGAAAAGTGAGGTGTAAACGCCTCGAGAAGTGAACCCCCTAAAATAAAGACATAAAGCACCGAAATTAGCCAAAACTAAAAGTAAAGTAAAGTAAAGTAAAGTAAAGTAAAGTAAAGTAAAGTAGACCGTGGTGAAAAATTCATGCATACAGAGAAGTCACTCCTCTATTACCACCACCAATTCCACTGGCATCACACTGCCATCAAAAACATGATTAAGCACACGTCCGGGAATGAAAGAATGAAAAGTATTTACTTCAGTCATGGGGCCTTGCATGCAATGAACTGACACACCCTCTCTCAGACAAAACACCTATTATGTCCTGGATGTGTTTTAAGAATAGCACTGATTATCACCATGTCCCAAGTGAACTTACTTCCACAACCCATTGATGGCGTGCGACCATTGGAATGGTCAATGTCCTTAATAAAGCCTTGATGTTCTACAACTTTCAGCGTCAGTTTGCATGGACTGTTTCACTAAAAGCATTTTTCACTTTGATTTAATCCAACAACTTACTGTGTTTTAAATGTGGGTATTTTACCGGTTTTCAAATCCATTATCATAGCCGAAAGGCGTAGACACGCTCCTCCGTCACGCCATGCACGCTAAGACGGTGACGGCAACCCCAGCTTTCGAGCAGCAGGTACTTTTTGGATGCCCCCATCCCACATTCTTGTATGCCTACATAAGCCTACGCACAGCTGGTTCTAATGATCAAGTCTTTTGATAGCGATGTAGAGATGTGTAATGCGAGAGATCGTTCCTTGCTGACAAATCACGCCAGACGAAATATAAAGCGGTCACGGTAGAGCTGGTTACTACAGTGTACTAGTATGATAGCCAGGCAGGATAACTTCGGGTTGAAGATCTTTGTTTTTAAAAGGGATTCGAAGGTCGCTGCTCAAAGCATTTTGCACTTAGCAGAATAATTTCCGGGAAATATTTGGCTGGAAATAGTTAACTGTCTGTCCTGGCCTGACTGTTGTATCTCCCCCCCCCCCCCCCGGGGAAAAAAGACGATAATGTCATTTGTTGGCGGAAGACCTTCCCTCAAGTAAATCTACATTCGTGTATTTTAAACTAAGACGGAATGAAATAAATAAAATTCCGATCCCCTGCATTTACACATGTCTTTCTGTTCGGAAACAAAGCTGATAATGTGGAATGAACAGACAGATGAAATCAGTGATGAAGTTTACACTATTAAGCAGACTACCGCCGACCTCTCACGGGCTTGCCTATAAACCGAATCACAGATTAAGCGGGCTCCATGCAGATTTCAAAGGTTTGACAGACTTCCCACCGAAATTACACACAGGTGAAAAATTCATGATAAAACTGGAACTCATGTAAATTTGAACCTAAAAATACACCCAGTGGCCGCCTACGTGCATTAGGAATGGCTTAGAATGCCTTAGATCTACACCCCCTCAAAGAAGAAGAAAAACAACAAGAAGAAAAAAGCCCCTGAATTACCCATCATTTTATAAATAGCAATCGGCAAATCAATGGCTGTGTTATCAGAAAAAAATAATTTTTTGCTAGGGATCAGACGTCACCTAGTAATATGAGGAATTGAAATAAATTTATACACAGCCTAAATAAATAAATGATAATGAATTAAATAAATAGAAATAAATAAATAAATAAATAAATAAATAAATGAACACAGCGGAGAAAGAAGCTCGTTTTCAAGCGCTGCCGAGGTAGTAAGAAAAAGCATCGCTTTTCTTGTTTGAAGGGAAAATAAAAGTTTATTCTACTTTTCATTACGGCAAAAGTGGCATATCTGCGGATATCAATCATGCTAATAGTAATCTGTTCCGTGATGTGTGCCACATAAGATTTCACACTCCTGGCCAAATGACAGACCAAATTACATGTACTGGGAAAGTCTTCTCTTCGCTGAAGAACTTTTTTTTGTGAATCACCGGAAGAAGGAAACCTCATACATGTAATTTTCGTCGCTCCCCAGATGACGAGCTCTCTGGCCTTTCCACCCCGGCCCTTACGATCAGTCACACTCCAATTCATCTGGCCTACCTGACCAGTCTTTGATGTGGGGGTGGCCATAATTAAAACTGGGATTGGCGGATATGTGTGAAAACTGGCCTACAACGTGCAGAAGTGCAAGTGGCCTAGGCTTTTTGGCTTCGCGTGAAGTGGAGGTCAATATGGTACATTAGGGTGCGTGGATTTAAAACCTGGACATCAATGAATTTTCTGTCCGTATATGTCTACGACCAATTCCATGAAACCTCCGTGGCCTCTGTAATTATTATTTTCCCTTGACAACAATATCAACCCATTGGGTTCGGTAAAAAGCAGTTTGTTGCGTGTTTCCAGCAGCACGCTGTCTTCTTGTATTCTCAAACTTGGGATCCATCAGCTCAGCGAATCTGGCAGGCTACTCCCCTGTCATCCCCCCCCCCCCACTTCTATCGATGAATTAACCTTAATAAAAGTGAGAAAGACAAAGTTCGAAACACACTGAACTCATTTATTTTCAAGCTCTAAGGTATTTCCTTGTGTTTGATTTTCTTTGGTATTTTGCTCTGCTTAGATCACAATTACACCCATCATTACACAGGAAATTACTTTACAGCCCCTCCCTCCACCTCCCCGGCACAAGAACTCCTCATAACAACCTGTATGAAGTTTTGGAATGGGCAGACTATATTTTTTCGCCATTTGCGAGATACGCTATCGCCCGAAACCACAATATTCTGTAAAATAACAAAGCCACAGCTCAGAGTTCGAGATATAAAGAAAGCCCGTTACAATATTGATTCAACCCTCCACTACATTGATACACTGGGAAACAATGCCGCGTATACACAATAAATACCCGCGGAGAGGGAAACAAAGCCACACACGCCGGCCTCGTCCATCTTGCATTCATGTTCAATGTTCAAATGTATTTTGGGAATCGGCTTTTTGTGATTATAACAGTGCACGTGCTGGATCAGACTCTAGCTACAACCCTTCCTGCCTTGCTCTTTTCACGTGATATTTTGATGTATACACGTAGTAAATTCACGACAGATGAAGGTGGGAAAAGATCGGGGGGGGGGGGGGGAGATTGAAAAATGATGCATGTTGCTGGCAATTATGAGTCATATCATATTGTATGTTATTATGGTAGTTGGCAGCAAGGAGCGGAGAGACGAAGAATGACCGTGCGTTTTGTTTTTTTTTGGTACATGTAATGTTTTTCAAAGATTGTTTGCATGGTTCTTCTCTGCACGTGCATTTTGAGTTGGCCGTCAGACCTACAATAAACTTCAACTTTTTGCCACTATCGCATTTTTACCGCTTCAATAACGCAGTCTGTTCTGCGATTAATTCATTGGCTCTGAAGTTTCCAATCTGACTTAAAATGTAAGCTCCCAGAATTTCTGATTTTCAACTCTGGCGAGTAAGTGAAGTTGGAGTTTTGAGCCACATGTACTACGTCACGTGACATAACTGACATTCTCAGTATTAGTGACTGAAAGAGACAAGATTTAGATAGGTGTAGAAACAGACAACAGAAACTGAGAAAGTGAAAAATCAACACTAACCACGCCCCCCTCCCCCTCCACTGATTACATCTAGCTCAGATTTGAGGGTGAGTTTGGAGAGAGCACGTCAACTTGGCAACAGTCACATTTTGCCAGGAAGAACTCAAGAAGTAAGACGATAGGCAGGATGTAACAGAATGCTAGGACAGAAGGAGAGCCTACCAGACGCGCCCACCAAATACATGTACCCGCATAGACTAGCTCAGATAAAACAGCTATCATCGTCACCACCACACCATCTTCCACACTCATACAAACAAGAACAACGCCACAAAAACTAACCCGGCCTCTCAATTCAATCAACCAACCACAGAAAACAACAGCCCAAACAAAGGATTACGACAACAAGTTACAGCTACAACAATGGATGAGAAAAACAAAAAACAGCTCGAACCGTGACGATAACAACAAGAAACAAAAGCCGGTGCGTCAATAACAACATCAGACAGATCAATAATTAAAAAATTATGATTTTTTAATTGCAAATACATGAGTAATCTAGAGCATCAGCACTAGACCTAGTTTATAAGTCGTAGTTAGTTTACACAGCGGCATTGTCAAGTACAAAATAGTAATGGTGGAAAAACAAGAATGGCGACAAAGTGAAACAAAATTAGATCACTTTTTTGTTTCTTTTGCTATTGAGGGTCACTTAAAAAGCTTTCATTCTTCTATGATAATTGATACTATGATTTTTGTTAAAAAAATAAAATTACCCCTCACACAGATAACCTTCAATTAAAATCACATTTACGACTAATTTAATGTACATAACTGTACATGGGTTGAAATATAATAACTGAATGTATATTTTTTTGTCTTTCTCCACATATATATAATATACACAACCCTTTATTTACTATCAATATGATAATCAGATCTACAGACTGAAAACTATATTAGTATATTTCTCCCAAGTGTTGCTACACAACCGGACTGACAATTTTATCTAAGACCCAGGGAATTGTTAAAAAAACAAAAAAACTCTGCTTGAACATGTACAAATTTAAATTCATTGTTCACTGCTGACAGCGGCCTGCTCATTGCGATACGTTAAGATCTGACTGGGATCTGCTTGTAAAGAAGTATCATGATGGTCTCAAACTTACAGCAAAGCTTTTTACCTTCATCATTACATCATGCCTGTTGAATTTTGCTGTCCTAAACAGGAACAAACAATAAAAATGAAAAATCTGGACTGTAAAATGTGACCACGTTAGTACTACCAAGTTGCCAAACAATCTCTCGGGCTAACTGTAAAAGGTGGGGGTGGTTGGGAGGTGGCGTCCATGGAGTAACTAGGATGGGAGCATGACTTGCTTGAAAGGAATAACTTTTCAGTACTGTTAGTCAACTGAAGGGGAGAGCTATTCTTTCATTCCATACCAAGCATAAATTGTTACTTATCTACATAATGATACACCCCTTTCTATTCCCCATAAACCAGATCTACTGGGTCAGCTAAAGTTGTATTTTGATACTATAGTACAAGTATACACGTAAATTGTCACCTCAAAAATGCACACTTGCCAGGAAATGGGAAAGCAAACTGAATATTTACTCTGAAAACAAGTATAAGATTCCAGTTTACTTATTCTTGGTTTAAACAGGGTTCATAGCAGACTTTGATGAGAAAATTCAAGGTTTTTTCAAGGTCTTTCAAGGTCAACTTTTTCATTTTCAAGGCCACAAAACACCGCGACAAAAACTACGCATGTCCGTGAACTGCTTATGCCCGTAAAAACCTGTGCGACTAAACCGCCATCTCCGTTTCCATTAGGCCTAGTGCCTACGCCCAAATTTTTTTGTTTTTTCAAATCAATCGCATTTTTGGTTTTTTCAAGGTTATTCAAGGTTGTGCTCAGTTTTCCAGGCTTTTCAAGACCTTGAAAATTAATTTTCGTTTTTGAAGGTTTTTCCAGGTTTTCAAGGTCTGCTATGAACCCTGTTTAAAGATTCCACTTTATTGCATGTTGTGCTGCTACTGGTTTTGGTAACATGGAAGGCCACTAAACCCTTTGTGTGCCATGAATTTTTCCAGGTTTGCCGATACAGGAAGAAAACAGTGGGAGAGATGAATGAGGACTAACTACAGCAATATTTATAAACAGAAAGTCGACTTCCTTTCTTCCTGAAACAAAATAGCCTTGCATTCTAGTGCACTGATACATCACCTATTGGCCAAAACATGACCAGCGGAAGAACTGGTTCATTGGCTATTGGCACACAAGGAGTTATGGGGCTGCAAATGGACTTGGAAAACCAAACAAAAGCATGCAGACCCCTAAATCTCGCTAGAACGAAGAGAAATTTTGGTTTTTAAGCTGACATCCCCTTCTTGAACTCCTCCCAATTTCCAAATGATCAACAAGAACGTTTAGCTAATGCGAAGTATTTGAGTTTGGGTTTACCGGCATGTCTGCATGACAACAAGCTAACACTAAACAACTCTGCAGAGTTAGACATCCAGACTACTTGAGATGATAATACTATATGTGTTCCAGTGATATCTAGACAGATAGTTTTGTAATCCTTGTAAACACGATGAATTGGGGACACTCAGGAGTTAGTTCATGGAAGATGAAAAAATGTTCCATCATTTATGATGAGTATGTGAATGGTAAAATGTGAACCTGAACTAAACACACAAAGCAGACTGGTCTGTGCATTACATTCACCACAACTGATGATGTGGACAGCATGAATTGAGTTCAAGCCTGAAGTTGGATAATCCTGGCTACATTCTCAATACTGTTCTGTGTCCAGTTTCCGTACATTTTTTTTCTGTTTTTTTGTTGTTGCTATAATAAGTCTCAAACAGCTGGTGATGGGTGGGGGTGGTGGATGGGAGGGGCATGACTAATGAGATGAAAACAAAAGAGAACTGATCCATGTACAAGAGAAAAGATATAGGAGTGTGTGTTTATACTGGCTTCTTGTATTTACATTAAGTAAAAATTTCATAGTCAAAAAGGTATGAAATAAAACAGAACAGACAGACAAAAATTAGAAATGACTGATTAGGATAAACTCAGTGACAGTATTTTACAAAACAAAATGAAGTGACAGTCACAACTGAATGTATGTTAAAAAAACGTGGACAAAAAAAATATTCACAACCCTACTGTTAAATGTGCACAATTTCCTAAGTTACAATAGAGGGCAAGTAACAAGGGGAATCTAGATCTATGTAAATCAAGTTTGGACATCTAATTACCTGCCCCCAGCTGTGTAGGTCTGCTTAGTGAATATATGAAAACAGGCAGATTTTTCTACAATGGTTCAACAACAGACCAGGTTACAATACTCTGTGACCTGAATAGATGTTAACTAAATCTTGAGTCAAGTCTATCTGTGCCACTGCCAGGGAACATAACCCAGACCCTAGGTTTTGGAGGCAATCTACTCTTGTACAGTTAATTCCCCTGAACATAGTTGAAAAATCCTACAGCACTATTAGAAATCAAAATTGTGAACATAAATCGTGTTTTTCACAGATGAAAGAAAAATTCACTTTGACCCAAACATGTCACCCAGAAAAACAGTGTCACAAACCACACAACTCAATATCGATACCCTTTAGTTATTGCATCAACATTTTTTAAAGGGAAAACTATCAGTATTTTTCAGGTTTTTATATTATTTTATATTATCATCATCAAAATGCCATCTGTGCATTTCACAGTGGATAACTACTTGATTCTGTTCACAAATTGATATCCAGGGGTTATATAATGTTTTATCTATGTTTTATAATTGATCTCCATCAGTTTCCATGAAGTGACATTTCATTTCCATGAATTATGTTCCTCATTACATTTGTTTTCCCCTTTGGCATTTCAAAATTTAATAATAATAAAATAAAATAAAAATCACAACCAGAATTATGTGACACTAAGTACTACACATTCCATATGTAATAATCAGATCTATTGCTAGGGCTCATCAGTGTAAATTACATAAAATGCAAGCCATTCTATTACTATAAGAATATAGTCCAGGCAGTCTATAGTAGATCCATTCACAAAAAAGCAGATTCCTCTGCCACATTACACATTTCTCCTTACACACGGAGTGACCATAAAAAGATTTCTACAACATACGGATTCCTGGTAACAAGACCTTCCTGTCTACATTTAGTCTGATGAATTTATACAAATAAATATAAGTCTGCTGAATTTCAATTTGTAATATGCACATACAACCTGCTGAATGGCGCCTTTGTCTTCTGTGCTCTGAGCAGCCTACCATCAATTCATGACATGTTGACACGATAGCTTCACAAAATTTACGGCAAATTTGTAATTACAACAAAGACACAAAGCAAATGAATCTGGGGACATAAATGAATAGCATCATTAAGAAAACATATGAGAAATTCCACAGGCACTTTAAATATTGTGTCTATCCAACAAAACTTTGACCACTGATTCACAAACTGTGTTCTGTGTGACCATTTGTACTTTGGGTACCTTTCAAGCTCACATGACCAGATCTGTTTGTCCCGCTAGGAAGCAACATTTTCTTTCATTTGTGTCATGGAATTGATTTTGTAGGTGTTGCTCTTTATCTTTAAAAATTATTCATGCCAACTGTGAAAACAGTGGCAGTGAAATGTCATCATCGGTCACAAATATTTGAAAACTGCTGGCTTCTACATCAGTCATTATCCATAAGATTGACTACATAAATGTTGTCAGAATCTCATATTTGCGACTTTCTTCATGTATTTTATACAAAAATGAGCATGCATGGAATAATTATGCTGACAGCAAAGCAAATGAATGACAAAATTTCACATCCTCTGTCTATCTTACTCTGTAAAAGATGTGCACATATCTGTCTGTAACAATTCTTTCTTCGGTATATTGCAAGAATGCAAGCCTAACCGAGGTTCCTGATTTCTTCTAGTCAAACAACATTGCTCAGAAATATGCTGTCTTTGTTCAACAAATCTGCAAAATGGACATTTTCAACTGTGTGGGATGATACCATACATATAATAAAACATCAACTTACCCTGTGGTTCAACTTTAGGTGTTGTTACAAATCCAAGGACGCTGACAACACATCCCTTAATGTTTACACATTCAACAACTACATTTCTCAGCTAGCTTGAACCAGAAAAGAACAAATTCGACAATGAACCTTGTGTATTCAGCCATCTTATTCAAATGGAAAAGGATAAAAATACATGTCTTGGAGACAAAAGTTATGCAAATGTTATGTTCAGCACTGACAGTTCAACTTTAGAGCTATGTGTTACTGAATGTTTCTTTCCATCCTAATTGGAGTTTGGAGAAACACTGTGTAGCCCATAAACTGACAGTACATCTCCACAGCCACAGCCACATTTTAAATAATATTAGACATTTGAAGTGCTGCATTTTCAATCACTTAATCCATTTCTGACACAACCTTTAATCACTTTTTTGTATGTCCAGTAAAAATTTCAAAATCAGAGTTTGATGGAAAAAACTGATAGTTACCTCAACTGAATGAAAGGTACACGGTAGATTTGCAGAACTTTGTCACATGTGCATTATGTAATACTATGGCATAAAAGTCTTGGATAGACATGCAAATATATATGTCCATAAAATAGTACAGGAGTAACTGTGAACCTTGGATATGATTTGGCTTTGAATGTAATCTCTCTCTACAGGTTTCTCCTTAGGAGGAGTGCGAGGCAAATACCTGACATACATCATCCATATTCATATAGATATCACGAAGTAGGTAACTCATCACACAAGCCCTTCTAAATAGTTTCATTCAGAGCATCTTTCCTCCTTGATTGCTCTTTCATTAAGGCTCAGTTTTGAAGAAAATTGACTACTCAGTCACATTCAAATCCCAATAAAGTGTTTCATTTTGAAGATAAAGTTTTAATCATTCTGATTCGTGTATTTTAATTATTCTTAAAACAACATTGCCAGAGATGCTATCCATTCGAACAGTCCCAACAAACTCTTGCTAACAAATGATTTGAGGACCTTACCCAGTTTGTAGCTAGCCAAAAATGTTGTCATAAACTTTCCTTCTGATTTGTCTGGATTTATTACAAATCGTTGCTATGCCGCAAGACTCCGGTAACTAACATTTTTGACTAAAATCACTTTTTTCGTTCTTTGTGTCTAAACATCAACGGCGCACCTGTGTCAAAAGCTTGTGGCTCAATTCCTATAAATAACGATATTGCAGTAATCGAGTCCATTGTCTTCAAAGTTTTGCTGGCGGCAATAAGCCAAAGAAAATCAGTTTTTTTGGCTCTCCTGTAAAATTTTCGAAATGTTAGTTACGGGAGTCTTGCAGCAAAGTGATGACATGGCTTCATGCAATATGATGCTGCTACTTTGACAACATTTAGCATAATATGATACTGTGGGTGCCTCAAAAACATGTATACACAAATGAACTGCTTAATGTTGTTAGCAACTCTATTGAACTGCACTGTCATCATTGTCTGGCCCTCAACAGCCCAGTTTGAACACATGCAATAATTCAAATAATTTCACATTTGTTCTCTTTACTTTGAATCCTAAATCATGGATATATCTTTAACTGATATTGCATTCACAATTATTCAGAATGTATACATTTTTTGGAGTCACTTTGTAGTTGTTCAGAAATGCACGATCTTTTGCTTGAAAATACATGTACAAGCCACAGCTAAGTCAATATATGCATGCATGGACCTGGTCAGCAACACTTCATATGAAACACTGAAGAGGAAAAATGTGTACCAGCTTTTAAGTACAAGCATCATGTTTCCATGAAACTCATAAAAAAAAACATCCAACAAAAAAAAACTTAAAAAATTATTCATTTGATGTGATAAATTTTAAAATATAAATTTGGTCGCTACAAGCCATAGAAATCTCATTTTCCAGATCCGATCTAGATGAAGCTTTATAGGGTTTTATATTTTTAATGAAACCCTCTCACTTTCCTTAAAGCAACTGCATGTATTTCATTTTAAGTTGATACATCAGGTCTCATTAGCCAATCCCACTGAAAGTGAATATTTCACTTACACAAGGGATCACTGACTTATCTTGCTTATGCTGACAGGAAACAATGGATAGGAGGAAAGTAAATCATCTCCCACATCTGTTTTTGGCAGTAAAAAGTTGAGTGTTAATGATGCAAACATGTTAGACACTGCAACATATGAGAAAAATGATAGTTTTGCAAAGCCACAATTCATCATTCACAATACTTATCCAATGCCGTAAATATAAACCATACTGAGCCCCACCAATACAAATCTCTTCCACAATGCAAGCTATTGCAGAAATGACACTTTTGCGCAAAGAAATACTACACATCTGCTGCAGAAGTGAATTAAAAGAAAGGGGTATTAATAAAATTTGTTTAAAGTTAAACAATGCGAAAGCTAATCAATATTGTAACAACACTTTTTAAACCACGACGAGGGCTCACCCTCACAAGTTCAACACAACATATGATTAGTGATTACATAATACTTTTATACCAGGCAGTGCGTGTGCATTTGAGGTCCCACACTAAATTCAGTACAAGATAAACTGTTCCCACAGCATGGTGGCACTTTTCTTGTTGGAATCCAACTGGCAAACAGTACCCAATAACTGATTAAATCACCCTCAAATCGATGCATTATTTTTCCTATGGAGACTCTTCTAGTTTCAGGCTGCTGATAAACATGAAGACAATGGAGCGATGAAGAAGACATGGAAAGATGTTGACAAACTTTTTCATACTGTATATTCAGCAATCTCTCAGCATGTTATCTTTTGTTTCTAAGCTCTGGCCATTCTTTCTCATGCTGGGCTGAAATCAGTAACTATATTCATTCAACTATCTTCAGTCTGATGCCCACTTGAAATTACATGTCTTCTTTGGTCAGAAAATTCAAAACTAATTCAAAGTACCTGTAGTACTCTCTCTCTCTCTCTCTCTGTGGGAAAGATAATTTCCTCAAAAAGTGGGTAATGTTTCTCATGTTCACCGTGATGATGTCTCTTCTACAAATACAAAAGGTGGTGAACATAAGTAATGGAAAGAAAGACAGGAAAAAAAAAATGGGCAGATGAAAAGTTTAATGTTAAATAACTTTATATGAAAAATGATTTAAGGACTATTTACATTTTGTATAATAATATATCATTTGGTTGAAGGAAAAAAAAAAAAGAAAATTCTCTCATATATTCAGCAATATAGATGAACTATGATTTCAGTGTCACTTGTATTGGGGTGAAGATGTAGTCAAGTGACCTCTGACATGGCAAACTGTAAAAGTTTGGAAATGGTAATGTATGAAGCAGGAATGCAAGCTGCAAGAGTCACGTGCTTGGCCGAGGGATGTGCAGCAGTACATGGGAGGTTACACAACATATTACACAGTCTTCGACATGCTAGCACTTTGATTTCACAGGCTCAGATCTCTCCCCCTTTCTCAATGGTCATCACTCTCAGTATAACCATCAAACTGGCATGCACATGATATAATAAGCAAAGAACAACAACTGCAACAACTTGACAACCGGCTGCAAAAGCTGAATGATTAAGTATACTACAGGAGGCAAAACACGGCAACGCTGTCTTCTACTTCTCTCTAGAAATACTGTACAAAATAAATCACGAGGGGAATGTGGCAAATCGATAACCTACGACCACTCCCCATGAAAGAGAACTTTATTATAATTCATTGGGTGGCAAGATGGTTTGTTTTGTATTTGATCTGATCTCTTTCATTTCAAAATCTCTCCTTCCATCCAAGACCCTAATTTAAAATTCTTTCTTTCACACTCAACCAAGATCGTATCTGATATAAAAGACTAACTGTTGAAAAAAAATAAAAATAACCATGTCGATTTGTTGCTGACTAAATCCTTTTCTGAATATTTCTTCATCACCACTAGGACAGCAATAGCCTAAATATGAAAACACAAGCGTCAACATCAGAGTTCAGTAACAGAAGCAATGCCACTCGTGCACAGCTTGAAATTGGAATGACATAAATGATATCAGAATCATTTTGCTTCATGCATTTGCTGTACCAACCTTGGACAACAAATATTTTTGTAATATTAATCCTCCTGAATATATCACCGATACTGCAGGCAGATTGGAAAGTTTATCATTCAGTTTTCCACACATAACAACTGCCAATTAAACACCAAAATGGACACCAACATTTACTGAAGCTCTAGGTTCACACATAACTCAGAATCAGGCCCTACATGCCATGCTATGGAGCTCTTGGAAATGCACAGAATAACAGTAACCAAACTTTAAACTTCCACACGCCCACACAAACTTAAAACTTAAAAACTTCACACACGATCAGATTTTTTTGTATCAAACTGTCCCATTCAAGGGGGAAAAGAAAACAACAGCAGATATACTAGAACGACATACTTTGGTACAAAAATACAGTAACATTTGAAAATAGATGCATATTATTCTACCATCATGTGTATCATGGCTTTCTTAACAACCGTCACCTGCCTTATTTACATACTTTACAGGGTCAGATATGCTACGTCTACTCACAATTACTGGCTCACAGGAGACCACAATAAATAGTACTAAATGCTCACACAATTACACAAAAATGAACAATGAAATGGGTCAAGTCATCCTGAAATTCCAGTATGTGGGTAAAAACATAAACCCATAAAAGCTGTAGGGCCGCAGCAGAGCCTAGAACACCTTACAATGTCGCCCCCCCCCCCCCCCAAAAAACAAGAAAAGAAATAAGCCCACGTTACAAACAAATAATAAAGAACCTATACAACAGATCCCAAAATAATTACAATAATTTTCCTTCCATTGCTATTTATTTCGGAAGTGATTATATAATTTCTTTACTGTTTGTTTCCAACCTAGTGCTTTACAACATACAACTATTTTTTTTGGGACCACATTTCAAGTGAAATTTTAGTATTGCTCAAGGAATTGTCAACACCAGGGACATCAAAAACTGCAAACTAAAAGACTGAAAATTCATGCTCCATTAGGTTCCATCATCCAGACATTTCTCCCTGTTTTATTCAGTGTAACCGCCACTTCTGTTAGAAAAGCTATATACAAGGCTGTCAGTGGAAACTGAAACAAATCCCTGAACTTGGCCGAGCAGAATGCTGTACAAGCACGTGCGATTTACTTCTGACCAATGACATCCTCTCATTAAAGAGCATACAAAACCAAACAACACCCTGTTTGACTTGATCACTTTTGCTGTTTTGCACATGAATGGGTTATTTAAAAATCCTTTTCACTGGTTACAGTTTTGTTGAAGAGAGACTGTACTTGGCTGTAGAGAAACTGATATTTCTACGCCGATGACCGATCCTTCATCATCCCGGATTTTCGCGGATCCGCGGAATTCTGACAGCCCTGTATACGTGATATGGACAGAAATTAGACTTGTTTCAAAGCACAACCATTAAAACTATGAAAAGAATGCTGCATCATTTTCAGACCTCCTCATCTTTTTATACCCTTTTCAATCGTGCCTCAGTTCCAAAAATGAAACAAAAAATATATTAAGTGATTATCATTCACTCATGATGAACATTTTCTTTCAATAACTTTTCTGGAAAGTTTATATTAAATGTACAATATATCTTTCTATATCAACAAGATACTGTGTGACAGAAACACTGGTCCCGGGATGACAACAAGAAAGCTGCATAGTGCTAAGGCAACTGTGACTACATGAAAGTTGGCTAGTTCAACTAACAGATACATAGTTTGATATTTCACTACTTCTTATGAAGCACTGACAGCCCAACACCTACTATCTGAAAACTCAACACACTGAATGTATGGAACACACACACAACACACTTGTACCAATTAGCTATTGTATTTAAGCTGAGATAAAATTGTAAACGGAAGCATTGAGTCTTCAAATTAGTTGCCACAAGCCTGACAGACTGATAGAATTTAGCAATGTGTTGATTTTCTTACAGAGGATTTTGAATTTCACTTGCAGTAGATATAACTGGGATGTTATGTTTTATTTCAATGCAAGGAACAAGAGCTAAGGGATTAAAAGACTTGTCTGTCTATGTTAGAATTTCTATTTCTTTCGAAATCACAAATAAAAATGATACTTTTCCCCCTTCCGACACAATTTTGTGATGAAATCACTCACAAATCTCAAGCCTTTATTGATTTTGTTCTTTTGCTCCGCTATCAAAACTGTTCTCACATTTCATCAGGTTCTTCCACCAGGTATAGATCTATAGTACAAATACATAACATCATAAAGTAAATAAAACAATTTTATTCTTTGTCTCCCAAGTCAATGATTAAAACTGTAAAATTTGATGGTGTATGTACAGTTGAAAAACATTTTTGTCCAGTATGAAACATAATGGAAACAACATACCTTATAAACAACTAGGGAAAGCTTATCTAACAAGGACTATGTCTTGTGGTCCTCATCAGAGGTACAAGGCAAGATGGTGGACCAGCTTCTCGTAAGAACTGGTGTTGCATGAGTTCGGCTGCGGTGGCTCTCTGGGCATGATCACGTACCAACATACGGTCCAGGAAACCCTGGAGTCTCGGAGAAACCTGCAGTAGGGGAGGAAACCATTTTATCATACAGTTAAAGAAAGCAACAAAATTGTACATGTTGAAATTCTGGTTACATTTACCTTTGCTGTGAGGTCAATGAATGTGAAGACTAAGTATTCCTGAGCCCCTTCAACCTCAGGTTGTTTCTCTCTATCTGCTGGGTTTTCCTGGGAGTCACAGCTAAGTTACTTTAACTCATTCGCTAAGGTAAGCCGAATATTCAGCTCGCAGATTTTCCCTTTGCTATGGAAAGCCAAATATTCGACTCGAATGGACACCAATTTTTCAACACTAATATCTAAGCCAACTTCTCAAAATATTGAATCCCATACTGGTTCATCAATTTTCCTTCACTTTAATGTCTAATGTATTATGTCTTGGGTTTAAACTGAGTGGAGGAAAAAATATCTTTTGAACTACGTCTTAATTTCAAACTGGACAGTGTTGAGAGTTCCCGTCCATACTCACAAAAGTTACCGTAAGGAATAAGTTAAAATAGGGACTGATTATGTTGTTAAAGTTTACAAAATAAATCCAATGAAATGACTGTTTACTATGACAGGTGATGGGTGTCATCGTCAACTGCTTTGGAAAACAACATAGAATGAAATGGGCTACACGAAAATCCAACTATTCTTTCTCACTGAGTAAACCCTTCTTTGGTTGTTAGTCTGCTTATAGCATAAGAAGCCCAGTTAAAATGGTCACTGTTTGAAGAACATAATAATATGGTGTGTAAGGCAACCAGATCCAGAGATTTTGTCATGCAAATGAGGAAATACACTACTGTACATGGGAGTGTACTTTTTCTCTTTCAAAGATTCAAACAAAGTTGGCCATAAAGTGTAACAACAGTGATTTAACACCATCAAACTATGTCCAGCGATGCTCCTGGATGCACTGGATTTAGTTCTAAAATTTAACAAGGATCTTCTATAAGACTGTGAAAGAAGGTTGCGGTTACACACGTGATTTTGGACAAAGTATATGGCCCTCTCCCATGATCAAAATATGTTTACAATTTATGATAGGAAGATGGGTTTTGTGAGATTACCTTAGGAAAATGTTCATTTTGAATCACATTTCAACTGGAGCGAAGGTGATGCTGCACAAAATTTAGCAGCAACAATGTTCTGTTACAGTCTTAATACATAAAAAAACAAAAACTCTTGAATGATGGAAACTCAATCTTTAGAGTTTTTAGTGAGTTTGGGCTTTGCGACGTGTCAGCACGATACAGCCACTTTGTGCCATTCACAGTCTAATTGGGAACTCTATGTTCAGTATTCACAGCTTGTAAATTTCATGAACAGAATTAAATAGTTGTGCAAAAATTTTATTACATTGTAAACTTCTCAATAGCTGTTTTGTATGGATCTGAAAAGAGTGTAGCTCTAAGCTCTAAGCAGGGAAACAAAAGAGTCAAGAGCAACCACCGACTTACTCTGTGCGTGTTTTTCAGCTTGGGCGGGGGCATATCCCTGATGCGTCTCATTGCCTGAAGAGGTGGCTCATTGAAGAAAGGGGGTTCTCCATCTATCATTTCTATGACCATGATACCCAGGGACCAAATGTCAACCTGTAAAGAAAGAAAAAGAAATCACATTAAACTGAAAGAACAGAGCAACTGTGTAGCTGAATGCAGGCAATTTAGACCAAAACCTCAAATTCTCGTTTAATCAAGTCCTCAAAAACTTTATATTACTTTATTCTATTTGAATGCAAACAAAATTTTCTCACTGGTATTTAAAAAAAGAAATGAAAAAAAAAAAAAAAAAAATGAGCAGTATCCATCTTTGACAATGAGACATTATAAATATAAATTTAAAACATTATAACAATGACAAATTCACAACATATTGAAATTTTTGGACGTTCTAAGAGAAAAGATAAAGATATTTTAAAGTTTAGGACTGAACAAATTTCTAGGCGTTTCTCGAGTGCTGCCAGCCCCTGCATTAAAACCAGCATGCATGTTTTTGCTCATTTCCCAGTGACAATCTTTGTCTCCACGATACCAAAAATCCCCATTCATTCTCTACAACACATAGCTGCACAAACCTCTGGTCCATAAGGTAATCTGGAGATCACCTCGGGTGCCATCCAGTATGGAGTTCCAACCAGTGACTTTCTCTTTGGCAAATCTGGTGTGACTTGAGCACAGAACCCAAAGTCTGACAATTTCACCTGAAAGTAGGCAAACGATAGTGAATTCGTTGACATGGATGCCAGCTAAATCAACTATCTTAAAGATAATGAGTACCAAAGTATTTCCTATTAGATTTCCCAGTGGATCAGAATCTGCATCACTGATGTGAGAAACTGGGCAAGAATGGTGGAACATGCAACTCCACACAACTGTAGAATCTTGACCAGACCTGTAAGCGGCTGGTGACAAACTAGTCTGAAATTTTTTCGGTGGTACCGCAGCAGGGCAGCAAGAATACATGGGCATGTGAGTACTTATATTTCCAACATTCGCCTGTTTATTATTAAGTACCGCATATCGAAACATGGCCGCCGTAGTCAATGGGATTCGTACATTTTCGCCAGCTTACCTTTGACGTTCGCCGGTTTATTATTAAGTACTGCATCGGAAAAACGACGTTGTCTAAAATCGGGTCGGAATTTATTTTTTTTTTGTCAGAAGTTTTTGCTCAAATCAAAATTGTCGGGAATCCGAGTCGACTTATTTTTGGTCGTGATAAAATAGTCGGAAATCTGACTATAGTCAGAAATTTCACAGGTCTGTTTGACAAGAAAACAACAACAGCACAACAGATTTTTGACAATGAAAGCACAAGTAACATCTTGTGGGCATATGATGTGCCTGATGATCATGAAAAAGACGATTCAGATCTTTGGGACACATGACTGTTACTCCAATGTAGCAAAACCTTTCTATTGCTTGTTACCTCAAACTGGCAGCATTTATACAGTCCTAATGGCTACAGATTAATTTGCTAATGACGGCATGTGTATGAATAAGCAAAAGGAAGTGCTTCAATATAGACAAGTTTCCAAGTGAAACAGAATAGAGAAAACAACTGTGCATGTGTTGTGTCCACTGTTCAGCTTTATGTTCTCTATTCTACTTCACTTGGAAACCGTCCCCGTAACAGTAATACAACTTTGCAACGCAATAAATTGACTTTGAGCTTCCATGCATTTGGCAGACGGACGTGCTTTGATGCTGTTAACGAAGCAAGAACTCACAGATAAGTAACTTGTTTCGCTTCGATTCTATACATTTCCTGTTGAAATCTTTTATTGTTCGATTTTTTTCACTTGAAAAAGGCGAAAGCCGAAAATTTGTGTATTTCTGTCTTCTCTTTAGTTTGCTTTGTGTCGTTTGGGTTTTATTTCTCACGCAGGGCTTCGCAACATACTTTTTATTTTTGCCCAATTTTGACTTTGCTTATAGCCCTGCTGCGACCCCCCAGTTTTTCTGTGGTTTTTATGATATTTCAACAAAATTGCATGCGTATGCCTAGCCCTAGACTGAAAGAATTTTCATTGGTTAGCTTACCTTTCCATCATGTGACAAGAGAATAGAGTCAGACTTAATGTCCCTGTGTATGACTCCGTGTGAATGAAGGAAGGCTAGAGCTTTCAGGCAGGCCTTACACACAGTAGCAATCTGAACTTCATCCATTCTGGAAAAAGTATAGAAATCAGTAGTGCTTCATTCTGTTATATCACTGCCATCATCTTTCAAATAGAATACAATACCTAGAAATCTAAGCCTGAAAATTATATGCAGTTCACAAACTAAAAAGTTCACAGCCTTTGGGAATCTGTAGCAAACTTGATATGATGAGTTGGGGGGGGGGGGCACAGCACAGAGTGGTGGTGGTGGTGTCATAGTACATGTGATGAGAGAAGGCAGCCTGTCTAAAGTATTTCTGATTTTGTTTCATTCAGAAAATGCACATCCCTTGATGATCCCTTACATAGCACTGTATAAATGAATCATTCGCTTAAACCTATGTTTGCAACAAAGATTATGTTCAATTTAGAGAATTTGCATGTCACAAATACAGCGAAAAATAGTTCAATGATAATGGTAGAAACAGATATTTTTCAGTTCTACTAAATGATACCTTATTAACACCCACAGTTCACTGACTTGTAAGTGGCTGACATGACTGGTGGACAAGGAGCAGCAGCAGTGACAGCTAAATAATTGCTTTCTGTACTAATTTATTCCTTTTTGTAAATTGTTTTTGTAAATTTACCTGTTGAAATTTTTTTTACCCGAAGAAGGACCTCCTAGAGTCCAACGCTTTTTTTTTCTCTTCCATTTCGAATTCTTTTAGAATTTACTGCGCAGTTTATTTCTTGTTTTTTTTGTATTCAAAGTTTTGCCACATACACAGCCCTTCCTTTTCTTGCCATCTTTTAACTTTGTTTCAAGATCTGATGTGACCTCAAAGATTTTTTTTTAAAAACCTTTTGTCAAGGCTGAGGTTGTGACTGACCTGCTGTGGGTGACAATGTCAGTAAGGGCCCCACCCTCCATGAATTCCATCACCACCCACAGCTCATCATTGACCAGGTAACTATTGTACATCTCCACAATGTTGGGATGGTGGTAGTCTCGCATCACAACCACCTGAAACATGCATGTAACCAGTGTCAATCAGGGGTCAAAGCCAAACCAAATTAATTTCCTTGAAAGCAGCTGTCCATGGAAATGAAAATCCTGCAAACATTACATCTAGCACAAACGTCTACAAATATTCTTTATTTGAATAAACTTAAAACATACTACACAAATGTGCACATTATATTGTGAAATGTGATCAACAAATGCCACACTCTGGTTGGCCAGTTGTGAGGCTCTGTGTGGTTTTAATTATTGCTGGGATGCTGTAAAGGTGCCTTTGGGCCTGTAACTGCTGTATTTCAGTACTGCTGGCAACCAACAGATGAAACAAATTACTGATGGGGCATATGGATTGAAGTTAAAATTTCAGCCATGCCAACTTTTCTGGCCAAATTTCACCTAAGCTGTCAACCGATTTCATAATTTAACAACATTATGGGGAATTCCTGATCTATGATGACATGTCCTTACCATGACCCTGTTCCACCAACAAAAGGCATTTCAACTAAACCGATGAAGACAGCGTAACTAGCATAATTATTGAAAAAAGAATTTTAGTTAACAACAGGCATGTATATGGTTTTGTTATTGAACACTCTTGTTACAGCTGAGAGTCACTTTAGTATGCCACCATCATTTGCTGTATGATTTTTTTTAAGCTAAGTGAGAAATCATTGTGAGAAACACGTACAAGACATCTCACTGATAACTAGATATTCAATTCACCTCATTAAACAATAGTTCTCTCCTCTGCTGTTTTCTCAGATCCATCTTTTTAACTGCCACCTGCTTGCCACATGATTGGTCAAAGGCTGTACATACAATACCAGTGGAACCTTCTCCAATTTTGAGGAAGTTTTCCAGAAACTGTCGGGGGTCGCCAGGGTTGACAACATATTGCAAGGTTCGTCGAAACTGAAAGAAGTGATGACAAACTAAATCAGTCAACATAACCAATCATTTGATGATATTATGTTCATACTGGAAATAAGAGTACACTATACACTTCAAACAAGGTATGCAAACAATATAGAATGGATGGTTAGACGAAATATGACATGCGCTTGATATTTACAAATCACAATTCTGCACATATCAAGACATGCATAATTCTTAAATGAATTATATAATGTTTTCCGTTCTACCAATGATGAAACTTTTTCCACAGGATTAGTCTGGCTCTGGAATGTCCAGCTTTGTTACACACTCAAACTGTTCTGGGGAACTTCCCAGTATGACAGACTGTTGGTAAAATGACACGTACAATTTCTGAGTAGACTCAATAATGGGAACTAAAAGAAGGAAGTGGATAAAAGTTGCCCTCCACCTTGACTGCGGCATAATGAATGCAAATTTTTGCATTTTATTTGCAAACACTTTTACATCACATTCGTCAAGACAATCTATAAAATGCTGTTCCTTCAGGAAAAAAAATGCTCGCTGCTAACCATGGGTGCAAAATTTGTCTGTCTGTTTTATCATAGTGGCTGAAATGAGTGCCTGGCATAAAACATGCAGTCTGGACAACCAATATAAAAATAAACTGTATGTTTGAAGATGATGATAAAAGTAAATACTGTATTCCCAGATTTCAATAAAACATTAACAAAAAAAAAATTTACTTTCAACTGAGTTCATGCTGGTGTTAACATGCTGGAATGACATTTGCTCTGCAGTCTATACTACTTCTTTGTGCAAACGATGCATATAACTAACTTGCATTACATTTACAGAGGAAAAGTGATATCATGAAGGAAGTGGAAAATGCAATAAGAAGCACAATGTGACAATGCCTATTGCCTGATCAACTTATTTGGGGCAGCTGTATGACTCTATAACAACTATGAAACCAGGAAGTTTGACTGACTTTTGCAGAGTAATTTGCTCCTCACTGATATGCTAGTTCTAGATTTCCTGAGGAGATGAAGTTTTAAACTGCAGTTTTGAAAACTACCAGTGGTGAGGAACAAGAGATGACCCGAGCATCACACAATAAAATGAAACTCAAATTCAAATTTCCCTTACTTAAATATGCACTGGTCTGGTCACCTGCCTAAATAGCTTGAGCTCTTTACCTGCCAAGATGGAGGTACTTAACTAACACTGTAACTTTGCTCTTAAAATTTTACCAGTTGAGGTAATTTTCCAATATGTTGCTATAACCTTAAAAAGTTTGGAGGGAAAATCCTTCTTCACATGAAATAACCTCTTTTCTGTCTTAAATCTTCCAACAAATTTCTGTCTCAGCCAAAGCAAAAGCCAATTTCGCATGTTATTTTCTACTCTAGTACCAACCACGTCTGCAGAGAATAATTTTTAATTTCTGACTGTATGTGATATAATCTATTTGCTCTTTACTGACCACTCTGCATTTACAAAAATGAAGAAGATATGTACTAATGTTATTCTTTTCCCTTTGCCATATTTTTCAGTTTTAACATAGATTCAGATTCTTTGAAAAACCATGATCATTCTCATTATTAATATTACAGCAATTTATAACTTATAATTTATGCAACAGAGAAAATGCTTTGCTATTGGCACTTAAAACTTTAAAACAAAATGAGTAAAATAATAGGTTGGGAATTGGGAATTCAGGAACATGCAAAAGGTAAACACTTTACCCACATGAAATAATCATGGGAAGGAAAAAAATTATAAAAAAACTTATTTGGCAGAGGATTGAAATACAAGAAAAAGACATTTCAAAAACATGCTGAACATTAAACACTACAACTGACTCAGAAATGTTTAAAGAAAGAAGAGAAATGACTGACAAGTACGAAGGGAAGAGAGAAGTGTGATAGCAAACCTCATCATGAGACAAACGCTGCTGTTCGGCCCCGGCTCCCTGCTGCTGGGTCCGGTTGGGAGATTTAGGGGGCGGGGTCAACTGCTGGGAGTAGGGAGGTCTGTTGGGAGAATGAGGGGGACTAGACTGGGAGCTCTGCCTGGGGCTAGGCTGGGGACCCCCATGCTGGTAACCTGCTGGTGGCTGCTGTGACCGTTGAGGATGATCATTTTGCTGTCATGGTAGTGCAAGAAGGGATGAGAACAGGGAATGCAAAAAGCATCTATAGGTGCTCACAAACAATGAAATAAACATAACATTATGTACTCGAACCAGGCTCAGAGCCAAGTATTAGATTCGATTCATAATGGACTGTTAAACAATGTTCACTGAATGTTTCAGTATTACATGTACACATGGTTATGGTTTACAAACCTCCAAATATTCATTAACTGGAAAAGTTGAACAATTTTACATGTTCTTCTGAAAAAATTGTAACAAGTAACCATTTGTTACTTTTGGCTGACACATATAGAACTGAAATATTTACTTCCAGAGTTATTTGATGTGATAAAATAATAATTTCAAATGTTCACTTAATTTTTTTGTTTTGTTTTGTCAAATGACAAAAACCTGGCATGGGTACACTGAGAAGACAACAGGATAGTCTATTTCACATGGCACACATACTAGACTTTACTACATTTTAAAATCATGCACAAATGCATGTGTTAAACAAGATGCACTTTTATTTTCATTTCCTCTGTAACTTGAAAGTTGCAATATGGCTGTCATAAAACTGGATGAATATATGGGAAGGACTTGATGAAGACTCCTATAATAAGAAGAAAGATCAATCAGCCCACGATTCCTGAATGTGCCGTTAGAACAAAATAAAAGCGTTTATGTAAAGAATGGTGTTGGAGAGAACTGGGAGATGAGAGTGACTGAATGTCAGGGGTGGGGACAAGATTGAAAGACGGAAAGTGGAAGTGGGTGTGGTATCAATAGTTTATTTATAAAAGTGAGCAATGTCTTCTCCACGAGACATCCCTTTCAGTTCACATCAATTTAAATCATTAAGGCATCTTCAAATTATGGACTCCATCAGTTGACAATCACCTTCCCATCTAATAATAAAATGTATAAAATAATAATTAGAATTTATATGGGAGGTATATGAGGGTAATTGTGGTAAACCTATAGGAATACTCAAGGGATCATAGGAATGTAACTCATAAGGTTCCAATATGCTCAGGACCACAAGCTGCCTTGATTGATGCCATGCATTTTAAATTTAACATCTTCCACTTAAAAGAATGATGATGACATGTTGAGACTACACCAGAGCTGGAAATGACAGACTGATACCTATGACAAACATGACATCGAATATCAAACGATATCATAGAGTTGCAAAACAACACCAAGCTACACATTCTGGTAGTCAACATTTCTTCTGAGCGCTGGAAAAAAGCAATGCTTTGCATCACTACCATTCCATGTTTTTTTTTTGTCAATGAATTTGCATCATTATATTGGTACAAAAGAGAGCCACTGTCATGCAGCTGTGCACTACAAATGGCCTTTGAAATGTCAATGGCCCATTCACTGTATTTTCATGGTTCCTATTATCTTGACAGTTGAGGACATTTATTCCAGCTGACCTTTACAGCCAACAGATGGGAAACCTCCAGGTGACATTAAAGTAATGGTCCTTCCTGCTCAGTTATAACCATACATTACTTAAACCTATTATACACCATAAAAAAATACTTTAAAAAAAAACATGATTGTGCGACTGGTTTATAAAGACCCATTAATTCCTTCTGAAATTACATTAGTCTTATTCATACACAAAGAAAAACAGCTAATTTTCCTCCCTTGTATTGTGTCTGATGACCTCTTGCTTTGGGCCTCATTTTTTTCTCTGTGTGTCAAATTATGTATAATATTTTGCTATTAAATTGACTTAAATCATTCATTTTTGGCCCTCCAAGATTCAATAATAACTGATATTTCTGTTTCTTTAAAAAAAAATTTATCTTGCAATTATATTTTTTTTATTTACTCGCTTCTTTCTACATTTTTAAATATAGTGCCACGACTAACTCTCCTAGAAACAAATACGTATTCACTTCAGCTAAAAGTGCAAATCCCCCAAAAAATCAAAGGCATAAATAGATCAAATACAGAATAGCTGTTTATTAATTTTGAACTTCCACTATTCTTTAATGAAAGATTTCCTCATTAGCACCAGTTTGTGCTGCAGTGTCTCTGCTAAAAGTGGAAAATGATTATCAGCTGGTGCTTGTGATGTCTAGATCCAGCCAACAATAGCAATCATGATGAACAGTCACTACCGTTACTCCTCATTTGACAACTGTTAATGCACTGCCAACTGGCTTTGTATGGACACCATACAGTGAATGCTGCTGCTCCATGACTATAGTCATGGCTGCTCCATTGTGTCTTATCAGTTAGACCCCTCTTGCCAGTGTCAGATAACAGGAGTCTGGCTGGCTGACTCTCACCATGCTGCCATTGTTACAACAAGGGGGAGAAATGGGTTAATGATCCACTCCCATCAAACCAGCACTTGTGATTCCCCAGCTTATCATTGTCCTTTTCCTCCCTACTTCATCCCCAACCTCCTGAAACAGCTATCCCTGGGGTCTTTACTTTACCTTGGTTCATCCTCAGTAATCCTTCCCCACTTCCTATCAATTCTCTGCATGCCAAGTCTATTAGTAATGTATTACTATTCTCTTGTCTGATGTGCTTACTGTATAGTTATAATCATTAGCTTGCCTCGACCACCAAAACCTCTTCCCTTTGGAATAAAATATCTGGTTTCCCTCATCATGTGCGTCCCTTTCCCCCTGGCCCCCTCTAACCCGAATATGACAATAACTCCCCCTTCACAATTACTGGTTTATACAAAATTTACATCACATCACAGGGACACTTTCACTTTCGAACTGCAATTACTGCCTATTTATTGCTTTATTCATTACCTTTCTTCTGGAGATTAAACTTGTTATAACTTTGTACTACTTCCAGTCATCTCTGATTCAGAGATATCAAATTGCAGATATCAAATCCAGTTTATATCATAAAAAATTGCCCATCATCAAACCACTGTAAGCAGAGACCTATTTATGAACTTGCAGTACCAATATACACGTGATAACATACTATGATACTATCTGTAACCACCAAATATCCAGATAATGCTAGATTACAATATGACGGTAGTATCAACCTAATGGACATACAGACAGAAATACAATGATTAAAAGAAATACCATACATTCAGAAGAATAGAAAATCATAGGAAAACTGAATGATCAAAAGAAAAGTTAAGCCCCAATAACCAGGAGAAAAAAGAGAGGAAAAAGACTCTGACATACGTACCCGTTCATACTGCAGTGCGGCAGGTGATCGTGAAATGCTTGCATAGTTAGGATGATCTTGATGGGCAGGCGGGATGCTCTGATGACGAGATGAAGCTGCTGGTGGGCCACCATTGGGCATTTGACGATATCGGTCATTGTTCTGGTAGGGCACAGAACGATCATCATAGTGACTATGACGCAAAGGCTGACCTTGTGGCCCCCTTTCAAAAGACCCATCCCCTCTTGAATGGCTGTCGTATGAGTTGTTCATTCGTGGGTCAAAATCTTGGTGCATTGGTCGTTTTTCCATACCGTGGTTGTGGTCCCCTCGTCGTTGATCCATGTTCTCATTGTAACCATCATAATAATTACCTCTGGCACGAGGGTCAACCTGTTCTTGTGGGGGATGTCTTCCCTGGTCCCGAGAATCCCGCATATCACGAGGAGGTGGATATTCCCCTGGGTAATCTGGACGATCTCGATATCCATGAGGACCCGGTTGCTGCGGGTAATGCTGGTGCTGCTGGTTGGGTGGAGGATATCCATGCTGCTGCCTTCCATATTCTTGCCGTGGGGGCATTTGTTGCATCATTTCATCTTCAGGAACAGCAGGGTAATCATTTCCAGGGGCGCGTCGTCGATAAGGGGGTGGGCTTTCCCGCCTTAAAGAATTTGATCTGGCAACACTAATGCCCTGAGGATGCCCATTTTGTTGACCTCGTATGATTGTCTGCAAGGGAAAGGGAAGGCAATTTATGAATCTTATTCACAACATTTTAAATCCCTTTTTTTTTGTTTTACTTTTGTTTTATTGCCACATTAATCTCACATAAATCTCAAAAGATTGGTATGGGAAGCAAAAGCACAAACCTCCTGTTTCAGGGTTTGACATCACCGTCAAAATTCAATGATGAAAGAACACATCTAACGACAACAAAATGCTTGGAACCATCCAATTAATAACTTGCTGCAAGTGAATCGGGTGTGACTTCAAAATCAGTCCTCCATTCTCTTCTGGATGTTTCATTCCATAAATTCCAATTTTATGTATTTCAAAACATAAGACAGATGAATCACAATCTGTATTTACTCACCTAATTTACAAGCAAATTTGGTATCTCACTACATAAAGCTCAAGTGAAAAAAAAAAGAAAGTTTTGATTTCACACCGAGATGACTTGTGTTCTCCAACTCCAATCGAGCAAAATATGATGTCACTAATTTCAGTTTCCTGTGTAATGACAACTCAAAAACATTGGATGTTCGCTATGCCAGTATCAAAGACGATTTGTTCTACACATGAAATGCTCCACTTATTATACAAATAACTTTTGTAATTGACATAAAATGCTGCCGTTACTCCATCTGTGGCATTTATATAAGCACTTTGGCCATTACAACTAGAATGAGGACAAACATCTTGTTTTAGATTTCTATTATTCTAATTGCAAATTTTATTTCAAAACAACACACCTTGAGTGGCTCAACATCAGTCTGGGTAATGGTGGATGGGTCCACTATAGGCCGACGCCTACCCTTATTTCCTTCAATGATGCCCGCCCACTGTGCAGGCAGACCCACAAAAACCCCATTTTCCCAGTCAAACCCTGTGTGGACACGATGCTGGAAATTGGAGGGTGATGATATTTCCACCTGCGGCTTTTTCTTCTTCTTGAACATGATGATTATCTTGACATGCACACACACCTAAAGACTGTTACACCCTGAAACAGAGAGAAAAAAATGAATTCAATGATAAATTATCAAAACTAAAACTAAACTGAATCTTCATATACTTAGATTTAAACCTTTACACCCCCTCCCCTAAATATTTTACAATATTGATCTACCTCATGTTTTGCTGATGATATGACTGACTTGATAATGATAACTGAATGGTGAAATACAGCACTCTTAGACCTTATACACATTTATTTATGGTATCACTATCACTATCAGTACTGCAGGGTTAATCTGGAGTGAGGTCAGGGACTGGAAAGAGCTTGTGGGCAAGATATTTTGAGTAGATCATGTACAGGCCAGGCCATCCCAATGGTTCCTTGTTTCTCAAATAATTTAAACTAGCCTACCTGATTTTATTGATTTCTGTGCCAAGTAAAATACAACTGACATTTTGTTTTCATTTCAAATTCCAATGTTCTCAAAGGATATTATCAATATTTTTCTCATTCTTGGTGTTTTCCTGCACACTTCAAGCTTTTTTAGATTCTGAAACATGTCACTGTGACTGAAGAATGAGTCACTTTGACTACTGAGAGTGAGCTAGATCTAGATCTAGATCTACATACCAACAATTCAGTGACAGTAACACACAAAAACTGTCAAATAAACAGGATTCTGACTAAAAAGATAAATATAGCCTATGAATTTTCATTTCAAAATGTTGCCACCAAGCTCTGCCTGCAAAAGTATATATTCCAATAACAGCATCCTTCACGAAGGCCCTATATCTGATTCTATAGGCCTAATACTAATTCTTTTTGGGGTGCCTGACAATCGATGAAATACTCAAGTCCAAAGGCCTATAGGCTACCTGAGTGAATACCAGTGTTATATCTAACCATCCAAATAGCTCACATTGCAGCACGCATTTACTTTTGTATTAAAAGAGTGAAAAACGACAGAAATACTGGCAGTGCTACTGTTTCAATAGCTGCAGTATCGAGTATGGCATGTGTCTAAGGTGTCAACAGTGTCGTGTCATTTCGTGAGTCAAGCATGTTTGCAGCTTGAGCCTAGATCTAGATGAGATCTTTATTTACACACATGTAATTGACATAAGGCAGGAAAATAATTCGTGCTGCTTTGTTCCATTCCATTACACACGTATTAAATCGGTTGATAAAACCGTTACCACAAAAGAATACCAGATTCCTGCATTTCTAGATGCGCAAGTGATCTCTCTAAATCTACATGGTTCAGCACAGGTAAACGAAACAAACAGGTTTCCAATGAAGAGTCCATACTTCCGTATTCTCGTTTCGAATTAAAAATTTATCTCATGACAAAACCCACAAATATATATCCTCTCTGAATGGCGCACTTCGTTTGGGTCAAAATGAAGTAAATTTTCATATGCATAAACGAGGCCAGTATCTCAATGTTCCCACCTTGCAATGCTGATACGGTTAGGAACAGCAGAGCAACAGGCTAGACGCCATCTTCGCTCCTTCAACATCCGGGCTAATAAGGTACACAATTTACTAGAGGGCGCTGTACCTGCCACTTCAAAGGGGATAAGTTCGTTGCAACCTATTAGGGAAAATGGCCCAACCCATTTTTTTTTTTAACGTTTAACTTCTCTTGGATCCAAGGAGGTTAGACATGGTAATTTGGCATCAACCGTTTCGACGGGAAAAGCAAAATTAACTGCAGACGGAAGCAAGTCATTTTTAAGATAACATATGTCAGGTGCAGTAACTTTCCATCTTCAGGTGAAATTTAATTAATTATTTTTTGTGCAAAGGGGGAATCACTGTATGCCCCTTTCTAAATGATTATAACTTTACTTACTTAGATTCTGAATGAAGAATCTTCCTTTGCACAAAAAATAATTAATTAATCCCCTTTGCACAAAAAATAATTAATTAAATTTCACCTGAAGATGGAAAGTTACTGCACCTGACATATGTTATCTTAAAAATGACTTGCTTCCGTCTGCAGTTAATTTTGCTTGTATGTCAGGCCAGAGTTTTCTGCTATTGTATAACAGTACACAATACAGCCTGCTACTGTCACCCCCCACTGTCTTGTGGGTCATCTCGGGAGAGAGGAAGACTAGGGGAAGGTAACCCTGAATACAAATACCACACTGCCTTGTGTGTTGCTATGATAGCAAAGGCTATGGGAGTAAACCCAGACAGAAAATCAGGAGTGGAGACCCGAAGTTGGTTGTCAGGGAGAACTGCATCAAACTGGCTTCCAGCATCTCCTGCAGCCGGACTAGTTCCAAATGTATTGACCTGGTCTCTCCCTTGGGTTTAACTAGAATGGCAGAGAGAGGGGTGGTGCCTCTGGGCAAAGCACCATCTCTTAAAAATAGCCCAGGCAAGGCAGCAAAACGAGGAGGCGTTTGCTCGGGCTTGGCAAGCGTCTGTCTCTCCTCTATAAGCCCACCCATTTCCGATTTGGAGAGGACACTCCAGCCATCCGTTACGGATGGGCACAACACGGGAGGTGGCAGTTACCGGTGATAAGCTCAATCCATTTGGCGTACGGATGAGCGCCAGGGGTCCCCTCTGTCGGTGGGAGCGGCTTTTCAGCTGCATTGATCAACTACCGCCCGCCGTAACCTGGGCAGCCCCCAGGCAGTTGGGTGTTGTTCCGCCACGTCAGCCTGCTTCATAAGGTGGTTGGAGCTAGACCAAAAGTCAAAAAGCTGACGTAAAGTGTGCACCTGGCAAAAACAGAAAAATACTAAAACTTGGTACCTGGAACGTCAGAACAATGCGCCCAGGCTTGCAACAGCAAGATCTCACTGATATTGACTCCATCAGGAAATCCCAAATTATTGATCGAGAACTTCAGCTACTAAACATCGACATCGCTGCCCTTCAAGAAACTCGACTTCCCGACTCCGGGTCAGTCAAAGAAGAAAACTACACCTTCTTCTGGCAGGGCCTTAGCAGCGAACAGCCGAGAATCCACGGCGTGGGCTTCGCCGTAAAAAACTCCCTTATCAATTCGATCGCAACTCCAATTGGAGTGTCAGAACGCATCATGACACTCAGACTGAACACCCGGTCTGGTTTTACCAACATTATCTGTGTCTATGCCCCAACACTTACCTCCTCTGACGAAACCAAAGACATTTTCTACGAGGCATTGCAGAGGACTCTCCACAACATCCCTCTCACCGAAGGCTGCTAATTCTGGGTGACTTTAACGCTCGAGTGGGAGCAGATCACTCCGCATGGCCAAAGTGCATTGGGCACTTCGGCATTGGCAACATCAACGAAAACGGGCAGCGCCTTCTGGAGCTATGCTCCGTAAACTCATTAAGTGTTACAAACACGTACTTTGACCTTAAGAGATGCCAAAGAACATCATGGCGCCATCCCAGGTCTGGCCATTGGCATCAATTAGATCTTATTCTCTCAAGGAGGAAGAGTTTGGGCTGTATAAAAATAACTCGTTCCCTCCACAGTGCTGACTGTGACACCGACCATGCACTGGTAGTCAGCAAAATCAAAATTTCGGCCAAGAAAATATACAGATCAAAAGCCCCTTCAATCCCTAAGATCAATGTAACAGCAATCAGAGATGAATCAAATAGAAAGTCATTTGAAAAGTTATTTGCTGAAAGCATGGATAATGTCAGCCAATGTGACTCGGTAGATGAAACATGGAACACTCTCAGTTCAAAAATTCATGACTGTGCCATCAAGTCTTTTGGACAGCATAAAGTTTCAAACAACGACTGGGTAGCCCAGAACAGCGAAATTCTCCTACCTCTCATTGAGCAAAAGAAATCTGCTTTCAATGAGTATAACAAAAATTGCAATCAGAGTACAAAAACTTGTTTGAAAAATGCAAAAGCTAAACTTCAGCTGGAGGTAAGACGTTGCGCCAACAAATACTGGACAGACTTGTGTAACAGCATACAAGAGGCAAATGAAAAGGGAGATATGAAAACCGCCTTTAGTCAGATGAAAGTAGCTCTTGGGCCAATCATCACCAAAAGCGCCCCACTTAAGTCTGTAAATGGTGAACCCATCACAGATAAAAATGAACAACTGAATAGGTGGGTAGAGCATTACTCTCTGTTGTATTCAACTGAGAAAAATATTCCACCAGATTTTGAGGAACACCTCCAAAAACTGCCAATAATGGCCGAACTTGACGCTGAACCTTCCTTAGTCGAGCTTTCCAATGCAATCGACCACCTGTCTGCTGGAAAAGCCACAGGAAGTGACAACATTCCTGCAGAGGTATTAAAAGACCTAAAAGGCCCACTATTACCACACCTGTATAATCTGTTACTGCAGTGTTGGAAAGAAGGCGTGATACCACATGATATGAGAGACGCCAAAATTGTCACACTTTACAAGAACAAAGGAGACAAAGGCGACTGCAACAACTATCGAGGCATATCCCTCCTCAGCATTACTGGAAAGGCTTTTGCTCGCGTCATCCTCTGCCGCCTTCAACAACTGGCGGAAAAAGTCTTACCAGAAACACAATGTGGCTTTCGAAGCAAACGATCAACTATTGACATGATATTTGCACTTCGGCAAATCCAAGAAAAATGTAAAGAACAAAACAGGCCGCTTATAACATGCTTTGTGGACCTAACAAAGGCTTTCGACACCGTAAGCCGATCTGGCCTGTATGCAGTCCTTAAATCCATAGGCTGTCCACCAACATTGCTAAAACTTATTGCATCCTTCCACACTGACATGAGGGCATGTGTCAACTTTGAGGGCTGCACATCCAATTCATTTGCTGTAAACAGCGGTGTGAAGCAGGGATGTGTTCTTGCTCCTACCTTATTTGGTATATATTTTGCAGCCCTACTCAAGAATGCCTTTGGTCAATGTTCAGGTGGAGTACTTATTAACACCAGAGTGGACGGCTCCATTTTTAATGTTGCCAGACTAAAAGCAAAATCTCGTACAGAGCATATTATGTTACAAGAGCTCCTCTTCGCAGATGATGCTGCAATCGTGGCCCACGATGAAACCACGCTCCAGGCTCTCATCAATAGCCTTGCCAAAGCCTGTGACAAATTCATGCTAAAGATCAGTATCTCAAAAACTGTAGTTTTGACACAAGGCTTGAGAAACCCCAACCCAATCATGCTGAATGGCTCTCCTCTGGAGCAAGTGGGAAAATTCTGCTACCTAGGCTCAACCATCAGTGGTAGCACAGACATAACAACTGAAATAAATGCCAGAATAGGAAAGGCGGCCACAGCTTTTGGCAAACTCTCAAAAAGGGTGTGGAACAATAGCAAGCTGACCATCAAAACAAAGGTACTCGTGTACCAAACTTGCGTCCTAAGCACCCTGCTGTATGGCTCAGAGACATGGACCACCTACTCCAAACATGAAAGATCCCTCAACTCTTTCCACCTGCGCTGCCTACGCAAAATTCTCAAGATCAAGTGGCAAGACAGGATCTCAAATATCGAAGTTCTGAGCCGAGCCAACATTCCATCAACTCAAGCTCTCCTAGACAAAAAAAGACTGCGGTGGCTTGGACATCTCCACCGTATGGAAAATGATCGCATCCCCAGACAAATTCTCTACGGGGAACTTGCTACTGGCAACCGACCCAGAGGTAGGCCACATCTGCGATTCAAAGACACTTGCAAGGTCACGATGAAAGCATTCAACATCGACCCCAATGAATGGGAGAACCTTGCAAATGATCGAAGCAGATGGAGACAAAAATTGCGCAGTGGCACGCTCGCAATAGACTTCAAGGCAAAAGAAACATACCTGACAAAACGACAGAGGCGGAATGAAAACACTCGCCAAAGTGAACCCAAAAGACTGACCTGCAATCACTGCCATCGCACTCTCGGGTCAAACATTGGTAGAATAAGCCACGAGAGAAGCTGTCAGTCAAAGTGAAAGTGAATATTCTAGCTGCTAAGACCGTCTGTAAAGACGCTAAAGGCCATATATAATACTTACCACCCTTTGCTTGGTATTACGTTAATTGTCATTGGTTTGTAAGAAAGAGGGGCAGCCGGGGCCGTTGAAAGACAGTGAAAAGTACCATGCAAAACATTGCCTGGCTAGGTAAAAATGGAAGAACTGAATTGATCATTGACTATGATATGAAGACACAGATTGGGCATATAGGGTGAGCCCGTTTCTGTTTTCCACTGCTTCTACTTCTAGCTCGTTTCGTGAGCTTTTACTTTTACTTTATATACGTAATATTATAATATATGGTGCAATACAATATAATATGGTGCATTATAATATAATCTAATAAAAATAAATGATAACTATAATATAATAGGTCCATACTCCTTATTACCCGAAACTGTACCAGTAATGGTAGGTGCAACAATGCTGCCTACGGTGCCAAAAAAGAAAAAAAAGGAATTTCTACTGTTTGTGGATTGATCTAGCTACTTTGTCCCAGCTCATCCTAAAGAAAATAAAGGAGGGGGGGGGGTGGAGTAATTGTCTTCAGTTCCTCAGGACATTATTTTTTAATTAAAAGTAGAAACCCCACATGCAGAACAGCAGATCTTGACCTAATTCCTAAATTTCCCACGATAGCCAAATAGGGTGGAGTTGACAAAGGGAGATGCCGTTGTTTCAGTTTATTCCGCAGGCACAGTCCCATGTTCTTGAAATGTTTCTAATTCCACTCTACGTCTGCAATAGTAGGCCTACTGTTTGCACACCTCCATTTTGACATGGCAAAGACCGTCTTCCTCACTGTGCCTTGTCTTGTTACCCGTTAAATGTTCGACCAATTAATTATGTCACTGTAGGCCAAATCTGTTTTCTCTAACAGGTTTGCAGTTGGCATAAGTGTCTCTTTTGAGGAAACTACTGATGCGGTAGCAGGTGTTTCTGTTGGTTTTGTTTCTCAGTGTTACCGCCTGGTCAGACAGCAGAATTTTATCCGCTTCTGACAGTAAATGACGGCGTCAAAAACAAACACACATATATACTTTAACCTATATAGACCTGCGGTTTCTGGACACAAAGTGAGTCCCCTAATTATTTTTTAATAATACTACAATACTGTGAATAAACCATGGGCTACGTACAGAAGTGACAAAATGTCACAACGTACAGAACAATCTCGGCCTATGTACGTGCAGATCCAGATAAACTTGGTTATCGGCTCTGGCATACAAAATCTAATTATAAGTTTAATGTCCTCGATTGATAGATGCCCTAGATCAGTGTTTCTCAAGGTGGCCCCATCGGTAGGTCCTGTCAATATTTTAGTGGGGCGTGGGACTTCAATATGGGGCGTAGGGATTTTTTATAAGAAATTTTAGATTTCATAGTGTAGTTTAACTTAACTGTGTAATATAAACTTTTTGTATACAGTATACTAACTTTGACCGATCATGGCGGGGCGCACTTTTCCCTGGCAAACGGAAGTGGGGTGTGGGACAAAAAAGGCTGAGAAACACTGCCCTAGATGGCTGGCTGGTATAAGTAACAAACTTGGCAAAGGCAATTGTAGGCTACAGTTATCAAGAGGGGAAGAAAAGGAAAAAAAAAAGTGTTACCATTGCTTCACACAGCAAATGGTTGGTGGTGGATAGTACGGGTGAATTAAATTACGGTTAGTTTATATCTTCATACTGTTGTTTGCTGTTATTGTTTGTAACTTATGGTTTAACTTTACATCAACATTAATTATATCATAAGAATATTAGGCTTTTACTGTTTTAGGAATAAAATTTTCCTAGAGAAAAGTGAAATGTGCGCGCGTGTATAGTACGTGTTTGAAAGGTGGGGGGGGGGGGGTCCAAGAGTTGTCTTGGAGTTATTATAGCCTAAGTCGTCTTTTCTTCTCTTTCTATTTTTCATTTGATTAGGCGAGGAAAGAGAATAGTTAATGAACACCGTGAACCCTCCGACGCGGATGTGTTCCAACATATGGCTCATCAAATGCTCGTGAAGCCAATGACATAATGTATCTAGGAAACGTGCAAATGATGGTAATTACTGAACTTGTGTATTTTCATCCGATCGCTACTGCGCGCGACCGATTTGCGAAGAAAAAAGATAAAACCATAGGCTTATTGGGTGTAAAAGGTTGCATTAGATTTTAACAACCTATTTTTGCGACCGATAACAAATCCTGACAAGGAAGACAATAATATCAATATTTTCCCACCCCAAAGAACTTATGCCTAACTATTTTAGTTAAGTTCTTTGACCCACCCTCATTTCGGCTCTCCTACGCGGCGTCGACTAACCTGCAAACTATGAAAACCTACCTACTTTCGCGCAATCCTCATGCGCACGCGGTCTCTATTAGCGCAACCTTGTTTAATTGGAGAAAATAATTAAATTCACCAGTATTATTAGCACGATTTAAAACCGATTTTCTCGCTGATAAGGGATTGAAAGAAAGGAAAGGCGCGGTGAACGGGGAGGTGGGGAAATAAGATACTTTCAACCAAATGAACAGTATCAATTTGGAAAGCAAACCAACCTCCGGCAGGGGTAAGGATGGGTATGTGCGCGCGTGATTGTGTGTGTTTTTATGTGTGCGCAAGCGTGTGTGTGTGTGCAAGTGCGCGATGGGAGGTAATAGGGGTGCTCTTCCAGTTTTGTCCAACACAGTAGGTGCTGACGAGTAGGCCTGCTCCAGAGTCTGAAACCAGTCAAAGCAACGACGGGAGAGATCGATCTCATTATTCAAGCACCTGTGGTCAAACATACAGACAGTAATTTGACTGGCTTTAATTGAAAATAAACCCTTATACTTATTGAAATAATAATTTACTGATTTTCAGTGAATCTTGTAAAGAAAAAAAAACAAAACGCTTGCTTCTTAATAAGTCAACAACTTTATGATAGGAGTGGAAAAGGGGTTGGGGGGTGGGGGGTTGAGTGGAAGAAGAAAATATTTTCCAATAATTAATCTGATTCAGTCAGCACCCTTACGTCAGTCCAACGTGGATTTGTACAAGGTTTCCGAAGGATTGGCAGGATTACAGCGAGGCTGAGATGTCTTAACCAGCGGCTCTCTCTACGTAGAATGGACATCATTCCTATGTGCAAAGTTGACTTCGATCCTACGCGTCAGATTTCCGTAGGGCTGGTGGCAAGGGAACGGAGCGTATCTGGAGAGTAAAGCTGGGTTCACATGTATACGGAAACGGAAACGGCAACGAAAACATCAAAAACCCTTCAAGTAGTGAAATAGAAAGAATGTTTCTGCACGCCGTTTCCGTACACACGGAAACACTCTTTCATTTTACTATATGAGAGATTTTTTGCCGTTTCCGTTTCCGTACACATGAGAACCCAGCCTAAAGCTGTGTTCTCATGTGTACGGAAACGAATACGGAAACGAAAATGATATGCGGAAACGACGTGCGGAACTAAAATTTTGTGTTTCCATGTGTACGGAAACGGAAACGGCCAAAATAAAAGAAAATATCACTTTTGTTTCTCTCGTCATGAGATTCGTTCTTTGCAGTCTGCTATTTTTTCTCTCTCTGCCACCATGGCATCTGTTTCGTCCAGAGCCGAATGCAGTTTCTTGCTTTGGGAAGAGGAGTTGGTTTTAATCCATCACAGATGTATCAAAAGAAAATTAAAACGTCGTCGAGAGCGCCGGTGGTGGGTCCACGACTATTTCTCCGTTCTTTCTTATAGCTCTCCGCTCAAATTAACATGTTGCAGCATAAAATGTGTGAGAAATTGAGAAAGAGTTCTGAAATCAATTTTAAATGATTGCTCCCACCTTTTGTTCCATCAGATAGACCGATCCCAAAGAAGCAGACGAATAATGTACTTAAAGACAAACAGAAAGCTTTATAGGTGATCTTTTTTGCCATCCAGCATTCGAAGCAGTAATGTTGCCTAATTCGGTACATAATTTTATTCTGTTGTGAGTTTTCCAAATCGATTGTCCTGACGGTGTATGAGAGTAATGTTCCTCATGTGAGCAATGTGCATGTGTCATGATTCAGATGTTATTAAAACTCACGCAGAGAGTGAGTTGTTTTTTTACCAGGGCCATGAAAAATTGGCTGGTGGCCTTGAACGGTCCTCGCCAAATTATAGTTGGTGAGTAAATAAATGTAAAGTTAAACGGTTGGATTCACGTTTGTGGGTTTTAATGTTCGTGATTAATAAGTAATGGAGTAGGGGTGAAACAAGGTGGGGACAGTTGACATTGTTAAGTATGACTAGACAAGTTTTTGCACGTTAACTGGCTGGTAGAATAGTGCAGACGTATTACTACAATTAAAATGGTGGGAGGTTTCGACCTATGAGATAGCTGAACTAATTGGGCCAGCGGACTAGCACGCTGGGTAGTTAGATAGTATAAGACATCGTGTAACGTTCAGATTTGGTGAATACAGGCGAGCAGAAGCATCGTGTCGTGAAGTATCTCCGGTCGACCAGTACCTGAACTGTGTGCTTTGAAGACAAGAAGTCCTTGCTAACGGACTGACTGAGCTCTAGAAAGAAAGGTCTGAGTGGGCTGACCTTTGAAAGCCCACGCTGCGCTATATTGATGTTCGCGCCTACCAGTAGGCGTGAGCAATGGTAATATGTCTTATTTATTCAAGCATAATAGAGATCGGAGATAGAGAGAGAACTACAGCCTCATAGGAAGACTAAGGAAACCCCAGCTGGCACTCGACCACGAGTGTCCTGTATCATAGATCTATTGCCATAGTATGATTGGAATAATATAGCACATTGTTGATGAATTGAATAGTGATTGTGCATAAAATATAGTCTTTTGGCAACTGCTTAAATTACCTACAAGCCGAAGAGTGCTTCTGTAGGCTTTGAACGTACTGGACTCTCCTAACATTTAAGCCCATATGATTTATGGAGAGTTTGCCTGGCGACTGGCCAGTGGTGACTCAACTGTCACTTTAAATTGATATCTAGTTTCGTATAATATACCTATTTGCTATTGATTGCAGTACCTCCATAGTTACATGAATATCATTGGTTAAGTTATTAATTAGAGTTTTTTTTTTGGTTTGGATATATACCCCTATTGTCTTTTGTTTTGTTATTAATATTTATGTAAACTATGGCCTGACCGGCCTGACATATATACGCTCTAGTTATTTAATACTTTTCTTGTGTGGTTGTGTCCGAGTGTGAGTTAGCTGCCTCTCGTGCAGTTGTAACATCCCCAAGACCCTAACTCTGCTCGTGACATCTGGAGGGGACACCCGGGTGACCCCACTGACATCTGGAGGGGACCCCACTGACATCTGAAGAGTTTCCACTCCATTTCAGCGAGTTGCCGTCGACATCGTCGGGCCATTACCGAAGTCGGATAGAGGCCATCGGTTTATTCTATCAGTAATCGATTATGCCACCCGTTGGCCTGAGGCTGTCCCTTTAAAGGAAATATCGGCCGATCACGTCGCCGAGGCATTGGTGACCATATTCACACGTGTCGGATTCCCGTCCGAATTATTATCTGATAGAGGTCCGCAATTCACCTCTGACCTTTTCAGGAAAGTATTGGAACTCACGGGCATTAGGCAGAAACTTACGTCGCCATACCATCCACAGTCCAATGGCTGTTGCGAGCGCTGGAATGCCACCATGAAAACTATGCTGGCACGCGTTTCCGCCGATAGACCTGGTGACTGGGACCGTCGACTTCCGGCCATCTTGTTCGCATATAGGGAACTCACAAATGCGACAACGGGTTTTTCCCCGTTTGAACTGTTATACGGTCGAAAACCACGTGGCCCGATGGCCATTTTACGCGATTTATACGCCGGTTCTGATACCGACGTTCCTGATACGCGATCCGCGTATCAGTACATAGTCGATCTCCGACATAGAATAGTTAATGCATGCGACCTGGCTCGACAATTTGCATGCGTACGGACCAGGTCATTTATAGGATATCGCGATCGGGGTAGTCGGTTAAGAACCCTGTCAGTCGGAGATCGGGCATTGGTGCTGTTACCAGAAACGAATAACAAACTACTCCTCACTTGGAAAGGCCCCTTTCTAGTTAAAAAGCGACTCTCGAGAGTTAATTATCTCATTACCATACGTGGTAACGATAAGGTGTACCATATTAATATGTTGAAAAAGTATCTTACCGATGATCAAACTCATCACGATCATTCATGCCATGTTGTGGCCCAAGCAAACGCAGCGATGGTCACTATCGATGACAACGACCGGGAGCCATTATCTATGACTAGATCGCTCCTATCCTTGCAAGCCACAGAGGACGCGACTTCCGTTAATATCAATCCAGAGCTGGATCAAAGTAAGACACAGGACATCATGAATCTTGTTCGGGAGTTTTCGCCAGTATTCACTGATTTGCCGGGTAAAACATCCTTAGTTCAACACGTCATCCGGTTGCACTCGGACGTACCCGTGTTTGTCAAACCCTACCCGCGCCCGCTGCAAGCGCACGACACCATACAGTCCGAGGTGGAAAAGATGCTCAGCTTAGGAGTCATTGAGCGCTCGACGAGCCCTTACTGCTCGCCGATTGTACTAGTAAAGAAAACAGACGGTTCCGTTAGATTTTGTATCGATTACAGGAAGCTTAACGCTCTAACCATTTACGATGCTGAACCTATCCCGAATCAGGAAGATCTATTTGCGCGATTGGCCGAGTCGTCCGTGTTTTCGAAAATAGATTTGGCTAAAGGCTACTGGCAAATCCCAATGGAAGAGGCCAGTAAACAGTACACAGCGTTTCAGACCCCTATGGGTCTCATGCAATGGAGATTCATGCCATTCGGTCTCGTAACGGCACCAGCGACATTTGCGAGGATGATGAACATCCTATTGCAGCAGACACCATGCGTCCTAAGCTACTTTGACGACATTTGCGCTTTCCATACGGATTGGAAAGGCCACTTAGAAGCACTTCGTCAAGTGCTTAGTAAACTTCGAGATGCCGGGCTTACAGCTAAGCCTAGCAAAGTCTTCCTAGGTTATACGCAGATTAACTTTCTGGGACATACTATCGCCAAAGGCGCCCAAACACCGGACGACAGTAAGATAAGTAAGATTTTAAAACTCCAGGCTCCTCATACTAAGAAGCAGGTTCGTAGCCTGTTAGGCTTCTTAAGCTATTATCGGAAATTCGTTCCTAATTTTTCAGGAAAGAGATGGCTTATTGCGCCCTTGTATGTACGCTAGCCGGAAATTACTTCCGAGAGAGCAGAGATACGCTATTATAGAGCGAGAATGCCTGGCGATTGTATACGCCGTAGACGCGTTTTCCCGCTACCTACTTATGACGGAATTCGTCATCGAGACAGACCATAAACCGTTGTTATTTTTAAAATCGAACCGAGCCAAGAACGCTCGTTTGACCAGATGGAGTCTGGCCCTTCAGGAATACCGCTTCATTATAAAGGCCATTCCTGGTGGAGATAATGTCCATGCCGACCTATTATCACGGTTACCTTAATCTTGTTGTATTTTAGTCTGTCATATGTATTGGCGTTGGATACTGATTAGCACCTCATTCAGAGACCGAGGGATGGTATCACATATTGTTCACCCATTGTGAACACTTTTCACCTACCCCTGTGCTTTCCTTTGTTCCAACAGCTATTTTACTGACGTCGACCCGTATTTTGGCCACACCAGACGTTGTTGCCCAGGGTCGAGGACTAGAAGTCATGGCAGACCAGGAGTCCAGATCCACTAATGCCATCGATGCTACTATAGTTATCTTTTCTTGAGTATTATTCATTGTATGTATGCATTCCTGATGACATTCGCACAGGATCAGTGTTGTACTCTAAAATTTTAGAGTTATGATTGTTAATGTCTACGTATTTAGAGGTAAGATTTAATCCTCAGAGAGATATATACTTTTGGACGGAGCCTTAAGATTTTCATGAAGTTTTGTCCATCAATGATACCCGTCCTGTAGGTTTTTTTTTTAACTTTAGTACTAGTCTTAGTTATTACCTAGTATTCTTAGTTAAGTTAACCTTTCGAGCAATTTCTCGACTCATGCCTTCCCCTTACGATAATCATTTATATCGTTAAAATTGCAAATTTTAACTGGGGTGGGGGATGTGTCATGATTCAGGTGTTATTAAAACTCACGCAGAGAGTGAGTTGTTTTTTTACCAGGGCCATGAAAAATTGGCTGGTGGCCTTGAACGGTCCTCGCCAAATTATAGTTGGTGAGTAAATAAATGTAAAGTTAAACGGTTGGATTCACGTTTGTGGGTTTTAATGTTCGTGATTAATAAGTAATGGAGTAGGGGTGAAACAAGGTGGGGACAGTTGACATTGTTAAGTATGACTAGACAAGTTTTTGCACGTTAACTGGCTGGTAGAACAGTGCAGACGTATTACTACAATTAAAATGGTGGGAGGTTTCGACCTATGAGATAGCTGAACTAATTGGGCCAGCGGACTAGCACGCTGGGTAGTTAGATAGTATAAGACATCGTGTAACGTTCAGATTTGGTGAATACAGGCGAGCAGAAGCATCGTGTCGTGAAGTATCTCCGGTCGACCAGTACCTGAACTGTGTGCTTTGAAGACAAGAAGTCCTTGCTAACGGACTGACTGAGCTCTAGAAAGAAAGGTCTGAGTGGGCTGACCTTTGAAAGCCCACGCTGCGCTATATTGATGTTCGCGCCTACCAGTAGGCGTGAGCAATGGTAATATGTCTTATTTATTCAAGCATAATAGAGATCGGAGATAGAGAGAGAACTACAGCCTCATAGGAAGACTAAGGAAACCCCAGCTGGCACTCGACCACGAGTGTCCTGTATCATAGATCTATTGCCATAGTATGATTGGAATAATATAGCACATTGTTGATGAATTGAATAGTGATTGTGCATAAAATAGTCTTTTGGCAACTGCTTAAATTACCTACAAGCCGAAGAGTGCTTCTGTAGGCTTTGAACGTACTGGGCTCTCCTAACATTTAAGCCCATATGATTTATGGAGAGTTTGCCTGGCGACTGGCCAGTGGTGACTCAACTGTCACTTTAAATTGATATCTAGTTTCGTATAATATACCTATTTGCTATTGATTGCAGTACCTCCATAGTTACATGAATATCATTGGTTAAGTTATTAGAGTTTTTTTTTGGTTTGGATATATACCCCTATTGTCTTTTGTTTTGTTATTAATATTTATGTAAACTATGGCCTGACCGGCCTGACATATATACGCTCTAGTTATTTAATACTTTTCTTGTGTGGTTGTGTCCGAGTGTGAGTTAGCTGCCTCTCGTGCAGTCGTAACATCCCCAAGACCCTAACTCTGCTCGTGACAGCATGTGTGCGGTATGCGTCAGGGACCTGTGTGCCTTTTATGTTATATTCAATGTAGTTCTACTACTGGTGGTGTGACAACAAATTTCCTAACAATAGGGTGATGAAGTTATATCTTATCTTATCTTATCTTGTTTGTCACAAGAATTACAATGGTTAACAATGCAACAGAAGTTAACTGTTTCATTACAGACACCCCACTTTTTTCCATTTTTAAACGAACCTGCCATATCCTGGTAGTCATGTAATTGCAAATAATTCTGATTTCTAATCTGTATTGGAAAATCTCAGCACTTAAGTGTCACGATTAAGGTTGATGACCTTGTACGCCACGAGTATAGAGGGGGTAAACTTAGTAGGGGAGAAGGGGAGTTTTTTTAAGTTGTTGACTAGCATGAAAGATTACTATCACGAGGAAGGTCGGTGGCCTTGTGCGCCACGAGTCTAGGGGGGGTGAGCTTAGCAGGGGAAAACACGGTTTTTAACATTGTTGACGAGCGTGGATAGATACACACGACTCACTTTAAACTAGTCGCTTGTGCAAAAACCTCGGGAGTATAAGTAGAGGAGAGGCTCGACACAGGTGGTTCCCAAGTTATTCATTCCTAAAGGAAGACGCAGCGAGAAGTGGTCCGGGCGACAGGTGGAAGGTCGTGCCATGGGGACCAGGGGTGTTATGTATGTGAGGAATCTATGAGGTTCCCAAGTTATTCATTCCTAAAGGAAGAGGCAGAATTTATCGGTCCGGGCGACAAGTGGAAGGTCGTGCCAGTGGGGACCAGAAGTGTTAGGTGTGTGAGGGATCCATGATGTTCACATTTATTTCCCAATAAGAAGAATTTATCGGTCCGGGCGACAAGTGGAAGGTCGTGCCATGGGGACCAGAAGTTGAGTTCTGATGATAGGATGGGAACCCATCAGAAGCTCGTGAATCTACGATGGCGGGTGTGAACCGTCGGTGTGCTGTGTGTTTGCAAGTTGAAGAGTCTTGAGGACGGGATGTTGAGAACCCCTCAAGGAACAAGTAATCTACGATGGCGGGTGTGAACTGTGTGTTCTTATTTGTGTGAAGCCAGGGGCGTCTGTTTCCCCTTTTATCGTCGAAGTTAGAGATCTAGAAAGGATCGTGTGAACTCTGGAGACGTGAAACTGCATCAACGAGGAGGGCAGCTGTTGACAGAGACTATTAAGTATACGTAGTTAAGTTTATGGACAGAGGGGTTAGATCTAGATGTGAAACGGGGAATAGATAATAGCCATGATCCCCAAGAGTAAATTTGAAGTATCTCTGTTTTTGTGATTATGTATGTGATTATCATGAGTTGAATGTTTTGACATAAGTTTTGTCATGCATTTATAATTAAATATCGTTTAATTTAAATCTCACTCCATGTGTCCGTTGATCGCTGGTCTGCTTGCTTGGCTTGTTAGCTGGGTTTGAAAGGTAAATAAGTTAGGTACTCATCACACACGTGGTCGTGACCATCTTCACGCACGTGATCGTGACATAAGCTTATATCAGTCTTGAGGTTTTTCTTTTCTTTTGTTTTTTAATGCACAATTCTCAAAGACTTCACACTTAAAGCAATCATGTTATGGTACAGATATGTACATGTTTATTACGTATTTCCATATTCTCAACTCAGGATTGCTGGAATAGAGATCCAAAGAGTAGACTTGCTCTACGAGCCGTAAAGGGGAAAGGGGCTGAGAGAGTGTCAGCGAATGAAAATTGTACATAGGGGCGGGGGAGATGTCGGGAAAACAAGGGGATTTGTGCAGTTTTAAATTATAATCATGATTTTGTTTGAAAAGGATAAAGAGGAAAAAAGTAAATTAAGTGGTTGGATTTTGTAAAACTCAAATTAAATAATAGATCTGGTTTCTTAAATACAACAGTCAAATAGTAGGCCTACGTATCTAGATCTAGTCCTTACAAAATGCTATCAAGTTTTAGAACATCAAGGCTTTGCCATGCCTTGTCATGGACAGTCACCATTCTAATGGCAGCTCGTACGCGTCTTTTTTTGTCCAACAAGCTCAGTGAGCTTCTCCATAAATTATCACTGTTTGTTATGTGCCACGGTCTTGTCATCTTTGCAATACGAAGGTTTCCGCCACACAGTTTGACCCACAGAGCCAGGTTTCAGTTCATACAAGAAAAGCGCGGGGAAAAAAAGGGGGGGATGACGTAAGTTCCGGCCTGCGGCAGTGCGGCAACGGCTAAAAATCGCTACCCAGTGCGAAAACAAATGTTTAGTCGTTTCCGCACGTCGTAGTCGTTTCCGTTTCCGCACACATGAGAACACCTTCTCTGTTTTACTACTTGATGGATTTTTTTAGTCGTTTCCGCACACATGAGAACACCTTCTCTGTTTTACTACTTGATGGATTTTTTTAGTCGTTTCCGCACGTCGTAGTCGTTTCCGTTTCCGTACACATGAGAACACCCCTTTAGTGTTTTTGTCTCACCCACAGTTGTTTGAGACTGAAATTGTTGCATAACAGAGCAAACATCTGTGAGGAACTTTGGAAAAAGGAGAAGGGGAGGATAAGAAAGTAGTTCAGAGTTCAGTCTATGATACCCTGAAGTACAGATTTTACAAATCAAATTTTAATATAATAACAGGAGTACTCAGGCTTCCCCTGTAAATTCAAAGGCGAATGTGAACATTTCCCGAGGCAATATTGAATGTTAAAGAAGCTTTATGTTAACACGGAGGAGGATGGTTACCAAAAAAGCCTTGAACACCGTTTCCATGCCAGTGCGACTTCCGTTCATCTGTTCATAATTAAACCGTACTCTAAAGTGGCAAACTTGAGCCTGAGCAAACGTAAACTCGAGATCCAGCCCTGCTCAGCAACAGAACACACGAAGTTAACAGTGCTTGTCTGTATCAGAAAGTATTAAATTCATTCCCCAAGGCCTCATTCCCTATCATACCAGACTCCAGTTCCACTTGTAGATCTTTTTCTGTAGTTGGAAAAACTGTACGCGTAGGCCTGCATGCCTGGAAGACACTCGCAGTTGTTTCTGGAGGTTACAACAACGCACTATATTTATCATAATGTAGGCCTATACAGGTACAAGAATAGATAGCGTAGTTCTGTAACTGGTCTAGGTCATACTTTTCTAGATGTTCGTCATCCGATCACTCTCGGTCAGTGATGCAACGGCTGTGCTACTTTTTTTTTTTATTCGCCAGCTTGTTGTCCGCCTAGTGTAAGCCAACTGTACAGCAGTCTACTCTTATACACGACTCATTATTCTGTTATTGCAATACTGCATGGCATACACTTAACAGTGCAGTGGCGTAGCTAGCTTGTGGCTCTTCCTTGCAACGTAAAGGTCGCATAGTATTACATGTCGCTTTTATTAGCATATATACATGTGCTACTTGCAACCTGATAGTACCTCAGCCATCATCCTACGTCAGTTTGACGTAGATTTATTTTGGATTAGCCTACCGTAAGTTGGTATAGGTTTACCGCAGGGACGGGTTTCCTACATCAAACCCAAGTCGGCGCGATGTCGCAACCAGCGGATTTAAATAGGAAAGATGTCATTCCTCCATGCAAACTCGACGTCGGTCCTAAAAGCGTTGGATTTCCATAGGAAGGCTGGCTGGGACTGGACAGCCCCTGTAGTAGTTAGGCAGCCACGAACCAAAATGAAAATTGCGCAGCAAGTGGATTTGTAAGGGCTTTATAGGCCCCATTTTCGCTTGTCGGAGTATATTTTATTGTGTGGGTAGGCTATAGAACAATGCCACTATGGACATACAAATTATCATAACAACAGTAATTATTAACAATCATCGTGGGTATCGAAAATCTAGATCTAGTTCCCCCCCACACACACAAATGGCTACGCCTCTGAAATCCCTGTCTTTAAAAAAAACGGTTATACGGTACAGTGTAATATCACAATCAATGCACAGTTAAGTGCACACAAATGCGCTTGAAAGCAAGCGAGAAAAGCTTTGTGACTCACATGCGAGGCAGATGCAGAGATTTTCTGCAGGAAAAAGCTCGGAATATAAAAAATGTTGCCATATGTGTTTAGAGCCATAAGATGGAATGATTTCGGCTGCTGAACTTCAAGTGGGTTTTCGCTGACAGTTTTGCAGTAATTAAGTGTCTGTTCGCCACCAATTTTAGATCTAGGTGCAAGGTGGATATTGCGCCTCCTCCTCTCTCCCCCCCCTCCCCCCATTGGGAGATGGGCAACAGCTGCTAAATTCGGTGATGAAGAAAAATCTGCATGCCCCCTCCCCTCCCCCAAACGTTGTGACGTTGTGTATTACATCGCTATAATATCAACATACTTCGAGCTATAGGCCTAACTATCGGAACTACTCTCTAGAAACGAGAAATCGTACGCAGCGAGTGTCATTAACAAAACTTTTTTTTTTTTTAAATCACGATCTGTGTTTGATCTGTGTACTCGTGATTGCACTTTGGAATGAGCGATGGGGTGGGGAGTGAGAGAGAATTAGGGACTCCAGTGGACAACTGCCTGAAAACAGTGCAGGGCATACAGCATTCTCAGCAAGAGAAAGCAGGCATTACTGACACTCTTTATAGGAAGGCTATAGGCCTAGGACCTACTAAATATTGGCAAACTTCGTTTATTCGCCCACAAATTGATCGATCCCCTTGCTCCCCCCCCCCATGTCATATAGCGAGCTGCCCCCCCCCCGGCTGTTCCACTGTAAAAATTCTCACCCGGAACCAGGTAGTGTTCGGTTGTTTTACACCTCCCCGTTCCCGGCCCCTTTTATCTTCATGGAGAATCGATTCAGCATGGGCCTAAATCATTCATGCATCACCCAGCCACCTCGCACTGCTTGATAACGCGAGACAGTCAAGAATCACCAGTGTCTTCTTGTCTCCTTACCGCATTCAGCAATTGGTAACATTGGAATCTGAACGTAACTGATAAATTATCGATGTAAGTACGATCGGCCCACAGAGCGATGTGAAAACTTACTACGTCATGATCATGCACACTTGATCTAGGTGACTTTGCATTTTTTCTGCCCTACTAAAATAGGCCTCGGGGTAGATCTGAATAGAAGCGATGCAGGGAAGCCAGTGTGCTAGGTCTACAACTCCTATAAGGCGGAACGAATTCCGTCTTGTTGGCTTCAACCACAAAGGCATAATCATATCAGAGAAGTAGAATAAATTTAAGTGTTCTGCAGTAAATTGTTGGTTCAAATTGTGGATTAAAGGTGCTGTTTAGAATTTACCGTGAACCGTCCTGGAAGTTGGAACAGCTGAAGTTCTCATTCGTGCAAGGAGCTTATACTATACTATAGAGCGGGGTAGTGACGTAACACGTGCCAGGTATATAGTATGGGACCACAGCAGCCACACTTTATCTAGGGCTCAAAAGATCTGTCTCGTATAGTAGGCCTACCAGTACGACTGTGTTGCACACGGTGCGGTCTATCTTTCCAACTGTACAATGCATTTGTTTAGATTTAGTATTTTTTGTGTCTATGTGTGTGCAGGTTTTCGTCTGCAAACGACATGCAGTCAAGATTTATATAATATAATGTAATGTAATGTAATGTAATGTAATATAATAATATAATAATATAATAATATAATATAATATAAATAATATTTTTGCATATACTTTTGATAACCGCACACAGAACGATTTTATTTACTTTTTCTTTGTTCTCTATATATTGTTTAAATATATATATATATATTTAGAACATTTTTATCATCCTAATTTAAGTTTTTAACGTTCCGGGTTTGTGGGTTAGTATCAACATTTTTTTTTGCAATAACTTTCCACAAACTACGATTAAAGTCTATAGTTTCGCCATCAACAATGGTACGCGTTGTTAACAGCGCTCCCTCGAATCTGGGTCGTCCTGTCACCTTGTCGCTCGCAGGGCCGTTGTATTCTATCCTCTTTGGACTAGAATAGATTAAAGTGCGCTGTAGCTACCTTCCTTCAACATCCAGCGGGACTTTCAGTTTCGTTTGCATTCTTGGCAGTGACTGCTTTGTTATTGGCATGAAAAAGCTGCGTACATCTCCACATGAATTCTTCAAATTCAACCTATGATGCAAACTGCGACAGCAATGATGTAGTGATGGATAGCAATTCCATCAATTGGAACGACAGTGCCTTGGTTAGAGCTCGCTAAATCGACACCAACACTCAACAGCCGTGAAATCACACAACAATTTAAGATGTAATACCACCTTCGGTCTCAACTGAGGAAAAGGGGGTGGCTATAGGGTGGAGTAAAAGATTTGTCATTGAGCCTTTTTTAGTCTTTACACAACATGCAGCTCAGTCACGATACACTATCAAGGTAAGTTGCAAATCTTATTCTCATAAGACCATTTTTGGACTAGAAATAGATCTATTTAAGATCTTCATCTATTAGTAAAGAAAAGAAGGAAAAAAAAAGAACTTAGACATCATATTCAGTCCAGCCTGATATTATATGATATCTATTTGGAAATTGCATGAGCTACAATTCTTTCAAGTAAACCCCTAAGCCTAAAGAATCCCGACAATACATGTAAAACTATATTGTTTGTATTTAACTCTACTTCATGCACTTCTGTTATATTTCCTGGCTATCTACAGTATTATAAATTATAATATCATACATGTATTGTGTTTGATATTTTTCAGGTCCTGTTTTTGGCTTGCAGACATTCTGTTGGGCATTTTGGACTACTTGGAGGACTCTCATTTTCTTTTTACTAGACACTACTTGTGTTTTTTAGTACATGTGAATTAATGGAGTAATTCAAATAAAAAGGAAATTTCTGAGTATGTGTATGTTGTGCACATTTCATTGGATTATAATTTAAATTCATGGAACCCAAGGTAAGACTACTTTTGTCACAGTTTTCATATAATACGCCGATTATTCATGATATTTAATTTTATTTAAGGGAAATGAATGTTCTTATTTTTACACACCTTTGTGAATAATAAAAGTACGGTAGTACTACTGGACTAAAATTACTTTGTATGTAATTTTTTTTTCACTTTCCATCTTCACTTTAACCTTGTCAACTTGTGTTTTTGTTGTATGAATGCAACATCTTTTCTGTGTGACATATTATTTATGTGATAAATTTTTAATTTAATTAAATTCTAACACTAAGATAGAGCATTCAAAGACATTTTTTAATTCTTATGTCAGATATACTTAAATGACAGATATGTATGCATACATGTTAATTACAGCCACTCAGTGTCAGCAAATCTATATCTATACTATATATATTTGTGGACTTGGGATTTTTGTGTGCGCCTATCTCAGAAACCACTGACCAGATTGAGGCCAAATTTGGCATGGAATCTTTTTATGATTTATCGGAGGTTCTTAGCCTATTCAGATGTTCGAAACTGTTTGCATTCTACATCTATTTCGAGTCATGGTTCGCCATTTTAAGGTTTCATTATCACTTCCTGCGATGTGTTCACTATCAAACACACTAACCCGTGCGGAAAGCATGCTATTGTACGGGATGCGCAGGGTGTCAACTCACAAAGGCAGAGCAGTAAGACTTAATTAAAAAACTCAAACTAATATTCAAACCGATTTATCCCGGGCAGGGCCGGGGGCCTCAGCTAGTATAGAAATAAAGGTATGGAGTTGCAAATTTTCATAACTCCTCTCATTGTCTATGAATTTTGATGATTTTTTTTGCAAATGAAAGGAAAATGAATGATATAACTTTCTCTCATGTATACTGTGGCCTAAAATGAGAAAATCTTTGAGTAATTGCAAGCTAAAGTTGTACAAAATTTGACAATATTTTTTTGCTAAAAATGGTCAATTTTCAACCCACTAAATTTTCATGAAAATTTCATCAGATTATCTCAAAACTTACATGAATGATGAGGGAATACAAACATCTTTTCAAGTATACATGGATTTATTACGTGGTATTTGTATGCCAAACAACTGAGCTATCTTGGTTTTCCTGAGGTGTCATGTTATATAATTTCCCAGTTCAAGCTGACCAGTTTCTGGGGCACAGTTCCAGACAGGTACCCCAGGAGACTATGGGGAAGGAGTTCCGTACTCGAGCGCCAAAGACCAGAAACTAACTAAAAGAGGGGACTTTTTGATCGGGTTTATACAAAGATTGGGCTAAACCTGTCCTGTGTATCTTTGTAAAGAAAACATGGCTGCGCCTTGTGAACGGTGGGCATCGACTCATTATTTTCTTAATGGATTATGTATTTAGAATTGGTAATTTTTGTTTCATTGCTTTTTTTCCAATGACAATTGGATAAACTAACAAAATTAATAAGTACCGAAAAAATATATAGGGTTTTTTATCAAAAAGTGGCGCTCGAGTAAGGAACTCCTCCCGACTATGGGTTAATTGCGATCAAAAGACGTGAAGAAAACTGAAGAAACAAATACCATATTAGATATGAGATATTAGGTAAGGCCCGGTGCATAGCATGCAATTAGTATAGCCTCTTCGAACCCCTGAGCGTGGCGATACAGCCACAGTGTCTGACACGCTCAGCCCTCTTGTTTGTGTGCACCGCGCGCGAGCCACGCACTCTAGTGTTATTTATAAGCTCCTTGCATTCATGTCAAGATGTCATTCATCGAAATTGTCAACTCTACGCGACAGTTCTTGTGTTCTTCGGTAGGTTGGGGACATTCACAGACAGTTACGATCAGCCATACGCCGTGAACAGTGAGGAAACGTAAAGTTTCGCTGTTTGATGAATATAGATCTAGGCCTAATTCTTTGAACAATGGCTGTACCAAGTTTTGACAGTACGGTACCACTGATCAAGGGACTGATGTCACGGGCTCTGTTCAAGCACCATGCGAATTGTTGCAGAGGTGCCAGAGGGGTATTGTCAAACATGAGTAACAGATCCTCAGAGTCTCATATATTTCATCATCGGCCCGGCCAGTATCAGATTCAGCGGAATTTGAGTTCGACCATTGCAAGCACCCGCCCACAGCCTATACCTGAAGAATCCCGAACCCAAACAGAGCCAAAGGTAAGTTTAGCAACATATTGCATTGTAGACCACCTAGATCTAGTTCTAGATCTAGATTTTTAGATCTAGGCTAGTTCTAGAGTTATAGATCTAGATCTAGTTCTAGATCCAGCCTAGATCATGAATTGTAAAAATCAGTTTTACCCATTTCCACAGACTCAAGTATGTGTAGATCTAACACTTTGTCAAATTTGAAACATGACTTGGAAGATTGGACAAATTCAATTCAGTCATTTGCTAAGTATTTCTCAAGGTGGGATGCACAGTACGCCTCACCACCATTGGGAGCTTGGCAATATTTTTCATGGATTTGGGGCTTCAGATACATGGGCCTACTGTGTACTCATTTTGTCTGACCATGGTGGGGCACATGTTTTGGGGGAAAATTAGGTATTTTTAGCAAGCGGTCAGCTGGTGGGCTAAGTCACGTGACCTAGGGAGCTTGTTGTAAACAAGATAGGGAAGTTCATGTCATTGAGTAGGTAGACCAAACTGCCCCGCTTAAGGGGCGAAATCTGGTTTTGGCATAATTTTAGGCCAGCATTACAAGGATACTTGCTGTGAGTTTTTGTAAAACGGCATGTATCCTACATTAAAATAAAGTTCAATCAAGTCTTCCTCTGTCAAAGTATATTATCTTTTGTATTGTTTAATGGGAAGGACTTCCGAATGCGTTCCATAGCCCGAGTGAAAACAATATAGCTACCCTGGCGGCTTTCCCTGATATGTCAATCTGACTACTGCCCAGACGAACATTGGCCTACGGCCTCGATGATACAAACTGACTAGACCCTCACGTCGTTACATATCAACCTGACAATGCCTAAGCACTTGTCGAGCTATGGAACGTGTTCGGAAGTCCTCCCGTTTAATGTGTGTAACCATGTGTTTTTATTGCTTGAACAAGACACAATCTTGCCATTTTTGCCCTGAGCGGCACATACCGATTTGATCCCCTCATAACAATGGACCGCGGAGCGTTGCGCCGACGTAGCGCACGTGTTTGAAAATAACGCACACAGAAAGCCAGATAAATGAGGTTTATTTCAATGAATTGTTCATCCTATTTTAAGTTGAAATTCCTTTAAAAATTTGTTTTTTGAAAAGTTTGTTGATCGAGAAACTGGCGGAAACTTTAACAGTTCAGGATCAAAATTATAATACGCAAATGAATCTCAGCCTTCGTATTTTCAGGTTGTGCCAAAATTAGACTTAGGTAGGGCATGTTTTGGCACAAAGCGCCGACTGTTTTTATAGACCTGCCCAATGCTTAATTTCATCACCTTTTTCTGACACTCAGTGCTAAGTCAATGGCGACGCGGTTGACCTAATTTTCAATGGAAAAAAAAACAAACATTATTTTTGTCTCCCTTGTTCACACAAAATTGACGTCAGATGACGTTTGATGACTATAAAAAGTAAAATGAGATGCTTGTAAAGTTGTACCCCTGGAAAACAATTGAGTGTAATGTACACCCCCTTGACTTGGAAACTGATAATTTTCAATGCTGTGACTCAATAAACTGTCATTTTATGGGTAGTCAATATTGGACTATTGTGCAATCTGCAAAACGTAGCAGATTTGAGGTGTTTTTTTCACTTTTGAAAATGCTATAACTTTCAAACCCTTTAAGCCAGAATGACAGATTTGGTATCAAAATTCTTAGAAAAGCAAGCTCCATCAGATTAGAGAATAACTGGTGAGTTGTGATAAAAAATCGGATTGGACTACCTACATTGAGTGACTCTCCACTTCAAATTGAAGATTTTTCTTTCGCCAATGTAATTGATTATTGTACTTTATTGAATGTACAACACAAATGTAACAATAACTACCGTCATGAAATGAAGCAGGGGCGCCTTTTGTTTTGTGACCGTTTTGTAACGGACATCAGATTCCTCTACGACACAACGCAGGGTGTCTTCACGATAGCCGGTAAAGTGAAAGCTGAGATGAAGAAACGGGAGGCCTACACTACGGCGTCACCGTGTGGATAGACAACAACAACACGGTAAGTATTCCTAATACAGCTGTTGAAATTGATTTCTTCGTATCTAACCTGGGCCTAGGCCTCAGCCTAAGGGCCAAATGACATTGAATTGTACAGTTGAACAGGCACAACTCGTACTCCTTATATCATGCTACTCATTCCATCATCTTTGATGTAATCAAAGGTTTCGGGCAACACGTGAGCCTGGTCTAGTTACTGCCGTCCAGTTTGCTTTGTTAAAATTCTAGACTACTTTGAAGTTTGATTTGCACTTGCAGCAGAAAAAGTGGTTCCACAAATCCGTGTCTTTGTTCAGGGAGTGTGTAAAGAATACTAAGGAGAACATTTGGGACCCAAATTTTTGTTCACAGATTATGAGATACAGTGATTTTGGTTTAAACGTCTTCCAAGTTTTTCAATTTTGTGCTCAACTGTATTCAGAGAATATGGGGTGGGAATGGTCACAGATTGAGATCTATTCCAAAGGTCTTGTTGTGCCTGTACTTAGGCATGGTGAGCTGTTGTATTTAAATGTGAGAGAAAAGGGCCTTATTCCAACCCCTGACTATAACCTTAAAGCATACAGAGATGCAGCCAAGAGTGCACTTTACATAGGAGCCCATGGCTCACTTTCATAAGAGGTTGTCATTAATGTGCTTTAACACTTAAACTGCCTACTTTGACGACCATCGAATTTCTGATAGTGCTCCACCACACCTATTTTGACAATCGTCGAATCTAAGGGGTGTGTTATATTGCATATAAAACGGCCATCAAATTCCATATGCATCGATAGAAGGCATCTAAACAAGGTGTATGTACAGCGCCTACAGGAAGTAGGGAGTGAATTTTGATGCCATCCAGCCTCTTCTACTTTCATTTGCGGACTTCAGTTGAACAATTTGTGAAAGTTGTTGACAGTGTTTGTCAATCGTGATGATTCAGATTCTGACAGAGAAAGAGTATCAGATAGTGATGATTCATTGGTCTAGTTCATCTGAATCAGAGAATGACATGGGTGACGAGGCAGGGCCATCGACTAATGCAGGTGTTAGACCTGATTGAGTTAGACCTAGATTTAGGCCTCAACGAGGTGGGCTTGGTCGATCAGCTGATGATCAGAGATGTAGGTACACTTGGGAACTATTAGATGAAGATGAAGAATTTGAACTGGATTCTCAGTGGCTATCAGAATTTACTAACAGAAGAGATGTCCTTGTAGACACAGCTAACTTTAGTGCAGTAGATAGCAATTGTGTGTCTGTTGCCCCAACACCTCAGCTTGATGAGAGACTAGCCAGCCGTCACATTTTGCTTAGGTATGAAGCAAAGAACTACAAACCTTGTTCTGCATTGTTTGTAAAAGTGTCAAAAAAAGAACACAAACCAGAGACTATTATTACTATTGTCCTGCAAGCAACACCTCCCCCTGCCGGGAGTACTGTTTTGAGACATATCACACAGTGGACAACTATGCCGCTGCTCGCCGCAGAAGGTTGCAGCAGCAGCAAACAAACAACTAAAAGTAAAACACAACAGAAAGACTGGACAACAACCAGAAGAAAACTATCAACATTTAGACGCAAGTCTGTATTCACAAAAACAAGTTACAGGTTACAGCGCAGTTGAAATAACAAGCTAACAACTGTTGTCATTGAATGTTTTATTTGCTTTATTTCTCATTATTTTTCAGTTGTATGCCATGGCATGACTTATTCATACTAATGCTCCGCATGACTCGTAAACATACAGAGATACCTTCCACATACACAATTCATCTACTCCACACTATAATTGGGCATTCAGTCACTCCTTAGGTCATAATAGATGGAAATTATTGAGAATACACTACTTTTTCTAAAAATACAACATTCAAGATGGCTGCCACAGGTCATGTGACCCTAATTTGCATATTTGCAAATTTGCAATATTTTTACAAACTACGATATGTTCAGAGTATGTGGTGAAAATTCGACCAGCCTCCAGCTCCACTCTATGACTTTTTATGAATTCTTCAAGTCCACACCCCTTTTACTTCAGACATCAAACTTAAAATTTGAGCGGTATTCAGCACAATTTTCAATAAAAACGCATAGTAGACAGTTTAAGAGTTAATAAGGGTGAGTCACATTTGAAATCCACACCCATTTTAGACATAAAACCTAAAATTTCAGAGGCATTCAGCACATTTTTCACTATAACGCATAGTAGGCACCTTAAGTGTTAATATGGGTGAGTCACATCTGAAATCCTTGCCTGGTAGTTAATAAACTGCCTAATGAAAGAATGAAGATCAGTCATGCTGGCTTACCTACTGATATTTCTGACACCTTTTATGAGGCTGTACTTTGGCATAGTGAGCAGTTGTTGTATTTAAATGTGAGAGAAAAATTTAAAAAGGGCTATATTCCAACTCCTGACTATAACCTTAAAGCATACAGAGATGGAGTTTAGAGTGCACTTTACATAGGAGCCCATGGCTTACTTTCACAAGGGGGTTGTCATTAATGTGCTTTAAATAAGGGTGAGTCACATTTGAAATCCCTGCCTGGTACATGTAGTTAATAAACTGCCTAATGAAAGGATGAAGATCAGTCATGCTGGCTTACATGTATTGATGTTTCTGACAGCTATTATCATATTATGAGGCATACCCTCACTCTTTGTCTATAACCTATTTTATGGTTAAAAACAAAAGAGGCTGTAGCAGCAAACTTTTTGCACCTGTTTGTTCAAATGTGAAATCCATGCCGCACAGGTCATTACCACAAATGACTGTGTAGAATTGTCTTATCTTGTATAATGTATGCAAAAAACCCCAACAAAAACAAACCCACCCACATTTAGATTTTGAAGTGCATTAAAAAAATCAAAAGTAATGCCTATATTAGATAGGTCTGGATCTATGCATGAGCTAAAGGCAAAATACAATTCACCATTAGGCCTTCTTTTATATGACGATATGGTATTTTGCCTAAAATGTAAGAAGATCAATTTTGTAATACAAATGTCACTGGGTAGTCCTGAGTGGTAAATTTTGTCAGACCATTTTCTTAAATTTATACTGTTTTGCAGGTCCCTGATGCGGAGTGTAAATGCCCTGGTGGGAAGCAACCTGCATGCTGCAAACATGTTTTTGGACATCTGGCAGCCATTGAAGACTGCACTGTTCAAATCTCCAACAGAAAAGGTGCAACAGTGGCACCAGCTAAAGCCTGCTCTGGTTCGAGCTCAGAAGGTGTCACTGTCAGATGTTTACAGGGTTAGAACCAGGCCACTAAAAAATTTCCGGAATTTTTTCCGGCAAGCACTTGTCACGCCCGAATGTAAAAAATGACCCAACAATCTATATTTATATAAAGGCATGTTGGTAATACCGTCAGGAATCTGTCCTAGAGATATAGGCTATATGATAAGTATGATTGACATGAGGTGCTATCTTGATCCCAAGTCATTTCTCAAGTTTGTCTCTTAAGACCACACTATCCTGGATCTAGTTAGGTCACACTGCAAAGTTTACATTTACATGCTAACCAAAACCACATCTATAGCCTATTATCGGTGACTTTATCCAAATATTAATTGTTTAACTAATCCCCACCCAATGCAAGGTAGATCTAACGTTGTTTGGTAATCCCCCTACCCTTTTTTTCTTCTAACAAACTGTCAAACCAGAGATCAGATATAAAATTCACAGCATCACTTGGGGCAATACCAATGTGTGATTTATTTGTGCTGTGAATTTTGTATGTTTGCTGAAGTTCTGGTTTGGATGGTTTCTGTACAAAGGATTCAGTACAATCTATTATAACATGGCATGATGGATAAAACATTTTGAAGTGCATGGGCATGAATGATTGTATGGTACTGTATGTTTTGAGGGCCAAATAGGGACTGTTCTGCCTTTGTAGTACACTGCATCAGTGCAGTCATTGAGATGTCTTGAGACAGTCCCTGTGCTCACATCAAACAATAGAGCAAGCATACTTTCACTCAAACCTTGTCGAAGTCTTTTGAGTGTCATAAATAAAACATTCAGTGGAGAGAATGCAGCATTCTGGGCATTAGACAGGACTAAAGTCTGTAAATTGAAAAAGGCAAAAATTGTTTTCACAGTAGATGGAGTAAATTCTGTTGCTCGCTTCATACAGTACACCTCGAATCCAACGAACTCGGACTCAAAGAACACCTTGCATTCAACGAACAGAGAAAAATCCACATTTTTTCCCCTTCACTGACTTTATTAAATATCTTTTATCAAACGAACTAATCTCAGACCCACCCTCGGTTCCAACGAACCAGAAGTGTAGGCAAGCTCACAATAAATTGCTTGTCTCCCTAGAAATCTAGTTGAAATTCGAAATTCAAAAGGCCTGCTGTCGGCTGACAAAAAATAAATAAGTGTACGGTAGGCTAGATTATGCCATGTAATAGGGGTAGGGCAAGGTGTGGACACAGAGAGAGAGAGAGGGGAGGGGGAAGGGATGGCAGCCGTCGAACAGCCGACGTGTGGGAGAACATGATATGGGATCAAAGAGACAACGCCGCCGGAACTTGAATAGTGGGTGGGAAGGGTAAAGAGTGGTTGTAGGCCTATAGACAAGCAATACGGGGCAGAGGGAAGGTTCTGGATAGAGGGGGGGGGGGGGATTGGCTTGTGTAGAATTGGCTCCAACGAACCTTGCATCCAACGAACTTTTAAAAATGACAACTAGTAGGTTGAGTCTGAGTTCTACTGTATCATCTGATGACAAACTGTCAAAACTAAAATGTCTAGCGTTTCACTTTTCCTTCCAAAATGTCCTTGGGAGTTGCAAACTGTGAGATCTTGGCCTGCAGTTCCTCTTGTGCTGTATACATCTTGTCAATCAATATCAAGACAAGTTAGATCTGACTGAGTTTCTTGAGTAGATGTTTTGGCCTCAGGGGTAACAACTGAGGCACCAAATTCATATGAAGTTCGCTTTCTCTTCTCACCATCTGGGGCCTTGTGGCTGAATTTAGAAGGTACTGCTGTGCTCTTCAAGAGCTGCATGTCTGAAACAAAAGACAAGTTAACAATGTATTAGTTACAATCTTTGGTATTGTCATGTAGTGGATAATGTGCTCATAAAGTTTCAATGGTGATTAACCTCAGTTTCATGTGCTACTTTAGTTTATGCTGGACTGTTTTTAAAATAGAATGACAGTTGCTATGATGAAATTACGAATCTCTTGATTTTAATATTTTAAACCATGAATGAAACATTGATACTGCAAATGTAATGCAGTGTTTGTGCAAGTAAGACACCATATAACGTTAGAACAGTTAGATATGGAGTTACCGTATGCACTCTTTGCCAAAACCTTTTACTTTGATGTTCGTAAGGCTTGTTTAAAGTGTGTTGTACAGTTATAGAACATGATTCATGAATTACATGTATTACCCAATGTTTGGTATGTTGTGTAATGTATATGTACATGCAGTAATAACGAATCATTTGTTAAAAGACTATATCAATGCTTTACCCAAATTTATTATTTTAGCTCAGAGGCTTTCAAAGTTATACATGGCATTTTCAAAGGTGAAAAAACACCTCAAATTTGCTACCTTTTGCAAACTGAATGACAGTCCAATTTTGACCATCGATAAATGACAGTTTACTGAGTCACAGCGTTGAAAATTTTCAGTTTCAGTACAAATATATGAGTATCCCAATATAATCATCAAACTTCACCCAAAGTCAATTGTTTGTGAATTTTTTTTACAATGGAGACAAAAAGTATGATTTTTTTTTCAAATTGAATAGGGTGTCAACTTTGTGTTCTGCCACTGACTCATCACTGAACATCAGACAAAGGTAGCTAAATCATGCATAGGGTGGGTCTATAGAAACAGTCGATGCTTCGCACCAAAACATGCTTCATGTTTGATTTTGCATACCTTTAGTACCAAGGCTGAGGTTCATTTGTGTATGGATCATTTTGATCCTGGTCTATTATTGTTTCCATCAGTTTCTCGGACAAGAAACTTTTCAACTAATGATTTTCAAAGGAATTTCAACTGTTTTCAAAATGGCGAAAAATACATTGCAAGAATTATTATTTGGCCATTTCTGTGAGTAATTTTCAAACATGCACTACTCTGAGATCCTATTGTTTTTGTTATGAGGGTGTCAGCATGGCTGCGAGGGAAAACGGCAAGACGTTATCTTGTTCAAGCAATGAAAAGACATACACATCTACCTGCGTTAAACCCAAGACCCACTATACCAAGACGGTGCAATTCAAGCACTTCCGTCCGCCGAGCCAGGAGTTTCTAAAAATAGTCCGGCGCGTACAATTGTAAACACAGGCATGCGGTTCGTCGTACGTGTTAATCGAGGAAACCAGTGAAGAATCAAAATTAACACTTTGCAAGGCTGTTTGCCGTCTTGAAGTTTATGTCTATTATAGTAAATTGGACTTCAGACATACACCTTTGCACTCCTCATACAGTCCCAATATTTTTGTGTTTGGACTAATGCATGTGTGCTATGGAGATCATCAGCTGTGTGTTTGTGTTTGTGAAGAGGGAGGGGCGTAAAAATCTAATTGCTAATTCAACTTTCGGTATAAGGGCATCGTCTTTTTGTTTGTTTGAGGAAGCCGTAAAACGGCATCGATCAAATACTGATAAACGTTCTTAAATCTAAGGAATCCCATACGTACAATCAATAATTATGTGAATGCACTTTTCCACTTGATCATCCCGAATTTCTTTTAAAGGAAGTGTTTTGCTGTTGTTGTTTCTTTCTTTCTTTCTTTCTTTCCTTTTTCCTTATGTATAGAAATTCAATCAGAAATAGTGCCCCAAAACAGAAAATTTCAGGAAAGAAAGTTGGAAAACTGAAGAAGCTGCAACATGAGTAACACTTTTTCAACGTTCATTATCATCAGAATACTGGGGTTGGATTTTGTTGACATTTTGTTGATTTTTGAATCCCCCATATGGTCACTTTTCCTGCTTCATTACCCCTTTTCTGCTACCCTGGTTATCTCTACACTTTTTTCATAAAATTAGATAAATAATGGCCCATCTGCTCTCTTTTTCCTACTTCATTCCTCTTGTTCCGCTACCCTGGTTATCCCTACACTTTTTCATAAGATTAGAAGATGTACCGGTACAGTTCCCCTTTGGTTTTATGTATGTAAGAACCTCATTCAAAGTTTGCAGTTTATACTCATTTATTTGCTTTAATCATTAAATTAATTCTTTGAATAGATGCTCTATTGTACAGTTCTTGGTAGTCTTGGTAGTCTATTAACCTCATCTCATCCAATGGGACATAAAGAAAATAATTATCACTGTTTACTTCATGCCACCATTAAATCTTTGCTAAACGAGCCATGACTGGGCACACCATACACGCTGGGTCAGTCTAGCAGACAACGCACGCGGTGGAACTCTTCGCCTTTGTATTTAACGATCGATTGTACCGTCTTGGTATAGTGGGTCTTGGGTTAAACAATGCAAAAGATAGTATATTTTGACAGAGGAAGAATTGAACTTTATTCTAAGGTATATGATGTTATAAACACACAGCCCCAGTAGCCTTGTTGACCTTAAAATATGCCAAAAACTGGATTTTGCTCCTCTTGCAAGGCAGTCTGGATTACCATTTTGACTGATGGAATGAAACAAAAAAGAAATTAGATCAAGATTTAGATCCGTTATTTTGTTTATATTTTAGGTTATTTCATTTTTTCAATTGAAGTGGCAGATCATCATACTATAATAATTACAATATTGTAATAATTTCAGCCATTGTATTTCTGCACTGAGCCAATCACTTTTCACCGTTTGAGTGGGAAAAGAACCATCCATAAAGTATGTATGCTTGATTTGAGCAGTTTGAATGCTGATACATTTTTTCTTGTTTCGTATACAGACAGATCTTCAACAGAAAGTGAAAGTAAAGGCAGCCTCCTTTGACCGTCCATTTTCTGATTTCCTGACTGACACATTTGGCAGACAACACAGATATTTACGCATTTCACTAACAGAAAGATGCAACCTTCGATGTGAGTTCATGTTCTTAACTGTAATGAAAAAAAGCTGTAGTATTCAATTCAAAGGACGATGATGATAGCAATGAGTTAAAACAAAGATCACCCACTGTTACTATAAATGAAAGCCTCATTACCATATGCTGTAATCACATGATGCGAAAGAAATTGCATATATTGAATCCTAGGTGTTTGCAAGGAGTTTCCATTTATACTTCTTTAAATGAGATATTTGATCAGGAGATCTGCCGAATTATTTTAATTTTTTACTTTGTGAACTTCGTGTTTTCAGATTTCATGTTGTCTTGTCCAACAAAGTTTGTTCAGTGAATGTAGAATTTTACGTATTTGCCTTTTTTCATTTCTTTTGAACAGTTGGGGGGTTAGAAATGAATATTTGTACATAAAAGAGTAAAGAAAGAGACAGTGGGTTAATTGTTCAAGTTCTAAGCATTATTCAACATGCAAAATGTCTTCTATTTCTAATTCTTACAGAATTTTACCTGTATAAGTTAATGTATTGTTTTGTTTTTACATGAGACTTTTCACCATATTTTTTATCACCCTTTCTCCCTTTTTTTTTTTGGCCGCAATTTAATCTGTCCTAAAGTGCTCCAGTTATCCCAGTATATAATTTAGATAGACATGGAAATTACAAAATACTGGGGCAATGTGCCTTCGAAAGTGTGAAAGCTCATCACCTCAGTCTGTCTTGTAATACTTGTAGTGCCTCCCCCTCATCTCTCCCCCCCCCCCCCCCCCAAAAAAAAACCACTGGCAGGTGCTGCACTGTGGCGACGACGTACCTGCTCCAGTTGCAACTGGCAAATTTCCCAATTGGGATTAAAGTAGTATACAAATATAAAAATACAACTACAAATAGATTTGTGAACGTCATTTTTCAGACGAGCACTTCACATGAGTTTTTTGCCTTCTTCTCTAGGTCAGTACTGCATGCCAGAGGAAGGTGTAACTCTTCAACCAAAAGACAATATTCTAACAAGAGAAGAAGTCATCCGTTTGGGCGGGCTGTTTGTGTCAGAAGGAATCACAAAGATCAGACTCACAGGAGGAGAACCTTTGGTTCGCCCAGATCTTCTGCAGATTATAGGTGAATTCAGATTAAAAATTTTATAATGTTTAAAGTTAGTTAACCCTTTGAGCCCTGATCTCCTGGCCCTAATTTGACCCTATACCTGAGCTCCTGAGTGTTTGTGTTGAAAACCAGGGATTGGTTAATAAAAAGGTCATGACAAGAAATATATGGCAGATAATTTTGATTTGTGTCCAACTCATCATCCTCTAGCTCACTTTCTAAATCACTGATTGGATAGTCCTCATCATTTTCCGCATAACAGCCTTTCCGCAGTCCATAAAACAAAGCGCATCTCCACACCGTTTTACCGGTGGTACGTCATATAGCTACCTTCGGTTCCCACCGGTATACCAGTGCTACGGCCTCAAAGGGTTAAACGGGTCAGCAGAAACTCAAAAAAGATATAATTATAAAGCTAGGCTTAGTAATTTAAACTTGCATGAGTATGGAATAGGCGGGTTTTAATGTAAAGCCAAGAGGAAAGCCATTTGTGTCACACTGAATTTCGTGCATTTTATCAGATTGTTCTTGGCTCTTTGACATAAATTGTTTGCTTCAGTTTTGATGACAGTGACAACTTCATTAACTGACACAGTTTTGGTTTGTGTGAGAGACTTAATGTACCACCCAGGCCCAAATGTAAGAAGCTTAGGAATCTTTTCCTACCAAACAGACAAGATCATTTTTATATAAAAAGATATAAACTTTTTCGAATCAGATTTCACATGGGAGTAGTTTTTTTGTTTTTGTTTGTTGGATTGTCAAAAAAAAAGTTCATTTGTATAAATTATTACCTCTATCCTGCTTTGCCCGGTACTGTTCCGAGCGGTCTGATATCACTGTACTGCCATGTGCCTGGGAACTGTTCCAGGCCTAGTTCTTATGCATTTCTTGAATGATCCCATGGAAATTATTCCCGAATTATGATTTCTTTTTCAGTATTTTTTAGTTAGTTGCCCTACTTACTTGTCATTTGCGTGTATTTTGAAAGCATGGGATTTATGGCGTGTAATTTTTGAGATTTGCTTGTTTCGTCCCCTTTTGCACCCGGTATATGAGCGGAAATCTGTGTGGCAGGCAAAGGGTTAGTCGTAGTTTGGGGGAGCAGTATTTCCTATTTTCTCATAAAATAAACAGATCAGTATTAGTACACGGAGAATTTGAGTAAATTAATTCACCAGTTTGCCCCATTATCAGTACTTATCAGAGTTTGAGAGTAGCATAATGCTGTAGCGTGCCACTTTATATCTATACGTCTCCACTTTTCTTCTTTAGAGGGCCTGAATGAATTGAGAGGCAAAGGGTTGAAACATATTGGCATCACTACAAATGCTGTGACCTTGTCCAGGCGACTACCTAGTCTGAAAGCTGCTGGCCTCGATCAGATCAACATGAGCTTGGATAGCCTTGTCCCTGCCAAGTTTGAGTTTATCACCAGACGAAATGGTTTTGATAAAGTAATGAAGAGCATAGATAAGGCGTTGGAATTGGGATATGATCCACTGAAGGTAGAATGTTTTATATAGCATTATTGTTTTAACAGTTAGTGTTCACATGTTACCAGTTTTACCACAGTTTCAAATGTGTAGATCACAGAGTACACTATGAAAAAAAGCTGTTGTGGGGTAGTAATTTATCGTTAACCTTGATGATTAAAATGGCTAAATGCACAAATGGAGATGGGAATGGAAGTCTGGTGTAGAATTGTGGAAAGACACCAGTTTCATCTGGGCCTTGATGCTGCACTGTGGCAAGCATTATAAAATGGCCCAAAGAAACCAGTTTCTGTTCATTTCTCCAACACTCATTCTGTAAACTAATTGAAGCAGTTTATTCTGCACTGTGCTTAAGTCATGAAAAGCTAATATTGAGATACCAATAAAGAAAAAGTAAAAGGTTTCCCTGAATGTTGTGACTGAATGAAAACTTCAGCCCTTTCACTCTAATAATGACAGTGGTAGGTTAATGTGTTTTTGGCAGTAAACTTGCTGATCTCTGTGCCAAACTATACTGTTTATTTTGGAATCCAGGTGATTTAGACTTGTTATAGAATTAATCCCTTCAATTATGCAGTTCTTTGTGTCACAAAATTACAAACTTCACAATTGCCCCAGTATTTTTTCATACCATGCTGGAACACTATCATTCAGACTTTCTTTGTTTACCGATGATTCTTGAGCGGCAATTTGTTAACTACTATTTCATCTGCACATGTCATGGTCAAACTCTTTCAGGTGAAGAAGGAACAGAATTCATTCCAAGGCAAACATCCATATTGTTTTTCCCTTTAATAAGGATTACAGTCTGTCGGCTAAGCTGAGTCTTTCCCCTCAAAAATGCAGATAAAGATACTTTGCAGTTTCTGAGATGCACAGCATCAGCATTTACTTATCTATTTTTTTAATATTGAATCTGCCACTTGTGTCACCCCGTAAAAAGCTGTTACCTTTAATGAGCTCGTTATGTCCAAATTGTGTCATTATGTTTTCATTTTTTGGCCATATTTTATGTTGCAGATCAATTGTGTTGTGATGCGAGGAATGAATGAAGATGAAGTCTGTGATTTTGTTGCATTTACAGAGAAAATGGTAAGACATTGTGCAATGAATTAATTCTAGGAGACTTACTGCATTTCATATCTTAGAAATTTCTAATTAGAGTGCTAGCTTGTTTTTTTTTTTCTCAGTCTTACAATCTCTGGGTAGAATACAAAATTTTCATAAGTGTGGGAATTTAACTAAATGTTTGATTCAGCTTTGAGTGTTTGAGCTAGTTTTTCACAGTAATGCGTCTCAGTACACGTGAGTCAATTGTGCTTCTTCAAAAGCAGAGAAAGGGGTGTTTTGATGCAAGGGTATAGATTTTTTAGAAAATTTCACAGAATTGACATTTATATGCAGGATACCATAACTTTATGAGGACAGAAAGAGACAGAATTCAGCATTTTTCATTCTTTTTTATAGAGGCAACATTGTCTTGTCTGCCATTAAAATTGTGAAGACACTGTTTTATGAATTGCATTGTCTAGGCATGCAAGTATGTACTGAATTGTTCAAATGTATTTTGATGCTGTTATCTGGAGACCCCCTACTTTGAAACTTTCAAAATTTGTTTCTGGGATTATGTAATGTTGGTGTTGACAATCTTTGGCCCACAGTTGATTTTAACCCTCGTCCCGCGTTGAGTGAACTCGTCCACGTAACGCCCCATGCAGGGATAGCCAGTGGCCAGTCAGCCGATCGTTCGCGTGTTGCCGATAATCTCGGCAGTCGGGTCAATCGGGTCCTTGTGAACACGTGTATCACGTTTACTTCAGGACGCAATAACAACAAAAGTGGTGGATAAATCGTAAGGGACCCCTATAATATTTGGATAAAGTACTTGTGATGGTATGCAGTAGGTTTTATTGTGAAATGGAAGGCCCCAAATCAAGAATTTTCTGCATTTACATGCCGTTTAACACGTTTTATCATTTTCCGAAGACCTCTGCGCTTTTTCTGGCCCTATGTCAGGCCATTCAGGTGAACAAATGATTTTTTAAGCCATTCGCTTAATTTACTAACCACATGAATCGTGACATTGCCTTCTCCCTCCTCTACTATGTAAAGCGTCCACTTACTATAATGTTAGTTTTCGCGAGAGATTTGATTTCCAGTTCCAGGTCGTAGAGCACATACATGTACTGAAAAGCGGTTTAATCAAAGGAACACAATATCTCTCTAATTACCACATCAAATAAAGACAACGACCAACAACAAAGTCGGTCATTTTCTCCCAGTTTTCTCTGATGAAAAACCTACTGACAGACGCCCTTATGCAGCATGCCCTAATATTACATCGGAATTCATAATTACAGACGTAGAACGGTGTCTCAAATACGCACATGGCCCCTTTCTTCTCATTTCACATGTAGACGACAACCAGCATCAAAGTAAAAGTTTCCCCAAGATTTTCCCCAGTTCAAACTTCAGACCGTCAGTACTATTACACGAGTATGACGAATAGTTGCGAATAGTTGCATCGTAATAAACGCAATCGGACGATACCATTTTGTTAGATATACATGTAGTAGGGGTGACAGGATAGATAAACACGTGAAAATAGTGTGGAAAAAAAAACATGAAAAAAAACGACGACGACAGCCTTGGCAACCGAATTAACAAAGCGCGAGGCGCACCGTTGCTATACAAAAATGTGGCCTCTGGCAGGACCCGTGGTTAAGCGTGTCGGACAAAATAATGGCCTCCCGTGTCTCGCGTGTTGCACGGGGAGGCCAATATAGTAGCCTCCCGCAGGACTAGGGTTAAAATTCTAAACTCTGATGCATGTAGAATTGCTTGATGTCCTATGCCATAGGAAGGCACATCCCATAATAGATCATGGACATTTTCCCTTTGTGTAGGACATCTAATGGGATGCATCATGCAGTGGTTAATGAATGAAAGAAGAAAATCAAACAGTTAATTTAACTGAATCTGGATAATTGTTTTGATTAATACTTTTCAGCCTGTGGATATACGGTTCATTGAGTACATGCCATTTGGTGGAAACAAGTGGAACACCAAGAAATTTGTGTCATACCAAGAAATGCTACATATGATTCATGAAAAATGGCCAACTTTCCAGAAGCTGACAGATGGGGCTAATGACACATCTAAGGTGAGATATGAGCATGAAGACACAAGTTCAGCTGATTTTGAGGACTTCGTTTTGACTGTACTTTTACCATGGGCCAGCCTAGATAGGTGGTGGCTCCAGATTTTACTTAAGTTATTTATAAAAAAAACAAAATGTTTTTCATCCTCATACATTATCCATGACTTGGCATATTGTCATTTTTCCTGTTATTTATCTAACATGCAGCCCATTCAGATCAGTAGTCTTTTTTTTTCATTGATTTTTTTCATACCTTACATCGCTCCTGTCAGGGTGGCATGGTTTTTCTATGAAAAAGTAATAATAATAACAATAATAAACACAACATTAAAGATCGCTTGATACTATGATACAAGCTCTAAGTGCTTCATAAAACTCACAATCAGTTCACAAATACAAGAATGTACAAAAGATACATGAAACTGAATAAATATTCCATTCAAAATTTGTAGCCACTGAAAGTGGACAAAACTAACTTTCAATGTCTCTGAGCAGGTGATGATACAAAAGCTGTGATTAAAACTTTCTGAGCAAATGAAGTAAACAAAAGAAAAGTGGAAAACTTGATGGAAAATGAAAGTGAGAAAAAAGAACCTAAAATCTTGATAGTTTGTAAATGAGGTAGGAGGAGGTAGAGGAAGAAGAAGAGTGTCTTTTAAGTGAACTGTGACATTTTTCCATTGCAGGCTTACAAAGTACCAGGTTTTGCAGGTCAGGTTGGATTCATAACTTCTATGAGTCATCATTTCTGTGGGACTTGTAACAGATTGAGGATTACAGCTGATGGTAATCTAAAAGTGAGTTCAGTATTTTATCATGATTTTCTCAATGCTATCATCCTTTCATCCTTTCATCATTTCATGACTTCATAACAGAATTACATGTGATGGGGTAATCTGAAATGAACAGCTGTTTTTTATTATTTTCATTCGAGTTTGTAATTACAGTCAATTACGCTTGAGTTGATGTCGTCGGGGGATTAATAAAAGGATCAACACATCCGTTGTTCAACTCGTCCGTCGCCGGCCCGATGTCAGGGGATATAACCATTATTAACTTTACATTTAAAGGCGATTAACACACTACCGCTGTGCGAGAAGTTTTTATCTAATCGGTATGAAACCATTCCCTGCTATACCTTATCATGCTTGATAGTGAATTAACCAACGAAACCTTTGTCTCTAAGTCTGTAACCGATGATCTGACTTTTGATACTGACAGCTGTAATTTTCTTGAGAACGAAGCATGATAACTAGCCACGCCCCCAAGCGCTAAACAATGGTTTCATCCAGATTAGCACATACATGTATTAATGAACCAACGTGGGCATTTGGGGCGAAGGTCATTTCAAAGCTTGTTTCTGATTGGTTCTTAGATACAGACAACTCTAGATGATAGTCAGCTTAGGAGAAAATGAGATAATATTGCAGATGTGTTGAGCAACAATTCGCATGCCTTTGCTACAACTTTTGACAGTGTGGGGAGAGCCTTTGAAAGCTTAGTCTTTGTGATACCGATACCGACCTGTGGTTCACTGGCGTGGGCTGCCAATCAAAACACAGGCATGCAGCTGGCTTGACCACGGGCCTCTAGACCTGCTCTGGACTGGACTTAGGGACTAGCCTATCGGCATTCCCTTGCGTTGGGTTGGGCGGTGGTATATTTGAAGTATGCATTGGGAGAAGGGCTGAGAGGGAGGGGCATTGTCCATGACACTGTGTGTATGTAGTCATAGGCACTCACGTGGACCCACTACCTGCGTGACTGTGCGTGAAAACAAATAGAGACCTTGGAGCAGGGAAACTGTGTGGAGAGGACGAGATTAGCCTAACCTATCAGGGTGCTGTATTTTATACTTTGCTTCACCAACGGGGGAGTGTCGGAGTCAGATAGTTGAAGTGCCGACTCAATTTCATTGGTCAGATAAGCGAGATCGGTTTGGGATTCAATAATTGGAATAAGAGTTAGGACAGGAAATCAAAGTCAACACAGGCGTTGCGACGTTTGAGTTGAAGTCAACACAACTGTTGTATTTTGATATGAAATATAAAGTAACGGTGCCGGTTCCACCAAAAAAGATAAGCTCAAGAGAAGCTCAACTCGTGCGAGTACAACTCAAGTGAAGTCCACTGTATCACTTTTGTCATGGGAATTTATCAGAAATATGCAACATATTTTCATTACTCCCATTTTCATCAACATCAGTATTGATGGTAACATATGTTAGGTAAATGTTATCAACCTGTAGAGTGGCTTAATGGCAGGCTATTTTCATGTATTTGTTTTCATTAGTTTTTGTATCATTAAGTCAAAATGTGGAATAAGCCTCTCACTCATCATCAAGCTTTAAAGTGATAGAAATTGTGATTTATCTCTTTTTGTTGTAAGAGTGTCTTTCCTTCAAAATGACCTACCTAAAATATTTAGTCTTTGCCTATTATTGATGACAATTCTGAATTTCTGGTCAGAAAAACGTTGAGGGTTTTGTTGCTGTTAGTAATTTAAAAAAACTTATCCTTTATTGTGGTTTTTTGCCCGTCATGCATATGTTCAGAAGTTTGTATAGAAAGAGACCACTGAAGGTTTTGTTGGGAATGCAGCAGATGTAAATGGTATAATAAACAGGACCCTGAAAGTTGGTGGAGAGCATAGAATCTGACTGTTGTCACTGTTATATGTGGATATTGCAGTTATTCACAGACTGCTTACATATGATCTGTCCATCAATTATCTGAATTTGCCATAGCAAAACAGACAGTGCAAGATCATAATATGAACTACATTTTCAAGAGTAATTTATTTTTCGGGCATTGGTTGACATCAAAGAATGTTAAGAATCAATGCTTAAGCAAAACAAAATTGGCCAGTTGTTACTCTGTCTTGTCAGATTAGTGTACATTATCTGTATGAAGTATGGTATACATTTTAAATTTCCCACTAAAGTGTAAAGTGTTGTGAGAAACCTGAAAGAAAGCTGAAAATGTCTGATTTTGCATGGCATGTTAGGTTTGTCTCCATGGCAATGCTGAGGTTTCACTGAGAGATGTCATGAGACAGAGCAGTGGAGATGAAGAGTTACTGGAAGTGATTGGAGCAGCTGTCAAAAGAAAGAAGAAACAACATGCAGGTCAGTATAACTAGGTATAACTCTCTGCGGAACTAGACAATCCAAAACTGTGGATATTGGAGATTTGGCATTTGTGGTGATAAAAAATACCACTTGTATCATATCGGTGTTTTTTGTTTTTTTTGCTATCTCTTTGTAATTTGTGCCTTAATTTTTTCATTATTTTTGGAGAACTAAATAGATTTTTCTTTTCATGTTGCATTTCAAAGTAAGTGTTTGTGTCAGGGATGTATTCCATCACCTGTGAGGTTACAGTGGTCATAAAGCTGTTGATAAGCAGCCTTTCCAGAATTAGTCATTCTGTAGGCGAGTTTAGCTCTACTTTATTACCAGTGTCTGATGTCCTGAATTTGTTTTCTGTGTCCAGGAATGACCAACTTGTCACAGATTGAGAACAGACCAATGATACTTATCGGTGGGTGAAACTACAGAACGTTTGCCTGTATGTAAGTCTAACACCTGTTTACCGTCAACCCATTCAAAGAATCATTCATTTTAATCTGAAATTGGGAAGTGATGAAAGAAAGCATGTAAATTCATATATTGAAAACGGTCAGTGAAATTTCTGCAAGTGAGTCAAGTGGAAAATTGTGCATTCTGGTGGTTCTGAAATGTTATGTCAATTGACAGGGCATCACTGTCACAAATCCCAGACTGGGAGATGCGATGGTTATAACAGGACAACAATCACGAACGAACAAGTATAACACTTAACAGAACAACCCATCAGACTCACACATTTATTAAACATAAATATAAAGATAAGGATAACCGTGCAATTACATACATACATTATATTCTTCAAGTTAACTGCCGTCCACGGCCTTCTTCCGTAAGCACACTTCCTCGGGTCCACAACCCGGTAATTACTTCTAAAGACACCTCGGCCTCAGCCTCTCCACTTAGGGTCTTAATGACACACTAGTACTCTTTCACACCACGGTCTCTCAATAGCGCCTCCCTATGGCAATACACTTTAGCCTCCTATACACCTCACGTGGCCATAGCACGTTAATACTTCAATTCACATGAATATCTCATTCGCACAGTAATACATCCATGTCACAGTAGTACATCTTAATAGCACATTCACAATCATATATACATCCCTGTCTGTGGCCAGACTGCCACGACTCATGTGCTGCGACTGTCCTACACCGACAGCTTCACTCCTGGCCTATGTGTGGCCTTCGGCCCTATGCTGGCCTATCCCCTGTGCTCACCGTAGGCGGCTCTTCGGCCCGACCCCGGCACCTACAAAAATAACATTACATTGGTATAATACCATACCATTTCTAATCACTTCACCCCTCATTACAACTCATGAAGCGTACACACAATAGTTCACATTTCACTCACCAAACATCTTACGGTAACACCTCCACCGTATTACACCCTACTCACTCTCGCTACAAATCCATGAAGCTAACTTCCATCTATCGCTCATGGCGCACATTGCTATATACAGTATCAAGGACTTCCACATTCCTCACATATACTTATTTACATCATGGTCGTAGACGAATATAATACATCAATCATAATTATCAATCATCGTTCCACCTACCAGTCATCACTGGAAACACTGTCACAATCTCCCGACTGTTCTCACTCACGTCCGTCCCCTGGGACCTTCTAACTTGCAGTGATAGTAGTACAGCGCTCTCGCCTCATGCAGACCCCCCCACTCACAACATGCACGCTTTTCATTACCCGTGGGCCGTGGGTTAACTTTACTCGACCCCCTTCCCCCGTAACTACTGATCCCAGCTCACCTGCTCGTGACAATCACATCTATGAAATTTACATCTTGATACAAACTATTTCTTTCAAAACTGAAGGCAATATTAACTGAATTTACTGAATAAGGAGAAAAGAGAATGTAAATGGATATACCGCTAAAACATAATGGGCATTAGCATTACTGCGGTGATGTTTCAGAAAGAAAATTGTTTAACTTTCGTAAACATACATACCTTGTTGTATACATCGTGTAAACAATGCACATTCATTAATGACAATTTCAACTGAGTTTGATTTTTTTTTCCCCACAGGTAATTTACTGACTGGATCTCCTACATCAGCAGCACACACAGACGTTTCAGTTAGTTACGGTGATCAGGTTTCTTCTTCTGTGATACAACCACATGCTTCATCTTTTCTTCATCATGTTTCTTCGTCTCAAATCATTTCAGCATCCTCATATTCCAATACCAGAAGCGACCTCTCTCATTTTTTAACAAAATGCTCAAGTGTTTCCTATGCCAATATGACGAAGTCAAAAATGCATATGAACCAGTGCAATAGGTATTTTAGCAGCAAACCTCCTCTCTTGAAGTCTCCTGATCCAGAAAACAAGAACCAAGGGAAAGATGCCGATTTGGACAGTGATTGCAGTGAAGTTACGAATTTGAATGACAAAGTGCCCAGTAATTTGAGTGACCAGGAATCCTTCCATTATAATCAAAATAACTTCAGTGAATATGCTCAACAGTACCATAATCTTATGAAACAAACTGGTGACACCATGACACGCCCTGAGACTGACCAGTCAGCTGATGAAACGGAAAACGATTTTGGCAAATATGCCAAACACTACTTTGATGTCATGAATAATAATCGTGTAGACAGTAGAATGAAAGAAGATGGCAGAGAACAGGACACTTCAAAACCGAGACTAACACATACAGATACAAGTGGCAAGGCCACGATGGTGGATGTCGGAGATAAATCTATCACAGTGAGGGAAGCCAGAGCTCAGGCACGGATCTACCTCGGTGAAGAAGCTGGACGACTGGTTAGCGAGAATAAGATGAAGAAAGGAGATGTTTTAACAGTGGCTCAGATAGCCGGCATCATGGCAGCAAAACAAACTGCTCAGCTGATTCCTCTGTGTCATAATATTAATTTGACAAAAGTTGATGTTTCTTGTATTCTGGATGAAAGTTTACTTGCTGTCAACATTACTTCGTTTGTGCGAACTGTTGGTGTGACAGGTGTGGAGATGGAGGCACTGACGGCAACCAGCGTTGCCGCTCTGACAGTTTATGACATGTGTAAAGCTGTCACTCATGACATGGTCATTTCAGATGTCATGTTGGTCAGCAAGTCGGGAGGCAAGCGAGATTTTAGTCGGTAAATGTAATGATTTTGTAATAGATTTTGTAGTATATCGGTGCTGCTCAATAACTCTTTACTGTGTAATAAAGTGATCACAAAAGCTGTTTAGATTCCTGCAGCATATTTCAGCTCCTTATATGAAAGGAAGATTTGATGAAACTGTTGATCCGTTTAGTTTCTAGAAGCAGGTCTGTCTGCATCTTCAACGGATCATTAATATTGGCCTATATATGGTAACATGAAACTGCAGATCAAAATAATAATGGCTGAATGTCGCTATCCATGTTCAATTTAAAAATAAAATAAATCAGTATCTGTGCATTCCACAGAGGTCAGAGAACCTATCTTGTATGACATCATTGAAATTGTCAATAATCACATGCATAAATCACAGCTACACAGCACATCTCTTTTCTTACAAATCTCAGTCTATATTCAGGTTTTTCACAGTTATGATATGATAACAGGATTGACATAGAAAAGGTTGTAAAGTTTTGGCTGTGAAATATGATGAGCCAATTTTTCACAAGTATAAGAAGCTCTTCATCTCCTAATGGCACCCGTGACATTTTCCCAGTTTTTCTTGGTCGCAGTTTGTGTTTCCTCTTGTCTTTCTCTCCGGTGCCTTCTCCATCATTGCAATGGTGCAGTCTGCACGGTCTGTTGACCTTTCTGCTCTTCACCTGTGTTTAGGTCTTTATTTTAGGGAGTTCGCTGCCCTTGGTATTTACACCTCACTTCTCTTGTTTTTATTTTTCTTGTTGTGGTAGGGATTCGTTTTTTAGAATTTTACCCGGCAGCAGCCTGTTCGGCCTGCTCTTTTCGATTTCCAACTACCAAGGTATCTTTAACATGCGCAACGTACACACAGGCTCTCCTAATTTTTCGTCCTTATCCGAGAAGACTAGGTGCTCGATCCTACCTACCATAGGATCAGGGACAGGAAAATATGAGAAAAGTCCCAAAATTCCAACATGCCTGCACCCATCGGGATTTGAAGCCGGTACCTTTGCCATGAGAGGCGAGCACCTTGCCTCTAGGCCACCGCGTCCCTCTGCTCTTCACCTGGAGCAAAAGAAATCCATTTATAGCTGTGATGTAACTGCTGATACTGCCACATGTTGCTGGTGCCCCCAAAACTCTGGAAAATTGTAGTACATAAGAGATATGACATCATTGCTGGCCTGCTCTCTTACATCTATTTGCAAACAGACGGAATTAATTGCAGCTCAGCGGTCAAACACCAGCATCAGAACTTGTCTTTTGATCTCTTTAAGCTTTGCTGTGTTCCCATGTTTTAGCACTGTTATTTATTTAATTAATATTTACTGTATAATATTTTTTGCTCAAGACTTTATGCAAAAGATGCCTTCTGCTTTCTTTTCTGTACCGGTACTGTTCTTTAGCTGCTCTTTTTATGCACTTTAGAGTTAATATTTGCATTGGTAAAATTGCGGTGTCTTATGTTTCCTTTTGTAGTTTTTTTGTTTTCTTCTGTCTCATTAATGAATTGTGTAACATTCTGCATCTTTTACTGGTTGTTCAACTGGATCTCCATTCTGTGGCTTTTTTCCCATAGTGATGGAGACGGCAGACTAATAACTGCTCGTCAAATTCTGTTGTAAAATCTCACAGTGACCTCAATGTACCTCACTCTCACGCCCTGGTTAAATTGCAATAGAGAAATCATGTCTGAACATTGAAATCCCACATTATTATATCATTGTGAACAATAAATGCTCCCTTTTTGGCGTGGAGACTGATGACAGTTTAAGCCTCACTTTGGTTTATTCTCAGCTCCTGATAATATACCTCCTATGTTGTTATACATTGTAATGTAAATCTAAACGTACATATAAAAATCACACCAGTTGACATATTTTATTGTGACGCTCGGATCAGACATTAGATTAATTAACTACAGGAATGGACTCGCGAGTGTTACTCTGAAATTATTCCCTTTCTTTTCATATACTCATTTTTGATGTGAAAAGAACAATTTAAAAGTTTACAGTACTCAAATGAGATGTTGAACTTGTTCATTCATGAATGAGGACACAGGAAGAACATAGAGTTTCAAGATATATGCGTAAAACTCACAAATTATCTTCTCAGTTGTTTTCTACAGGCTAGTAATTCTGAACTGAAAATTTTCAAGCTCTCGCTTTTTAATGTACTCTGCCCTCTTGATTCTGATTGGGGGGCATGCTGATTTATTTATTGTTAATTTTATTATTATTATTTTTTTTTCTGATTCAGGCGTTCTTAGCAAAACGAAAATTTAGTTGTTAAGTGTTGTGGCAGTATAAACAGAATTTCACATCAGTTGTTGATAAAATTCTGTTGTGATATTGTAAGATTTGTTGAGACTGTTTTCCAGTTGCCATTTTTAAAAATATATTCAGTAAATGTTCCAGTTGTGGTTTTGCAAAACCCATTTTGATATTGTTCATATGTTTTTACATTACTTTTCAGATTTCATTGTTTTCTAAGTTGGTTCATTCAGTTGATCTCCGAACTATTTGGATCACTGCATTGATGGATTATGTGTCTGTTCTCTTCACAAAATTAAAATGGTGCCATTGCATACTGTCTTATGTTGCTGTTGCCATTTTGTACCAAGGTTATTGCAGAAAGTAAAATGGAATGGCTACTCAGACAGAAGAAAATGTTGATAATCTTGAATTAAATTGATGATTTTTGCAAATTTTCTGCTTTGCTTTCGCATGAACTGATGATTTTTAAAGCTTTGCATGCATAAACCTGGACACAACAAAAAAAAAAATGGAATCAAAAGTAAAATTATGCACTAAAATATCACTAAAAGTAAAATTAAATGTGTTGTATGTAAGAAAAACAGTGGGGAATGAAGATTTGTGGTGTTATTGAACAAAGAATTAGTAGATCTGACTTTAATTTGGTGAATTTAATAATGATGCAAATGGAAATCACATTGATTGAGAAATCATAAAGATTGTGCAATGAGTTTCTTGTAGCATTTTAGGGTAATTCTGTCTGGTCATTCTTCAAAAGGTCTCCAGTAAAGATGTGATTATGAATGCATTACAGCATAATAACATTGTATTTTTGGGTGCAATTTTTCCAGCACTAGAGTAAAGATGTCACCTTTGTTCTGATACTGAAATCCAGAATTTTCTATTTCTAAGCTGATCTGTTTTTGTGAATAGGAAGTGGCTATTTTCACGACATGTCGTGGAAATCGCCTCCGTGAAGTTTTCCACGATATGTCGTGGAAATGGCCTTGGTGAAGATTTTCACGACGTTTCACGACTTAATACAGCTACCCCAGCCCCTTTTCGCCTGATTAGTCAATCTGACTACCGCCCAATTGATACAAACTGACTAGACCCTCACGCCCCCCAGGTTCCGACCTCCCGCTCAGTGGGGGCCGCCATTTTGAGTCAGAAAACGGTAAGCTCTGATTGGATGAAAAACGTGTCGTGAAAAAATCTCTCCACGCTTTTTCCACGATATGTCGTGTGCCTAGACACTTCGTTGTGAATATTATGATTGAACCACAAGTAGACACTATATTTGGAGATACATCATGCATGTAATTTTATATCGTCTCCTCAGTAATGCTTTGTTCTATATTCACTTGTTAGAACAATTGAGATAAAGCCATAATATGGCTTAATAAAATGTGAGTGTGCATGAGAAAACCCACATTAAGTCGACAACATGACATTTTGAGTTCTGTACATATAAAAGACAAGACATTTCTGATAAATTGAAGTCAGTGACCCCTCTAAAACAAGATTTTGAGAAAACGGCATTTAATCCTATAGGGGCAATAGCTAATTGACCAAGTAATATTGGAGCGATTGCTGTTAGGAGACCGTTATAGAGATCATAGTGAGTAGTGTTCACTGTTCGTCAACAGTTTACCCTGTAACATGCCACGGTCCCCTAAACAACAGCCAAGTTGGAAGTTTGTGTCGGACCCATATTTTCATTTCAAAGCCGTTTTTCTCAAAATCAGCTCTGCCGACTTATGCCGGGTTTTCTCATGCACACTCACAAATTTATCGTACCATTGCTTCGAAAATCACAAGGTATCTAACCTCGGAGAGTAGATTTTATTGTGTTAAAAAGGTCATTTAACAGTAACACTTTGTAAAGTTTGACTATAATATTTTTTGAGAAGTTTTTTCAAATTGCGCTGACGTGGAGATAGGATAAAGCAGCAGTTGGATGAGGACTTGCTGTTAATCTTATTCCTTGGTGTACGTTAAACGCTTACTGGAAAGGGGTAAAAATTTTCTATCTCACATATTCAGATTTGTTGTCTATCAGCTAATTTTTTTTTTACTGGAATTGTTTTGGCTTTCTTGTGGCCCAGTTCTTGTCTTTTACGTTTAAGGCTGTGGTCACAAGTAGTGAAGGTGCTTTACGTGTGATATGTTATATTCAAACTGCGGGTTGATTACTTTGCTGATAAACATTTTGCTAAATGGGTCAGTCACCAATGTTTTGTTTTTTTCATGTCTAAGGTTAGGGCGAAGGTTTTAGTTGGATTTTGGCCAAATATCCATCAGGTTACTGTCAACAAAATATTTGTTGGCAGACGGCCATATATACAAAAAGCATTGCTGTGCCTAGTAATATTTTTGCTCTGCTAAGTTGCATACCAGGATTAACAGTCTGTGACACTTAAACAATGCTTTTGTATACACATGGCCCAGAATGATTAGGAACCATTCAAATTGTATAATTTCATTCTTGAAAGCTTTTGACATTAAGCATGGTCATATCATAAGAAAAGTCGTCTTGATTATTTATAATGAATAAATTCATCTGTGATTTCATAAATCAAAAGGTTTCCCCTTGGGGAAAAAATTATTTATCTAGTATGAATGATATGTGATGTTCGCGGGTAGTGTTCATTGTTCATTCTGTCAAGTTCATGTATACAGAACTACACTATCGTTGATCTTCATGAATTACGCTCCTAAAGTGCTCTTTATAATTTCCCAGAATTGTCACTCACCATACTTGTGTTGTAAAAGGTACTGAAATAGTCAGTCTTGTAATCATTACAGTTCCTAAGTACATGTATAAATTTTATAAAAGAATATAATCATTTACGTTGTATTGTATTGTACCAGAATCTTGAAATGTGCCTCATGAGATGTGCGACGGAAGTAAAGCTTTACAGTAAATACATGTTTAATTAACAAGCTTGGGACATGAAATAAAGAATGGATCTGTTTCCGTTTAGAATCAATTTTTGCAGTGGAGTAAACCCAGGCCTTGGCAAATTGCTCATGGATAGAAGTGTTTTTGCTTTTTTGATGGATTGAGATTTCACTCTGACACGCAGGGACCTGGGGATTAAAGTGTTTGGTACATATGATAGTGGAGACCAAGCATTAAAAACATGGAATGCAAAAATAAAGCAATGCAGACGAGGGATGTGGGGAAGTCACCAGGTATTGGTAAAAAAGGAAAAAACCTTTTTGGAGATTAAGAATTGCAATTTAAAAAATCCTGAATTTTACACAGTAGGTTTGGATAAAAATATATATAAAAATATTTACCATCTTGTTCAGAATTCTGTTGTAATCATCTGTGTATGCCATCAATCTGTCATTTTTATACTAAAATAATGTTGTTTTAATATAGCAAATAATCAGACATCTAGAAAGAAAAGTCTCTTATTATTCAGAATTAAAAAAATCAATGTGCTAAAAGAGTCTGAATTGTTTATTTCTTTGTGCACTATTTATTCATTTACATGCACAGACAAATGCTTGAATTAATCATGTCATCATGCGTCTTAATTCTTATTCTGACATATTGTTAACCACACATCTGCCATCTTCATTCTTCCCCACCTTTTTACTTCTTCAGAACTCTTCTGCATAGAAATTGGTTTGGCTCATTCCAACAGTGTCACAAAACTTTATAATGAACTGAAACATTTGTTGCAGATCAGCCTCTTGAATCTTGACCTTTCATTCTTCGTGACCTGCGTTTGAAAATATCTTTTACATAAATTAAATTGGCGAGCTTTCTTTAAAACTTGCTTGCCTTTGAAGACAGCCGTGTCCCTGATAACTTATTAATATTATGCTGTTTCTCAGCTTCTCCAGCAGGTTTCTGAACGTTCATTGAGTAGACAAACATCCATACTCAGTTTTATACATACCTGTGCATACAAACAAATATTATGTACTAGTCAGAGAGGGGAATTATCCTCAAGGATTCCTGATTTTAGTGTGTTGGTTTTTGTTTTCATTTCCAAGTGAGTTTTCCCATAAGTAAAACTGAGAGGACACTGCTTTTGAAGCTGCACATCAATATTTAATTCATTCATGGTAAGTTGGCTGGTTTATTAGTAAATTCCACATCAAGCTCAGGATGTTTTTTCAAGTTTAATTCCCGTGTGTGACTAGTCCTGTTGATAGTTTGTGAGATAATGTTGGCCGTTGTTCCCTAAAACTGTAGTACATGTAATTGGTTTTGGCTATTTTTCAAGAGAAGGAAAAAAGTGTTTTACTTTAGTACAACTGGTCTAGTTACCATGAATTTTTGAAAATGTGCTATTTTACATGTAGTTATTTTTTTGGCTTAGGAGTCTGTAACCAAGGTGATTTGATGCTGCTTTGAATGTACTTGGATATTATGAAAATTGATTTTTATGAATTTTTGAATTGCTACAGTCCTAGATAACGGTAATGGTATAATACACCCATAAAAAGAAATGGTGAACCCTTTGGCTTTGTTTTATTATACAAAAACTTTATTTATTAACAAGCATCAACCAATTTGTACTTTCATAACATTGATCCCAGACATAAACACAGACACAATACTAACATCAGAATTTGTAAGTGAAATTAGGTGTAGCATCACCTTTAAACTTAAAAGCAATAGTTCCACGCTGGCACATCCTGCTTACATAATTATGACGGAGTATCAAATTAGTGTAAACGGATGTGTAAACAAGATACATGAAATTTTAAAAAAAAATGTGGAACAGAGAAAGAGTAAGAAGAACTGCCACATATTAACGTAGCAACGAAACAATAAAACCAAACGATACTTTACAGTGCCGAGTTGAAAGAAACAACGAAACAATGGCAGTTTCAATTCTTCAACACATCAAAAATTTTCCAAACTTGTGAAAATTTCCTGTTGTTTGTCAATATTGTAAATACCACCCGAGTTCTGACAAATTCATTACTCGTGAAAACTTAAGTTTAAAAAAAAGCAAAAAATTGGGATCAAGTTTTTTTCAAGCAAAGGCTTTTGTCTGCATTTTTTTTTTTTGAAGTACTGGTAATACAGATCGGAAACCTGTAAATAACGTATGTACTTATGTGACAGAATCAATGTTTTACCAGGGAAACACTTCAACAAGCACCAGCGACTTTCATAATCAGGGGTTGAGGTCTTTTCCTCCTCGCTCCTGCCTCCGCCCCCACTCCTAATTACATGTAAAAGGAAACGGGGGAGGCAGAGACCCAGGGTTCATACCAAGTCTTGAAAACTAATTTTAAGGACTTTTTAAGGACTTCCTAAGGACTCACAATAAACAAATTAAGGATCTGCGTGCCTGTGACCAAGAAATATTACAACTATACAAGTGGTGTGCAGCACTCATCGAAACGGAATGTTTCTGTATCCAGAGTTCAAACAGAAAATTCACTCTGAAAAGTTCAGTTATTTCAAAGTACGAATTTTCCAGTGTGTAATTGGAAGATTTGAAACTCAAATGTTTCAACTGAAACAAAAATTTTAAGGACTTTTTAAGGACTTTGGCATCATTTTCAGAATTTAAGGACTTTTTGAGTATTTATTTTTTCTTTTATGAAAATTAAGGACTTTACGGACCTTCAAGGGCCTGTGTGAACCCTGGAGACCAATCAACATGAGAGACAACCTTTTTTGACACTCCCTTCCCCCTTCCACCATTCTTTCTCTCCTAGACAGATAATGTTCCCCTGTTCCGCCACGCTCCAGCAACATATAATATGTAATAAAAACAAACGAATAGAATTAGAAGCAAACATCTTTGAAACTAAAATGTACAAAATTTACACCTTGAAAATGCACACACTTTTAATCTACCCAAATATCGTAACTATGGAGCGAATTAGGTGATGATCATTTCGCAGAGAATCCATCATTAATTAACAGTACATGACCATAAATTCACAAATCAAGCACGGAAGAGACACACTTACTCAGTAGAGCTCTCTCTACATAGCATGTACACAACAATAATGCAAGAACTCTATTATCTTATTGTAATATGATACAACGGAATGAAAAAAAAAAAAAACAAGCAAAATTTTTAATTATCACCGTAAACTGGCAGCGGTGACGTCAAAACGGGCATTATGTCAAGAACATACATACATTTGTACACACATAATTATCAACCCACAGACTGTTGTGTACAGACAATGATAAAGACAAACAACTTGAATAATCCAAGTAGACAGATTGAATTTCAACATACATTTATCCTTTGAATAGTGCAAATTTTTACGGTAGATGGAATTATTTTATTTGCAAATTTCACCATTTCCCAATATTTGAATTTTGATAAATGTTGCAATGTTGACCAGATCATGCCTTCCTTTTGGCGGCAAATAAGACTTTTAATATTGTGTTGCCCCTACACAAAATCTGGGAGGTTCAAGCTCCATTTAAACATGAAGACCATAAGGGAAAAATGACAAAATACGATTTTGACCTTTATCTCCCCGCGCCCCCTCCCTCGTGGTGGTAAGAAATTCCTCAGCTGGAGCAAGACACATGGCAATCTTCAGAGGAAGAGTGGATTCTTTCACTAGACAATATACATGTATTAGGAATCATCCTATCAGTTGTAATAGAGAGGTCGTGGGTAAACTTTAAAAATTAATTTTCTCAGTTTCACAGTTGCGTGTCTATTTTTCTCTTTGTTTTTTCCCCTGCGGTCTTTTTACATGAACTGGGCTATAAGTATTTAAAGCAACACTGCGTCTGCAGTTGGGCTGGAGGTGCAATGAAATAAAAAAGAATGCAAAACACCGCCAAATAACAGCAGCACATGACATACACCAAAAAAAACCTTACGTGCACTTCAGCGTTGGGTCAAAAGTTAACTTTCAAGATGTCACTTGTATCTGGTGACTTTGTTGATACATGTATATTTATCAAGGTCAAGCTACTTTATGCTTTTTTTATTTGTCTGTTTCTTGCTGGTTACCTAAAAGGAAGGGTGGGGCGAGTGGAGATATTAAATATCCTTCATTTCCCTCCATGCTCACCAACGGGTTGAACCTGGTGATCGTATCAGTGGGAACGCCGCTCAAGTTCTGTCTTTTCCGTCGCCTGGTTCCGCTCCCTAGCACTGCAAGTTCTTGTTTGTTTTACGATAAACTATGGAATTCAGGTGATAATTCTGTTTGCTCTGAGACAAACAGCTGTCTGGAAAAAAATATAATTTCTGTACAAGTCGTGATACCTGTATATATTAAAACTGGCTACATGTATTTAAAAGGAAAAATGACATATCTTTTTAAGAACCCATCAAACTGCAGGGAGTCTCACGAGACTATTCATGTAAAATCAATATTTGTGACCCAGGGGGATCGATACATACAAGCTGAATCTGATTGCATGATTTATTAAAATTAAAATTATAGAAGGATAGCAAAACCGATGAGACAAACATAAATACGGTAACGGCTCAAGAAACCAAGCAAGAGTTGCCAGAGTGCACATTATAAGATCACTCTGTCATTTTGGCCAAACCACCCATTTTTGGGATACACATAAAAGCCAGAATAACAACCGGGACAAAAGTTTAGAGGAAAACCAATCACAACAAAATCACCTGAACAACAGTTAAGTTTTTTCTTCTTCCTTTACCAGAGATATTTTAACTTTTAAGCACAGTGTCGACGATTTAATGATAAATTTTGTCTCGAAGTCACCAAAAACTTGACCCTCACCCTGACCTTAAAATGAAAGGAGATGAAACGAAAATATCTTCAGTTGCAGAAGTCTTGTGAGAAAATTCTCTCCATCTCCTGATATCGAGTGGACTGGGAATGCACCTCTCTTTCATACCAACACGTTTTGTTTCCACAAGCACACATCAAAACATCACTTGAAATAACATTCTTTCATCTCTTGTCATCAAATACATGTACACATTGCCCGTCGAAAAAGAAAACAAAGGTCTTCAGTTCTTACAAACGTAAGCTGTTCCATATGTCTGGGCATGTGTAGTGAGAGTTGACAATGGTATTACGGTATACAAACAGTGCCAGATTCAGATTTAGCGAGGCTCCTGGTTAAAAAGTTACACCGGAAAGTCTCACAAACAGGAGCTTGAGTGGCCACCAAAAAAAAGAAAATAATTTATATACCTTTCAGTTATTTAACAGCAATTTATCTAAAGTGAAAAATACAAAATATTTTCAAATAACTTCATTTTCTGATTACACATATTATATCATTTGGTTTGCTCATTGATTGGGATATACCGGTACCCTGGAAACGATACTTAATAAAGCTTAAAATATTACTTAAATTAATTACAATCTTATTGCATATAGGGCCTAAAGTTTAAAATTTCCAAGAAAATCTATGGAATTGGTTGTGACGCCCTGCAGAATGTGAAGCCCCCAGCTGTAGCTTACTAAGCTTATGCCTAACTCTGGTCCTGTATAAAAGCCACAATGATGACATAACAAATCATACCAGACCTTGCAGTGTATCAAGAGGTAGATGACACACACCCACACACACATGCACAGTAATGTTAGAGTAATATACTACAATATGTACAGCAGCTAGCATTCTCATACATAGTAATATACTACATATTGGACTATTTGTAGTGTAATAAGTTAGTAGTTAGTAAAACTCTGCCTTACATTCTTGCAGCAATACCTTAATCCGTCTGATCAATGCCTCATATAAGCAGTTACCCGGTTATTGCATTGATGCAACAATACGAAAGTAAGCAATTGTATTATTTCAAGCACCATAACATAATTCACATTATGAAGTCATCAGATGAGATGATAGTGAAGAAGTGCTATCCCAGCATTCACTCTTTCACTTAATCATAATATCACGTTCTTGCAACATCAGCTTTAATGCAAGAACCCTGTGTATATCTTATGAGTCAATGAGGATACATTGTTCTCGCATCAATAATACAAGCATTTTTCATTTGTCAACCTGTATTACAACAAAATGTTGATATTTCAACCACTGCAACTACAGGTATACTTCACAGAAAATAACAAAGAGACGATGAAAACACCCCAGTTATCTACGATGCTTAGGAGAATGTTGAAGAGTAATCTTTAAAAATAGCTTGTACCAATACAATATTATAAATGGTCCCTCAAAGTGCAATTGCCCAACATGACAATAGAAATGAAAATAGTGTGTAATATTATTTTGGGGTGGCTATTGTCAGGGGACTGTAGTATAATCACATAGCCAAGGAGAGAAATTACTGAGTTGTGTTCCCTGTTCATCTGTGGCTTACTGTGTAAAATACCATGGTGCCCTGACAACAGCTTATTTTGAACTTGATTTTGAAACAAATTGTCCGGTGCATTCTGCCAGATTTTTGCGACAACAATGGCCACAGTGGCCATGTAATTCTGAACTTTGTGTGTATTATTACTGATCAAACATTTCAATTTAAATGGCAGATATTTGCTACTCGCAATAATGATTCTATCATAGCATATTAAGAATGATTTGAATAATTCAGCATGATAAAAAAAAATGTAAGCAAGCATATTACTTTGTTAGATAATTTTGTTCATTTGCTCTTGTGATCAACGGCTGAGCAGTTAATGAGTACACAGAGTAAGACTATATGTATGACAGTAACATAAACGTTCAATTTCTCACCACAATTCATTTCACAAATAAATAATACTTTCAATGACATGATTTCATGACATGTGACCATTGATAAAATAATATTTTCATAACACAATACAGGCTGCATTGTGCATACCCTGATTCATGAACTTCTGTTCGAAGACCTTTCCTAAACACATGGTGAACTTTCAGAATTAGGTAGTGGTTTTATTCATAATTATTTTGTTCAATCGTTTAGTTTGGTTATCAAAAGACGCCACATTGAAACTCTAAAAGTCAAACTGGCACCTTGAAGCTTTCGATCGATTGGCTATGAACGAATAAAGCTTGGTCAAGTACATATGAATATTCAAGATGAATTTGAAATAAAGCATCCTATCTGGCCAAGTCATCAAACATACCACTCCTTCACATCTTTCTTTTTCCCTCTTTTGCCTGTGCAAGATTCACTTCCAGATGCCACAGTGCCATTTCCTGCCGATTTTTTGGATTGCAGTGCCGAAAAGTTCTGGGTCTCGTCAACTTTGTAGGTGCCTTCATCTCGACTACGCAGTTTGCACAGTGCAATACACAGCACGATCACTGCTACCAGCACGCTTCCAGTAATGCCCAGGATCAACCCTACAGCCAAATGAAAAGTACAAAATTAATCAGTTCGATGTTGGCCACAGGAGCAGGATGAGGCCTATAAAATTGAGGAAATAAAATTCCAAGAAAAAACAGAGAAAAAACCTTAGTTTTTTAGAAGTGTAATTTCCCCAAATCACCAGATATCACCAACATGCCAACATAATGTTTTACGCCCATAGTCCTGACAAAAGTGGATAAAACTGTTCATCAAAATGAAATATTCATCTTAAGTTGTCAGTTGTGTAGTTTATGATTGTGAATACGGAATAGCGCATCAGCAGTTTGTGTCCATGACAGAGTTGGCCTTGACCTCCAGAAGAACACAAAAGCTCGATACAGTTAGGCCTAAGTCTGATATAGGTCTTTACATTTGCACAGTTTCGAAGTGCTAGGTTTCTGGGGGTTTTTTTTTGTGTTTTTTTTTTTCAACCTGTCAATGTTTATAGCAACAGTCCAGCTGATCTCCCTAGAGACAAATTTATTTTTAACACTAAATTATAGGTAAAAATAGTCCAATAATTCTTCTTGCCACAGTTAAATACTGGTTATGAATTCCACATCTGATATACTGACAATTTTTGAAAGGCACATCTATAGTCGTATGCGAGAAGCTTCATCTCAATAACACGCCTCAGAAACAGTTCATCTTCAATTTGATGAAGTTTGATGTTAGAACAATTTTCAGAGGGCATTAATTTATTTTACATATGTTTCCGTGGAGGCAGATAAAACTTTGCATCGATGTAGTCAAAAAAACCCCAAAAAACAGTGGCCCTCCTCTGGATATCCTGTTGCCAGTCGCATAGACAACCAGCATTCTTTGTATAAATTCTAAACATTTGGTGTAAAATAATTGTTTTCACAATTTTCACGAAAAGCTAAGGCGTGGAAATGTGAAATACTACGGAATGACATCATAAAAAAATAGTTTTTTAGGTTTATTAAATAATTTTAGGTAAGTCTGAATTGAATGCAATATTTTCCATGTTCATTTTTTGTTTTGGTTTCCTGCCAACTATTAAAACAATGAAGAAAATGCTGACAATTAGACAATGGACTCACCTAAGTTAATTTCCTTGTCATCATCTTTATCTCCATCTGCTGTTTGGCCAGGTTGGGCAGTGCTGTCATCTTGATCTATGTCACCATTGATTTCATGTTCTTTACCATACCCTGGCCATGTATCAACACCGTCCACCTCATTTCCATTGGCATCAACACCCTCCCCGTCATAGGGAGGTGGTGGTTGTAAGGTGGACGATGGTCGGTCTGGACGGTGCTGCAGTTTTGATGAGGTTTCACACTCTGGCCCTACACATTTGGGAGGTTCTCTGGAAAAGTTGAAGCAAGGAAATGGGTGAAGGCTTTTGTCTTTCCTGACGTGCTTTGGTGCTAAGTAAACTGTTTCACTTCGTTCCTGTTGGAGTCTTTTATTGTTCGTTTTTTTTTTTTCACTTGAAAAAGGCGAAAGCCGAAAATTTTGTGTAGTTTCTGTCTTCTCTTTAGTTTGCTTTGTATTGTTTGGGTTTTATTTCTCACGCGGGGTTTTGCAACATACAACCTTTTCTTTTTGCCCAATTTTGACTTTGCTTATAGCCCTGCTGCGACCCCACAGTTTTTCTGTGGTTTTTATGATATTAGGTCAACATCACGTAACCCGTATGGTTTGTAAACCATCCCAAAATTTCACCACTGTGTCCTTTCCTTCTCTTCATCTTTATTTATAGAATACTGTTACTTGCATCTACGGTCCCTAAGTTTTTTTTGTGCTAGGGGTATGTATTTTAAAACCTTTTGTGAGCTTCTCCCGAAATACTCCTAACAACAGCCTTAATTAATTATTCTTTCAGATTTTGTTTTTGTTTTCCTTCTGTTTTTTTTAGTTGAAAGGGTAAGGGGCAGGATAGGGATTCGATATGATTTAGAGTTGAGGATAAGGATGGTGTTAGGGATAGGCACCTATATGTACACCCCCCTGGTGCAAAACGCTTGGGGCCTGTACGTACAAGTAACAAGTCTTATTTTTATTTTGATATTTCAGATTGACAGCACTCTGTACTGGCATGGCAAAAACATTGCAAGATGACAGAACAGTTATAGGGTATAGATTTACGGCCATGCACAGTGGGGGATTGGAGCATGCAAACTGCAGCTCCTGATAGGGTCATCTTTACCTCATTATGGGCCCCTGGGCAAAGCAACAGGCTGCCACTGCCCCCTACGCAACTACTCATAAATTTGCATTCATGTGCAACAGCCCACAGAGCCCATGCTTTAAGACGGTTCTGGTCCTGATCCGTCTTTGTTAAGAATGATTCCTGACACCTTTAACTGTCCCAAAAATGTCACAGTCAAAACTACAACATAAACAAAGGAAAACGATAGGAAAAACAATACTACACTACACATACTTGACAGTTGTTGTGGGCGGGGCTGTGGTCGTCTTGAAGAAGACGACAGCAGTTATAATCTCCTCCTCCGTGCCGGAACCAATCACAGAACAGTCTTCCTCGTCATCAAACTGACAGCCTGACCCCGCCCCAGCAAAGATGATGTCATCAGTGACACCCTCCCTAGGTGTGGTATGCTGCAAAGATAAAATACCAAGAATACACATATACGGTCAGGCATGGGAGTATTCTTCTGCGTAAAATATGTGAATAAAATTATCAACAAGATGCATATCTGATTTCCAACATGCACCCTTAGTTTTTGTATGCACATTAGCCGTGGAACAATTGTATGTAACAAATCAAAAGTTTTTTGTTTGTATATGAGTTACATATTTATGTCCCACATTAAAAAAGGGACCTCATAATTATCCCAATCTCTAGTCAAAACATAAGAGAGGAAGACTTGCTTAAGTAGATCTATTGCAAGATTTGTTTTTCTTTTGTTTCGTTTATTTCTGTTTATGTATACGTATATTATGACGGGAAATCGATCGAACATGTTACGAAGTTTATTATTCACCCATTGACAAAAAGCAGATTTAATTCATTAAAATATTATGCATTTGGAAAGACAAACACACGATACAAAATAACAACAATACAGTTTTTAGCTATCCCCTAAGAAAGGAAACCTACAATTTTCGTAGCATTCGCCATTTTGTTAAACATACAACTTTTGAGACACCAACACAAGACGTAAACAAATATAAGTTAAATTGTGACGTAGAAGTATACGCATTATTCAAGTTGTATCCTAACTTGCAGAATATACCAGCCCGTCCGATACAAGAAAAGGCCACAAGTGCACTATTTTTCATCACATCAGAACTGTCAAGTGTTGCTTGCCTTTTAATGTTTAACCCCACTCAAAATTTAGTTAGGGTTAATATTTTTTTCATGTCAAAATCACAAACTACATTTCTTTCATGATAGAGAGAAGGAGATGCGAAAATCTTCCAAAAAATGAGTCTAACTGTTTTGTTGCTAAGCTATGCTTTTTCTCCTACCCTGAGCATTTTGAAATACCGTTATGTAACTGTCACAGTAGAATGATTGGTGGGTTTAAGATTTGATACGTATTTTATGTGATTAGATTTTTGGCCTAATCATCAAGACTAGAATGACTTTCTACCAGTACTGGCACAGCACAAGAAAGCTCCAATCAACTGCTTGGTCACATGCACGGAGCAAAACAGTAAAATAATAACAATAATAAAAAAGAACAATTTCAGCAAATAAAAACCAGCAAACCGAAAAGAAACTCAGTATTTAATTGAGCAAAAAAAATCGAAAGAACCAAATTTGAGAAGGAATACTGTAGAAATGATTTGAACACCAGTCAGTCTACCGTCTTTCATTTGTTCAATAACCATGCACAGCCAAAGAGCGTATTTCACGTTCACTTGTCCTTTCTGTGGACGCAAGCAATAAATTGGCCATTCCTCTGGCTATGAAAACCAAAGCATTTTGTGAAATACCATGTTACATCTCCAGGGACAAAGTAGCTGAAAAATGAAGACTTTAAAAAGGCAGGGACATTTACATATTTATGTCAGAGAGACGAAAATGCTACACTCGAAATTCTGCTCTGATGTATGAGCAGATCTTTCGTATGCAGGGAGGCAAATACTTTCACCACTATTTACTTAGCCATAGAAGGCAAGTTATTTTCACAGAAAGCGTTAGATCTTGTCAAAGTGGGTCTGTATTTGAAGAGAGAAGCTAAACTGTGCATTTAAACATTAATTTATTGACCATGTCCTGATATTTTAAGACTTGTCTTTTATTTCTCTGAATTAAAGAAGTGGTAGTAGTTCACCACTTTTATAATACAGCTAAATTATTGCTTTGGTAAAACGTCTTTGATGCTTCATGGAAATGTGTGTATGGAATTTCGCTGCATTTTCTGTTCAATAGCTGAGAGAAGGCAGACATTTTGTGGGGTATGTGGGGAATGCAATCGATGAGAAGGACACAGAAAATACAAAATTATAATCTACATTTACACCATGATACAATTTAAACTGAGAACAACATGGGGTAGAGTGGTAGCACAAGTCAAACTACGATCTTATGGGGACAACAACAGAATGATCGCACTACATGTCGTGGAATAAACTTGAAATAAAAAACAAATTACAAAAAAAAAATAAAAAAAAATAAATTAATAAAAACCTACAACCAAAGTGCTATAAAATGCAAGAAAGCTAACTTAGAAAAGCTAGCAGGCAATGAACTCAGCATCACGAGGGTCAACGTATTTGACCCTTATAACAATACGCTTAAAAAAGCAAGGCAGTCAAAATAATTGTCACATGACATGATGTTTCGATTCTAACAATAGCAAGGCATTACAACTTAGTGTCACATGACATGGCATCTTGTGCTAAACAAAGCATGTCATTTCATAACACAAATAGATTTCCATGCCAACATTATGTACCGGCGATCGGAAGTAGTCCCACTCCAAGCCTTTCATGCCATTGGTTGAAGACTCAACGACGACATACGGAAGGCGGGATATAGCCATATAAGGTAAGATTGTGGTGCTCGTCAGTTTCTCCCCTTGCAACTGGGCAAGCTTGTAGCGCGCTGACCAACTGGTGGCGTTCACCACAGCCTGTCGGTCAATTTCCAATGGTTGCAAACCGCTCCCTTCTTCCGCTGAATTGACATTATCTCCATCACTATCTTCGTCCTCATCATCATTATCTACCCCAAGACGAAGGGTCTTTATGGCCTCACTGAACTGGCGAACAGTTTCCTCTACCTCCTTATGTCTTTTTACTTCCCTGTCCTCCTCCTTCACAGAGTCGCCCTCGCCATTGTCCTCGATGTTTCCTAAGTAATAATCAGGATGTGACATATCGAAAATACCATCTTCTTCATTCGTAATATCGTACTCTGTATCCACCGTGTCATAGTGTTTGTAAATACGACTCCAGTCAGTTTCAGCATCTCCATCAACTCTTTTAACATTTTCATCAACTCTTTTAACATTTTCATCAACTCTTTTAGCATTTTCATCAACTCTCTTAGCAGTTTCACCAGCATTTTCTGATACTTCCGATTTTGTTTTCAAACCTTCCGCACCTGAATAATAACATCGAGGTTTGGGAGTAATCGTGGGCGGCGAAGAATCTGTAGCCACGTCGTAGTTCTCTTCATTATCAACGCCGTTATCCTGCTCACCAGGAACTATATCGTCTGGATTGTAAACATACATGGTACGATTATCCACGCCATTCCTCCCATTGCCAAACTTTGATGGATCCGAGTACCCAGAATTCTCTTCTGACCAGAGGTGGTGAACTTTATTGCTTTCCGTATTTTTAAATCTACTAGAGAGGTAGTCTGTATCGTCTTCATGCTGTGACAGCACTTGATTGTCAGGGTCACCTGATCTGACTGTCATCTCGTACTTCTGTCTGTTCGGTTCCAAAACAGTGTATTTCTTCCAGGTGCCCAGATTTGGCGTCCGACCACCGAGCTGTGGCATATAGTGTGGCTGTAGATCTGCAAGGCGACTTCTGTTGGGTCTCAGCTTGGCTGTATTGCTCGATGTGTATCTAAGTTTTTTAGATGGTCTCATGTTTTTAGGGTCTTTCACCTTCCGTACGGTCTGAAATATATACCTGCGGAGAGCTGGATTCATCCGTCTCCTTCTCTGTATGTTAGAAGAAGAGAGATCAAACATGAATTCTGACACTGGCAAATAATTGCAAACACTAGAAAATCACAACCCTGGAGGAGAAAGTCTGTATGAAATTGTCTCGAATGTTTTCCGAGCGAATGTTTGCCATTTTTTCTGTGATATTTTTCAAACAGGAATCCCAAGTGCGCAACAACACGCGCACATGAGGTCCAAAAAATCACTGACTATTTTGCTTTAGGATACTTGAAACTAGAAACAGATGTTAACTTAAACCAACCCCGTCATGGTAGAGGACTCCTGAAACTAAGGAACCCAACCCCACAGTAACCCGCCCATGGAAATCCCCAACGGCATCTTACCCCTCGCTTTTAGAAAATATTTCCTTTCATATACTTATCTCATTTCAGTGAAGGATTTAGATTTGCGTTTTGCAACCATTCAGTTACTTGGGGTAGGTTAATAATATGGTCTTGCATTGTAACTTTTTGTGTTTTCCAGTATAGTTTGGCCGGAAATATTCTTTCCTTTGTAAGATTATGCATTTATTTAAAAGAAAGAATAGTCTGCAATAGATAAAGAAAAAGAAAATGAAGTTTCACTTTTGCCACCCAGCGGCTATCAGAGCCTGACCTTTTTAGCCTAAAGAATGTACCGGTAGTTAAAAAAAAAAGCACAGTTTTTGTGAACATGAAATTTAATGTAGCCCCCATTTTTCAACAGGTCTTAAATGACTGATGTAAACAGTTGACGTGCCATGGTGGAAATGCCAGCCTGCAGTCTTTGAATTTCTCCCGATTTCAGGGTGGGGTATCCGGACAAAATAAATATTTCACAGGACATGATAAAGTTAAGTGTTTCTTTGGCACAGACCTGCCAATAAATGGTTGTACACGAATGGAAATCTTGAAAAATTTGATATATTTTGGTGAAATTTAGCAATAACGATAGCTGCTCTCGAGTGGTAACAATAAATATTATATTAAAAAATGTGGTACAATGAAAAGGACAATTTGTAAAAATTCATATTCCTTATAAGCAATGGCAACTGACAAACTCAAAGTCGACTTTGGAGGCAACCAGTTATTGTACCTGTGAAATTTATTGTGAAGAAACAGCCATGACAATAGGTTTTGTACAGTTTCCAGAACAAGGCCACAGATATTTGTGGGCTCAAATTTTCAGACTCTCAGAAAAAACAAAGATGTGAAAATGTTATTAAAGAACTGCTATTTTCTGTCCCCTAAACTCATCAACTTGACAGATAAAGTAAAAATTCAGAAAGTATAAAACCAAAAATGAACAGAAGACCAACATTAAAATAAAATCTGCAAGAAATTATTGTTCAAAATTATATAATCTTATATTCAGTGACAATGTACTAACTGGCCAAGACACCACAAACATACAGAACTCAAGGGTGGCGGGTGAGCAAAATTAATGCAAAACCAAGACACTGCAACTGAAACTTAGCAACAAAACATAACATGCTAAACTAAAGATGCCTTGAAACTTATAAACAAAATAAAAAAATATATAATTAAGAAGAAAACAAATAAAACACGTTTGAAGCTCTGCACATAATACAGATCCACATTCTACTTATGGGAAAGTAAGGGGTACCAAAATGAAGCCAATGGGAAGAGGGTGAGTTCTGGTTCAAAGCTAGCACAGGCAGTAAGGGTGAGAATAAGCTTACATGTTGAACAGTGAAAATCGTGAAAGAAGTTGCAAACAGAATCAAGAGCACGTGCTTATACTGAGAACAACACTTTTCACTCTTTGATTCTTGGCGCAGTAATCTATCCTTTCCTAGGCCTATAAACATGTCTTTTCCAATTTGTAGTTTACTTATCTCACAACACCAATTTGAATGCAGAACTATTGTTTATCCCTGCGGTTCAGTTAAAATACAGCATGTCAGACAAATATTTAACTCTATGTAAGAAATAAATCATTAACAACAAACAGAAACAGTTCTGTTGAAGATTTACAGCTGCATTTTGCCATGGGCGCCGCCACTACTGGCACATGGCAATCACTATTTTCATAGTTTTATTATTTTACAGCATGCCAGTCTTACTGTTGCACTGGTCAAGAGTTTAGCTATACTTTATAACCAGAAGTTCAAATTTTGCAAAGGTAAAATGCGAATTCTCCTGAATGTTTTTATTCTGTCTATATTTCTCTCTGGTAATGAAATCAGTTTATTCCACATTCTTTATTCTTCCACTATTTGTGAGTTGAAACAAAATTTCCAAATGGCTAAAGATGGTGAGGATTCATCTTCTATGTGACGATACTATCCAATCATTTGTTTGGCATAAAACTCGATGTCAAACATACAGCTGGAGACTCTATTTTGAAACCGACTTGCAAATACGGGTGGAAAACACAGAAAAACAAAGATGCGCTTTTGTTTGAACAAATAGTTAAACGGCTATTTCTTGATGTATGGGACGAAATCATTTGCAGGTTACCTGAACTCAAAGATACAATGCTAACAATGCAGGTCATTTGTCCATTCTAAGCTTACAAATTTTAGGATTCAATGGCAGGTCTGTGCTGAATACTTTAACAAAAGCCAGCCGTCTCCTGCTGCCCAACGTAAATGGCAAAACGTTTTGTTCGTTACCAATTTGACATAATGTTCAATAAGATTGTATGCATAAGGATTTGATTAGCCTGTATAATAAAAGTGAAATGAGCAAATAATTATTGGTACCTCGCTCAACATTTAATTGTTTCATTAATTTAGATTGTAAACGAAATTAGAGTTGTACCAAATGTACTGCTGTATTGCTCATCATTTTTATTAAGTCGCTCCTTTACCACGAGACATTAAAGTCTTGGTAATCTTAAGGCCTCGGGTACATTCTCTATTTCTATTACTTACCCACTCTTTGTCTCTACAATTTGTCTTTACTCTCTGTCTGATCTTACTGTTTCTGCTACATCCCGAATATATACATGTAGCCTACTGCGTAGTATAACTGAGATGAATATAACTATTGTATTATTTATACATGTATCATATTTAAGACACAAAAGAAAAACTTCAAAATGCAAAGATTTATATATATACATATCTGTATTTGAGCAGGAAAAGGCTGGCTTCAAAATGCAGAGGTTTAATTCAGGATGAAATAGCCAAAGAGATATGGAAAGCGCATCAAAGCTTTGAAAGAAGTGGTCAAGTTGAAAAGTGGTAAAATGAAGTGATAAAATCATTCGCAGGTCCAGAGACGGGAATAAGAAAAGCAATGAATGCGAAGATGAGAACGTTAGAAAGCCCGACCTGTGATACACACATGTATAATGAACATGTAATACACGGGACGTAGTGAGCTAAAAGTGTACAGATATAATGTACTTACACCCTGAGTCGACTGCATCTCTTCTGTATCATCCTTACCGGGTGGCACATTTGGTCTGCGTGAGAGAATGTATTTTTAAATGAATGAAGTTTTCTTTTCAGATACAATGCAAAACAGAATATTTTACAACATTTTGGATGGGCTGACATTCTAAACGATCTTTCTTATTATCTCTGATTTAAACAAACAACAAGGCATATCCATCTCCTCTTTTGTTTTGCGTACAGAGTATCTCATAGACCCATACAAATGCCTGCCCACTGAGACAGAAATAAAAGAAAGCTTAAACTTTTAAACAAATTACGCACGAGAATTGTCTTACAGCAGTAGTGTCTCATCTGGCGAAAAAGTTCATTTTCGAAAATGGCAATGTGTTGTCAGTCTTTTCCCTTCCACACTGGTTTATGTGAAGAGGGAGGGATAATGAAAGAATGTTCACCCACAATCTACGGTAAAGACTGATGACCAGCAGCACAATGCTGGCCTTGTGAGGAACATTTGTCGAAGTTGAAAAACAAAGACCAGACAAAAACAAACTACACAAAAATCCTACCTGGCAGGTTCGGTCTTGATATTCAAAGAAACGTTGCCTTCAAACCGAATTTTCGGATCTTTTTGCTTGGCCAACTCAAAAATGTGAATACCATTCAGCACCAGACCTGGACGAAAGTATATTGTTTGAGTAAATGTGTTAAACATGAAATAACTGGCCATTGATTATATTCCTGAAAGGGAGAGTAGTTATGCGTAGTAATGTAGATTTGATTGGCTGTTGTTAGTTAGGAGCGGGTGGTATTTTACATTATAACCCACTGTTTGACTCTGTAATTAGTTTACGTGCCCCTAACAACATTGATATTTGAATGCCTACAAGTACAATGGGATCAAGGTCAAGGAGACCAATAGTCTGAGGCTAGAGAAACAAAGATCTCCACCGGGTTAAGACCAGCTGATGTTCTAAGCACTGTCCAACAATGGTACCCCCCCCCCCGCACACTAGTGCAAACAACTTCAAACTCTGTAAACTTTAGTCTCGCAACATGTCAAAAATAAAAAATTTTTTTAACAATGGAGAGTAATGTCAACCATGGCAGATAGGGAAAATACTTTAAACAAAACTAAAACAATAAAATTAAATTTTTTAAAAATGGAGTGTGGCAGTGAAAGAATTCAGGGCATGATGGCTGGACTAAAAACCCTTCCCTGGCCTATGTGCCCAAAACACAAGCTTATATTATTACTGAATGGTTAATCCATGGCTGCCCATAACTTGCTTTGAATTTTTCATGACGGAAGAGGTCAATCTTCTGTTGTGATAAAGTGTTAGACATGTAATTATAAAATAAAGCTGAAGGTCGATGAACTGGTCGCACTTACCAGAAATGAACCCCTCAAAATGTTGAATGATGCTGCCATTTCCAGCTTTCTTCCCTCCTATACGTATATATGCTTGGTTGTTAAATGTGTGGCTTTGTGGACCTGGAAAACAAACATACACAAGAATGAGCACATTTGTATTTGTAATGTTAATACAACACATTTTCTGATTCTTGTACTTTGATCAGAATTATTTTTGTTCAATGTGAAAACGATGTCTCTACGTTTATTTGATGACCGGTCATTTTTAAATATTTCTTCACGTTTAATCAATCAAAGTACCATGTTAATTCAATTTTTTGTCAGCACTACTGGCAAACAGAGTTGGCATTATGTGATGATAAACAAAAAGGTAAGATTTCCCAGCTGCCCTATCTGTTGGCTTCCATCTCCACACTCCACTCATGTTGTTTAGCACAAACATTCACTATCAGTAATACTCATTGCTCTGTCATAGAGTTTTCATTGTGCTTTCTTAACTCGTAAGTTCTCTCAGAAGAATGTTACAAACAACTGGGAGTCAGAATAGCCTAAGAACGAACACTCAAAGTTCGATGCCATTAGTCACAAGAGAAGACCAGTTACACAACGAGGCATCATTGTCCAATGAGTCAGAATTAGATCAAAGCGGTTCAGTGTATAGAGCGACTACCTGCTGAGATGTTACAAAACATCAGTTCTTTCCATCCATCCTACTTTTGTTTGTTTGTTAGTTCCTTCATATTTTCTAGCAGAGGTGTTCAAATTTGTTATAAATTGCAGTCAAAGTTTTCTCTAAATGTAAAACGTGGTGATTTTCACAGACAAGAACCGAAGTGGAAACACTGACATTACATGCTGATCATGAGTGTATTCTATCATTCTGTACGTCTGTCAGTTGACAGTAGTAATATTCCCCTTTCCCCTCTCCCAGTGAGTGATGGAAGAGTAAAAACAGTGACCGATCATAGACAAAGTTTTGGCTGCAAGAAAAATTAAGTAACAGAAAGAGCCGAGAGATCAGTCATTATCTCATTTATAGCCCACAGGTTCTCCTTGAGAATCATATGAACTCAAAATGGGACACATTGTAAGATGTTATTAGAAAAAAGAAGCGCATTGTGAGAGACAGCAATATAAAATGTCTAACAAACATGTTATAATCTGTACTTTGTGACTGTTTCTCAGTGGAAGACATCTGCAATTAGTGGATAAGTTGGTTTTGATATACTTGGAGAATATAGCGTGATCTTTAACACAAAATATATCGGAAAACTTAAGGTGAAATGTGATACAAAGAGCAGGACTGTGAAAAAAAAAGTAGTGTATATGAATATATTATTTATTTGTAACAAAATAAACAATATATCTAAACATGCATTAAAATTGCCTCTACCCCATAATATATCTCCAGATTATAAACCTTGACAACTAGGCCTACGATTCATATCAATATTAGACTTTGAGAAATTCAAGCAAAAACAAACGAAAAAGATGTAAAATAGTGAGTAATTTTTTTTTAGTGCCAGGAAGTACCTTTCAGTAGTAAAGCATTTATTTCCTCATCGAAGGAAAAGACTGCCAAGAATAAAATAGACATACATGAAAATACAATCAATGAAAAAGTAGATGGACAATTCATGTCTTTTTCTTTTTTTTTTTACTTATTACTCAACTCTGTGCTCATACATTTGTCAATGTCATACTCATAATATACAGCACTCAACAATTCTGTTCAAATGTACACTTGCACAGATAATTTCCATTGATAGATTATGAAGTTCTATTTCTTTTATGCTCACGACAGTCCCCACGGCTTCAAAAGAAAGAATAATGTGGTGTATTTATTGTTTGCTGACATTTTGATTCACCGTTTTCAAAAAGAGAATTGCAGTGAGGGAAAAGGATAATAACAATGAAACAAAAAAGACATTAACTGTTGTTTCTTAAATTGTATGCATCCACCACGTGAGCAAGTCAGATGAGAAAATTCGTTTTCTGTGTTACAATTACAAGTGAGCATGTCACAGCAATGATTAACATTGCCAGCAAAATCAGGCACATGAACGTAGAACAATGAATAAGACAAAGCTGTATTGCCTTTCATCAGTTCATATTGATTGAAGGGAATGGTTTGACAGTGCATACACTATTACACTTTTGGCTAGCAAAAGTTATCGCTCTGATGCCATAAAAATTGTCATATTTGTTTTCACAATGATTTAAATATTCTATATGGACAATGTTGAGTGTAAGTACTCTATTTGCCACAAATCTCTCAAAATGTTTGGGATAAAAATGTGACTTATTCAGTTACTTTGCATTGCCAGTTACTAAATCAAGAATAAATACATTGCAAATGCTTGCATTGAAAAGGGATTGGATTTATTCCTTGAAAACGCCCTCTTCACCCTTTTTTTTTTCATCAAAAAGAGTTAACTACTTAGCATAACAAAAAACATATAATAGAAAAAGACCTCATCTTTCGTGTTCTCAGTCCCAACCATCAAATAGCCACAAGACCTTACAATGCTGTGTTTCAAATAATCAAATCGCGGCAGAATTCAAACTGAATATTACATTTCTGTGCCTTTTCTGTGTTTTGCTTCCATTTAACTGCTGAAGATTCCCTACAAAACCAAATTTTCCCTTCTCAAGAAATGATAGATATGGTTAATTTAATGACCAGTTTCGATGACTCAATAGCCATGACGTACTCCATTTCCGCATGCCCTGCACATCATTATTCACACCCATACAAAAGAATGACATTTCTGAATAGTTTACACTTCAGCAAATCTGTCCAAACCTCCTAGAAAATGGACAGCTAAGCAATTAATGTGAGTGTTTTTTCACAGACTGCCAGACCTTAATATCAACATCAATATCAATTTTATGTTATTAATTTGCTGAAAAATTTTTGATTCAAAAGAAAATTCAGAAAACCTATTGATGAGCATAATCAATACATGAAATGTGATGTATCAAAAAGAAAAAAAAAGATGATATACAACCATAAAAACATATATGAAAACTAGTCTAAATTCCAGGTTGTTTCCTAACAAAACCAATTCAAATATTAAGGAAAATCAGATATCCCGAATGTTGCAAAATTTGTACAATGTTATGGATCCATTATTGCAACGTACTCAGCGTGACGTGATCTTCAGCCACCAGCGCACTTCACACGTATCTGATGAATGTCAGCACCCAATAATTAAGACCACAAGACCCACTAAGACATGAAATAATTTATCTTGCAGACCTGAGATTATTTTATTTTATTAACAATAATGAGGATGATCTGCTTCGTCTGCTTTCGGTGTTTAAAATTAATTAAAATTACCCATCTGTTAAAACAAAAGCAGAACCAATTTCATCTGCGTCGGTAAAAGACAACAGAAAGAAATAAAATGACAACCCAGAATTTAAACATTGGTTTGTTACAATTTGACACAGGCTTTTGTTGGCTCCAGGATTTACAGTCAATTGAACATGTGACCTCATTTCAGAATGATGACCTTGTAGCTAGTAGATATAATGGCCCGCAAGAGTTCAGTACTATGTGGAAGAGATGTATGGTAGCTCTACTTGTAGAAAGTTCCTGTGATAGTTATACTGAACGTTTTGATGTGATTAATGTACAGAAACAAATGAGTTATATCGTGAACGAGTTCAGATATTGTTAGCGATGTTGAATCACATACAAATCTTTGTTTCTTGCTGTAAACTTACTACGCTATAAAGAGACGCAACCATGCATACTGTACAATTTTGTTTCCACACGAATCAAATAAAAGTCAACAGATTATAAAAACTGATTTCAGCCTCTTTTGTCACCATTCTGAAGTGAAGGTGACATAGAGTTGCCATTTAGCAGCAGCATGAAACAAAAACATGTTATAATCAAGGACAAGATCCACTCTCCACCATTGGTCAGCCATGAATTATAAAAAAGAAACAAAGAAACAATGATCAGTAAGAGTTTAAAGTAAAATACTTACTATAGTGTCAAAGTGTACTAAAAAACATTTTTGGTTCCCAAGTGGCTAAATTTGAATAGTAACACTCTTCTCTGCCATTAAATAATTATTTGAAGATGTTCACTATTTTTAAGGTTTTCACAAGGCCACTGTCTGAACTTCGCTCTTTTTGAGTTGGTACAGCACATAGATAATTTGTGAACCTATCAATGCCACAATGACAAATAAAACAATTAGATCTATAAACCCAACATTCGCTTATACACGTTTCATTGTAGCATTGCAAATTGTACACAATTGAGCCATGATATTATGTAGGCTACATGAACATTGCATGGAGATTTCTGCACCATTCAGGTCAGGCTGAACATCATAAAAATACAACTGTCAGACAAAATATCGAAGGTACAACAAGATAGCGCTTTATTCAGCCCCTCTGGCCCACAAAGTTGCATGAGACAAACATTTAAGCCTAACTTTAAATATCAACAAACTGTGGTATGAAACATTTGTTAAGTTTGGAACCCAATAAAGTGTCCTGAATAAGCTAGTTACTGACTTATCATCTGCAACAACAGTTTCTTTCCCTTAGAGGAATTGCTGTCATACACACTGTTGATGGTCCAACTTTATGTGTATGGAACGATGCAACGATTTTTCAATCATTTACAGGTCAAATCTTTCCATGACTCTTTTCAAAACGACCAAAGACAAAAAAAACAAAAAGGATTTCCCTCCAACTGAAGATAAGTCTGCTGGTCACCGTGACTGACATCTGGTGGTGTACAGCTAAGGAGTCCAAGGTTTAAGCCAGTATTATAACTGATGTTACAAAGAGACCACATGGGCATTTGCATAGTTGTAGTGTCGAGTCTTACCTGTAGGGTGCTTCATCTGTGGCATTGCTGAATCGATCTGTAACGTGGCGTTTGGGCCTGCCCGGGTGAAGCGGACTACATGATAGCGACCATCATTGACTTTTTGGTAGAAATTGCCCAGTGGATGGTTGACAGTACCCATGTTGTAGATCAAGTACACGTTACCATTTACCTGCAGAAATATGGTAATAGATTACGTACATAATACCAGTTAGCCTGAGAACAGATCAAATACAAATTAACAGTTATTTGGAAAGGTACGTATTATCTGATTGGCACGTTACATTCACTTGGGAAAATGCAGGTTTAAACTAAATACATTTTACCTCTTACCTGCAGAAATACGATAAGAGATAAAATACACATTACCTTTTACTTGGGGAAATACGGTAATACGCTTTACCATTATTTGGATAAATACGGCAATAAGAAACTGTTTACCCAGAGAATCTTGTGAACACTTCACACAGTGCAGTTGAACAACTTACCAATTCTAACTGAATAAAATCATCATACGATTTACTGTCCATCCTCAGCAGCACCGCCTCGTCCTGGAAAGACTTGAACCCAAAGGCTAAACTCTCGAAGTTTGTGGAAGGTTCTTGACCTTCTGGGTAGGTAAACGTGATGAGTCCCGGCCCCGGGCCAAACTTGTAGGAAATACTTTCTGGTGGACAGAAGGGGGAAATAGAAGTTTCTGTATGGAAGTTACTCCAAGGTGATGGATGAAAGAGAATGAGAATATGTGACACTTCAAGCTTAATACCATTAGCTTACTGGGAAATGAAACTGAAAAAGACAAACAACTATGGAGAATATGAAGTGACATGTTTCTTTCAACTGTTGTGGTTAACATAAAAATGCACCCTACCTTACTGCAAAAATTATTTTCTGACGCGGACCTGCAATGCATCCTGACCTTAAGTGAAAGACTAAGATGTCACAAATCCCAGACGGGGAGATGTAATAAGTTATGACAGGACAACAATCACGAACAAACAAGTTAACACTTAACAGAACAATCCATCAGACTCACACATTTATTAAACATAATTATACATATAATAGCGCAATTACATATATTATATTATTGAAATGACTGCCGTACAACGGCCTTATTCTCACACACACTCTCCCTCGGATCCACAATCCGGTAGTTACTCCTAAAGGCACTTCGGCCTCAGCCTCTCCCCTCAGGGTCTTAATAGTACATTAATGATTCACGGGTACCGCAGTCTCTCAATATCACCTTCCTATTGTCATACACCTTAGCACTCCCCTAGCACCTCAGCAGGGCAATAACACGTTATTATTTCCATAGCCATCAACATGGCAACAACATAATATCAGTTCACTAGCCTATCAACATGGCAACAATATAGTATCTCATTCACTCTCATATCTACGTCCCTGTCCGTGGCCTGACTGCCACGACTTTATGTGCCTCTACTGTCCTGCACTGACAGCCTCACTTCTGGCCTATGCACGGCCTCCGGCCCTATGCTGGCCTATCCCCTGTGCTCATCGAGGTGGCTCTGCGGCCCGTCCCCGACACCTACAAGAATAACATTACATTGGTATAATACCCTACCATTTCTATTCACTCCACCTCTCCTTACAATCCATGAAGCGTACACACACTAGTTCACCTTTCACTCACCACACATCTTACGGTAACACACCTCCATCGGAGTACACACTACTCACTCGCGCTACAAATCCATGAACTCACTTTCATCTATCGCTCATGGCGCACATTGCTATATCCACTATCAAGGACTTCCACATTCCTCACATATACTTATTCACATCATGGTAATAGACGAATATAATATAATACATCAATCATAATAATCAATCAACATTCTACATACCAGTCATAACTGGAAAGACTCTCACTAGTCTTCTCGACTGCTTCCTTTTATCTCTGCCCGATGGGCTATTATTCACAGATCCGCTCCCTAGGACCTTCTAACTTGCAGTGATAGTTATACAGCGCTTCCGCCTCATTCAGACCCCGCACTCATGACATGCACGACTTTTCTTCCCTGTCTCCGTGCGTTAATTTTACTCTCCTCCTTTCCCCCCGTAATTATTAACTATCGCTCACTCCACTCGTGACATCATCCCCCACCCCAAAAAAATTAATGCAATTAATTTCAAATCGCATCAAGATGACTGTCAACGAGTGAGCGTGAGCAATACCTACACTAGAAAAATGACCTATCAGTTCCCCCAGTATATAAAATACCGAAATCAGGGGAAAATATGGGGATCAATATGGCCTGCAATATGCATATATGTGTCACATCATGAATAGCTAACTAACCACCATATCTAACACAGAATCAAAAACCATTCAACCCATCAACCATTCCTCATATCATATTTATAATGTCAATATTTTATAGTCGACTTATTCACACAGATCCCGTCAATGTTCCTGTCCTCCGATGTATAAGCTCCTGAAATCTTGCCCTAGGCTCGACTAAGGTAGTCGGCGATATGATTGCTGGTTCCTGGAATTGGTTGAATAACGAAGGTGTACGGCTGTAAAGCCAATGCCCATCTAGACAAGCGTGGGCTGGACGAACGATTCTTCGACAAAAATGTCAGTGGCTTGTGGTCCGTCTGGATACAAAATTCTCGTCCCATGAGATAACGTCCTAGTTTCTGGACGGACCAGACAATGGCAAGACACTCACGCTCTATCACAGAATACTTTCTTTCTCTCTGCAATAACTTCCTACTGACATAACATACAGGATGGAGACATTCGTTCTTCTCCTGTAGAAGACAAGCGCCGACACCAGAGTCCGACGCATCCGTTCTGAGGATAAAATTAGATCGAAAATCGGGTAATATCAGAATGGGTGACGATGATAATGCTGTCACCAAATTATCAAATGATGTCTGACATTCAGACGTCCACTGGACCTTATCGGGTTGTCCCTTCTTAGTAAGGTCAGTAAGAGAAGATGACAAGGAGGAAAAATTTGGAATGAACTTTCTGTAATAATTTAAAATTCCCACTAAGCTTCTGACTTGTTTCTTTGTTTTAGGGATTTGCAACCCTACTAACTTGTCAATTTTTGTTTCTTCAGGTCTCTGAACACCTCTACCCACAATATGTCCTAAGAATATTATCTCTGGACATGCCAAATCCATCTTTGCGGGTTTAGCAGTTAACCCAAAATGGCGTAATCGTTGAAAAATTACTGTTAGTGTCTGAATATGATCAGACCATGTCGACGTATGGCATGCTATATCATCAAAGAATGACACGACATTAGGTATGTCCTTCAACACCAATCTCATTAATCGTGCAAACGTCGCTGGTGCGTTTACCAACCCAAATGGCATGACCTTAAATTGGAATAATCCAATGGGCGTTTGGAACGCCGTGTATTGTTTAGACTCCTCAGTAAGCGGGATTTCCCAATACCCTTTCGTCAAATCAATCTTGGAAAACCACGTGGACCCGGCCAATGAAGCTATTAATTCCTCCTGAAACGGAATAGGCTCCCTATCGCCTACCGTAATAGTGTTCAATCTTCGAAAATCAATACAGAACCGCACCGATCCATCAAGTTTCTTCACGAGGACGATGGGTGATGAATACGGCGATGTTGATGGTTCTATCACATCTAACTTCAACATTGACTCAACTTCCTTTATGACCCTATCCCTCGACGAAAAAGGCAACGGATACGGTCTAAGAAATACTGGCTTATCGGAAGTCAACTTTATTTGGTGCTGGATCACCGTAGTGCGACCCGGCAAATCCGTAACAACATCCGGAAATGACGCTAACAGGGTCTCAAGTTCCCTACTCCTTGAACTCGTAAGGTCAGGGTTAATTTTTACGTCCCTGTAACCTTATATCTCTAAAAACAAAGCTGAGGATATTCAACTCGAACGTGAAGTCAGTCCTGTTGTATGGATGTGAGACTTGGAATGCGTCCCAGGCCTGCATAAAGAGAATCCAAGTTTTCATCAACAGATGTTTGAGGAAGCTACTTAAGATCAGATGGACAGACAAGGTCAGTAATGAAATTGTATGGAAAAGAACAAGACAGAACCCAGTCAGAGAGGAAATTGGTAGGAGGCGATGGAGATGGATCGGCCACACTCTCAGGAGGCCAGGAAACAGCATCACGAAGAAGGTATTGGACTGGAATCCCCAGGGCAAGAGATCAAGAGGAAGGCCGCGCGGAACGTGGAGAAGAGCCAGAGAAAATGATGTGCAACGAAGCGGAAAGACTTGGAATAATGTAAAGAGGCTGGCCCATGATAGAGAGGGATGGAAGGTGTTTGTTGGTGGCCTATACCCTGATCCAGGGTGAGAAAGGCAATGATGATGATGATGAACCTTGTGTCGGAGTTAACTCCGGCAATTGAATTTGTAACTCTTCCTGCGCCTCGGTGTCGCTTACGTCACAGTCCAACTGGTCTACGACCCCCGTACAAGCAGTAGAGAAGACAGTCTCCTCTGGTCTTGTCTGTGCACACAGATACTGTGGTCTCTCATAAAATCTCTGTAGCATATTAACATGGAAAACCTTACTCGCTCCATCAATGTGGATAGCGTAATCTACCTTTGAAACAACTCGCTCAATAACATAAGGACCTTTCCATGTCATCAATAACTTATTATGGTCCGCAGGTAACAACAGCAGAACCTTGTCTCCTGGCTTAAAAATTCTCAGTTTGGACCCTCTATCTTTATAGTCTTTTGCTCTTTTCGAAGCGATACCAGAAGCTTCTTCTGCTATAGTGCGCGCTGAAGATAGTCTTTCTCTTAAATCAACAAGGTACTGAAACCTTTTTAAACGGTTCCGAAACCGTGGGGATCTTTTGACGAGGAGCCTGGGGTGAACGACCCTCATGCGTCGTCTTTTGGCACGCACTGCACGTCTTACAATATAAACGTACATCTCTGTATACTGACGGCCAATAAAAATCTTTCAGAACTCTCTGCTTGGTTCTAGTACTTCCCATATGACCCGCTAATGGAACATCATGGGCCAGACGCAATACTGTAGCAATTAACGACCGTGGCACGACGACCTGCTTTTGAACGGAAGCCACTGTGACGTACATACGGAACAGAATGCCCCCCTGGACAAAAAAAGAAGATGACCCGTTCTTATATCTCCTCGTTTTCTCGGTTCGCGCTTCCCCAAAACATGGGTTTAATGATGGGTCCTCCCTTTGTAATTTCGCCAAGCGCTCTGGCGTGATATCTAGGTTGACCGCTGGCGTAGCCAAAGGTCTAATCTTATCTTTATCCGCTACCCGTCGACGTGTTTCGACCGCGGCGCAAAAGTCAATACCTTTTGATTGCGACCATGCTTGCACGTTCTCATCGGAAGGGGAACCTACCCGGGATACATTCCCAATGATGAGCTGGGCGCCTGGAAAACAACCAACGACTGCTTCGACTTCCCCGCTAAGGAAAGGTGTATCTATCATTATTTTTGCCATGGGTAATTTCTCAATGGCCCCCGAAAATTGGATGCACGGGACAGTCTCACCTGTAAGCTGTGAATCCCGAATGCAGTCCCTATGCACTCCCACAACGGTAGATCCTGTATCTCGTAAAACCGAGACCGGTTCGTCCCCAACAAACCCCGGATAAACCCTAAGACCACCTGTATGACATGAATTTATAACGGGGATCTTTCTCCCACAAGGTAAAACACCGGAAGATAATAACTTCTCACAACTGGGACACTTAGAATACTGTCCGCCTCCGTTGTCCGATGTAACACACGCAGCCGCATGATGAAATTTATTTGGGGAGCATGGACTGGAGCTACTGTCCACGTTCGCCGCTATCCTACCTGCCGGGCAGTTCACGCTGATGTGATCTGCTCTTCCGCAGTTCCAACACTTCGCGGCCCTACACTCGCGCGAAAAGTGACCCACGCGTCCGCAAGTCCAACACTCCGCTCCCTGTGCTGCTCTAGGCCTGGGTCCCCGTGACCCCTCGCGACCGGAACTAGAGTCCCTATGCCGTCGGTCATCGGCAAAGGTCACAAGTCGGCCCCGGCCATTACCGCGACCTAGCCCTCCTGCTCGGTCAAACTTACCGGGTCCATATGCCGGTGATTGGTGATAGCCCCTACGCTGCCCCTGGGCTTGCCCGCTATAGGCACCACGCCGACGCGACCTGTCCCCAAGTCCTGCCGGCGACCCCTCGACAACGGCGACGTACCCAGCATCTTGGACGTACGCCCTGGCGACTGGTTTGGACGGATGCGCCGTACGGTATGCCTCCGCCAACCTAGACGCCTCCTGCACCGTCGCGGGTTCGTTCTCTTTCAGGAAAGCCACCAGATCTTTGTGGCACGACGCGTACAGCTGGTCACGGATCATTAAGTCTTTCAGTTTGGCAAAGTCCGTGCCCACATGCGCCAAGTCTACCCAGTTCGCGAAATACTCAGTTAGTCTCGCGACGAAGGCAGCAAAGTCCTCCCTGGTATCTGCACGTGCTCGCCTAAACTGCTCCCGGAAATATTCCTCGGTACGCGCAAATCGGCGAAGCAGCAAAGCCTTCAGCTTATCGTAATCTTGCACGTCTTCGCGCTGTAGCTCTTTAAAGTAGGTTAACGCTCGCCCCTGCAATAGCGACGCCAGGTACGTGGCCCATAATTCCTTATTTTCCCCCCATTGCAATTGTGCGTTCAGTTCGAACCTGTAAAGGAAGGCGTCTATGTCGTCCTTCCGGTCGTCGAACGTAGGGAGCTTAATCCTAACGCCACCTTTATTGGGTACCTGCCGCTCAACTGTTTCTGTTGGCGCACTCTTTTTGATTTCCAACTCCGCTATTCTTACTCGCGCGTCTGTCTCCCGCTCTTGAGCTTCTATCTCCTTTAACCTTAACTCCCTCTCCTGCTCCTGAGCCTTAGCCTCTCTTTCCTGTTGCTTAGCCTCTAACTCCTTTAACTTAAACTCTCTTTCCTCTTCCTTATCCTTAGCCTCTCTTTCCTCTTCTCTCTGTCGCTCTTGAGCCTCTTTTTCTCGCTCTCTATCCTTAGCACGCTCATCGCGCAAATCCGCCTGTTGTTCTTTAATCCAGCCGCGTAGCTCCTCTCCCTCCAGGCCAAGTTCCTTACCCAACTTCATTAGTTGTTGGAGTTCCGCCATTTCACAGATTTATGGTTATGGTATCTATTATGCGAACGACCAACCTGTCGGTATGATCACTAACGATACGACCAGAGACCTGAGATCACACCAGATATAACAATACCCAGTTCAGAATACAATTCAGAAATTTACCTTTACAGCACAACTACTTCTATATCTACAAAATGTATAGCACTATTAATTATAAAAAGAATAGAAAAGACAAGAATAAGGAAATTTAGTAGAAAGACCACAAGGACGTCAAGGACAACGAACCAGACTAGGACAAAGCTTCTACAAAAAAAAAACTATAATGGAAAAAAGAATGCAACCTAACTACGCCGATTACACTACACGGTACAACAAGAACAGAGTCTGAAAAAAAAGAACGTATCTACAGATAGGGAAGAAAGAGGGACAAGAGAATACGTCTTCCTGCCGAACAGAGAAGATATCGACGCTACAACTAAACAATATTACAGGTCCCTACAGAACTGTTCACTGTGATGAACGAAGTTCCAAAGTTTACCACACCTTTTTAAAAGGATAAACTAAGTTCAACACAGCAAACCCGCGCCACCGCCCGTATAATCAATTACAACGAAAACAGCAAAAACAGGGAAACAGACAGATGAAAAGACAGCCCTTAATCCAGGGTACAAAATTTTAGACTTTTACTTAACTTTCAATTTTTGAAATTTTGAGTAAACTCCTCCCTTTAATCGGAGCTCTGGCTGCTCGTCTCCTCAGGCTGCACGCACACACACTGTCTCTCTGAAATTTAAGTACACATTAATACATATTCATCAAAATACATGCATCAATACATATTATTATTCATAAATATACATAAATCATATCATGAAATGTCCATTCATCCAACGAACAAGACAGCACAAATACCTACTAACTAACTACAACTAAATATTACGAAAATGGACGAGTCACAATGGACGAGCCCCCAATGTCACAAATCCCAGACGGGGAGATGTAATAAGTTATGACAGGACAACAATCACGAACAAACAAGTTAACACTTAACAGAACAATCCATCAGACTCACACATTTATTAAACATAATTATACATATAATAGCGCAATTACATATATTATATTATTGAAATGACTGCCGTACAACGGCCTTATTCTCACACACACTCTCCCTCGGATCCACAATCCGGTAGTTACTCCTAAAGGCACTTCGGCCTCAGCCTCTCCCCTCAGGGTCTTAATAGTACATTAATGATTCACGGGTACCGCAGTCTCTCAATATCACCTTCCTATTGTCATACACCTTAGCACTCCCCTAGCACCTCAGCAGGGCAATAACACGTTATTATTTCCATAGCCATCAACATGGCAACAACATAATATCAGTTCACTAGCCTATCAACATGGCAACAATATAGTATCTCATTCACTCTCATATCTACGTCCCTGTCCGTGGCCTGACTGCCACGACTTTATGTGCCTCTACTGTCCTGCACTGACAGCCTCACTTCTGGCCTATGCACGGCCTCCGGCCCTATGCTGGCCTATCCCCTGTGCTCATCGAGGTGGCTCTGCGGCCCGTCCCCGACACCTACAAGAATAACATTACATTGGTATAATACCCTACCATTTCTATTCACTCCACCTCTCCTTACAATCCATGAAGCGTACACACACTAGTTCACCTTTCACTCACCACACATCTTACGGTAACACACCTCCATCGGAGTACACACTACTCACTCGCGCTACAAATCCATGAACTCACTTTCATCTATCGCTCATGGCGCACATTGCTATATCCACTATCAAGGACTTCCACATTCCTCACATATACTTATTCACATCATGGTAATAGACGAATATAATATAATACATCAATCATAATAATCAATCAACATTCTACATACCAGTCATAACTGGAAAGACTCTCACTAGTCTTCTCGACTGCTTCCTTTTATCTCTGCCCGATGGGCTATTATTCACAGATCCGCTCCCTAGGACCTTCTAACTTGCAGTGATAGTTATACAGCGCTTCCGCCTCATTCAGACCCCGCACTCATGACATGCACGACTTTTCTTCCCTGTCTCCGTGCGTTAATTTTACTCTCCTCCTTTCCCCCCGTAATTATTAACTATCGCTCACTCCACTCGTGACATAAGATCTACAACTTGATTTAAAAACTTTTATACTCACTCACAAAACTTTTTTCAGATCGATACAAAACAACTTGTGAGAATTTTGCCAATGTGATAAAATTATATGAATGTATTTAATTCAATTGCCAAAATTAAAAGCTCTGAATACAAAACATAAATAAAGAACGTGTACCCAAATAGTCCGTGAAGGGTGCAAAGTGGCCGTTATTGTGCCGATGCACCGTAAAACCCAAAGTCAGACTCAAGCGATCAGTAAAATTCGATTCTATTATTGGATCAACAAGTACAACCAAAGTTTAAAAAGCAGTCACAAAAACAATGAAGAGCCAGCCATTGTGTAATATATATAAATAGGGGCCCTAACAGGGTGCAATTTACCATCTTTACACATGGGTCCCGTGTAGGAAGTCATATCACAGTCACACTTGTAGGAAGTCCATTGCTGAACACACCGTCCGTGGTTGGCACACGAGTCATTGACACATTTAGTGAGGGGACCTGCAGAAAAGGACACGATGGAAAATAATTCAAGGTCAGCAAGATCAGTGGGCAAGTTAAAGTTAAAGCAAAGTTTTTAAAAGTAAAAAATCATGCAGACATGAAAAGAGCCGATGAAGAAGAAGAACTGAAAGACAGAAGACAAAGGAGAAAGATATAAAGAGACGGCGATCAAACAAGAAAAAAAAAGGACCCCCCCCCCCAAAAAAAAATGTTGAAAGTAACGGCAGAAAATGATAGATAAGGAGCAAGAGGACAGTTTGGGGGTGAGTGGGGTGGGGGTGGGGGTGGGGCTTGGGGATATGGAAAAATGCTTAAATAATGTGGCAACAAAAAGGAAATAAACAACGATGCAGTTTTCCAAGGCGTGATAAAACCAATGTTTGTGACCACAGCAAAGACTGACAACAGATTTACTCACCACGACATCCATCACCAACACTTTCATGTATAGGGCTGGCCTCCCGGAGTAAATTAGGCAAATATCCGTTGAGATCCAGCGATCCAAGACAGCCAACAAACCCATGGTGTGAGAAAATCTGCTTGGGGAGGGATGGGTACATCGTCTTACGGACACCTCCGACATACAAGTGACCGCCCAGATCAAAGCGGTTATTTTTAGCACCAGTGAGGTCATCAATGGTCGGGGTGTTGTCATCAACACGGAGCAGTTGTTTGTAGGTCTCTGCTCTCAGTAGTCGGACCTGATCACAGACAGATGACAAAAGAAGGCAATTTTTGTCATGCTCATTCTAGAACATGAGCTACGCTTGATTAAAAAAAGATTATAACGTTACCAAAATACAATAAATACTGACATAGAAGGAAGACAAAATGGCATGGCAGTTACGAACAGAAGAAGAAGAAGAAGAAGAAGAAGAAGAAGAAGAACAACAACAACAACAACGACGCAACAGACAAATAACAAACAACACCTAACAACAACAAAAAGAAACAATAAGCAAACAAAAGCTGAAGTCAGAAGCAATAATAATAATAATAATGATAATGTAGATGATGATAATAATAGTAAACATATTTCTATAGTATCTTATCACGTAGGGGGTCTCAAGGTGTTTCATTTTTTTTTTTTTGGCATTTCACATAAAGCACAAAGATATTAAAGAATATAAACGTTCTTTAATTTTGTGCAACTAATGTAATCAATCAACGCCTTAAGAAACAGTTTGTGTGGAAATCGTTACCTCATGCCATTTGTTATCGTTGACTGGTTGATTCACATTAGCTTTCACGCGCTGAGGTCCCTCCCCCATGTCATAGACATAGTACAAAAATCCCTGAAAGAGTTCAATAGCGAAGAAATCCTGCGCGCTGCCCCCGTTGTACAAGATAAGTCCGTCACTCTCAGTCGTCTTCAGCTGCAAAGTTATGGAAAACTTGTCGTGGGCTTGTAGACGTGGCAAGATGGCGAATGCATCCACAGACTTGAAAGTGACAGGGTCTCGAACCACGTACTCATCAGAACTGAAGCGAGCAGATATTTCGATGTTGTCTCCGGAACCGGACTTGGCCATCTATGGAGGAAGGAAAACAACATTTATTTGTTTGCTAAAATCTGCAGTTATTTCTAATATAAGAAGCAACACACCCAAAGGACAGTCTCTATCGAAAAGGTTTATGAGTAAATACAATGAGTAAAAATACAGCAAATCGGCTGACTGACGCATTCCCCCGCAAAGACAACGTCAAAGGAGACCAGCAATGATACAACTGTCCCAGTGTTTATTATGTCTGATCTGTGTAGGCTAGAGGCTACATCCTTTTTGACAAGTACGGTACAGCGTACGATTTTTCTGGACGCACTTGAAGTATAGAGTGTCCATGGGCAGCCTTTGGAGGAAAATGCTACACGCTGTTTGCAGAAAAAGGTCTCAATCTCAAATGTTTTTGATCCATTTAAAGTTTATCAAAAAGAAACTTTGTGGCTAGACTAAACTGGCATGTTAACCTTTAAGGCACGGACAGTTTTATGTCATATTAACTAAATGAATTTATTTCCAATAAATATAAAGGCCTTTAGGATAAATCAACAGCAACATAAATTAGAACACATGGCTTTAACAGAATGTAAAGGTTTTGCTTACGTGGAAAAAGTTATTTCCATTAAATATGAAAGATTGCATAGAACCAATAAACCCTGAGTGTCTCCCTGCCGCAGCCTCGTCACGTTGCACCATGTGACCTGTCTCCACACTTCTCAGCCCTAATTCCTGGGTTCGGCCTGGTAGATCAGCTGGAATCACAAAAAACAAACAAAGACAAAATGTAAAATACATTATTTCGTTGTGTCCATAGGTGTTGAATATATTGTGGCTGTCACGAAACTGGTCCTCATAAGAGTTAAAGTCTGAGCTTCAGTCACTTTCAGAACAACAAAGTGCTTAACATGCCTCTCTCAAGGGTTAAAATCATCTGTGCATGAAGGTGTTCCTATCATCATGTGGTTAATAGTCATGGGGATAAATGATGAAGGCTTGCTATTTGCCATTCAATAACGACAACAAAAAAAGTGTAATTCTACTTTTATCCAAACTGGTAATGATTCACGATTTTTCCAACTTCACCCAAGACAAAGAACTTTTTCAGATTAAGTCTGGAACTCTATGTTCTGCACACTATTTAATGATACATTTTGATTACTTGTATATTTAACCAAAGCCTATTTGCATAAATAGTTTGAGTTATTCTGCCTCCGAATCGTCTTCAGTGGCACCCTTTCACCTTCAGTATACTTGCAAATATCGCGTGTCTCAGTGAGACCACATTCTACACTTTCTGGACTCCAGAACAAAACATTATCTCATAACGATGTCCGCGCTCTGACACCCTGCTGATGTTATTTATAATAATGTTGTGGTCGGTTCATCAGTCAAATAACAAAATATGTTAAACTAACATGATCAAGACATTAAAAAACAACAACAAAAAAACCACAACACCAAGCCAGTACGGTCATACAAAGCCAAAGGCAGATGCCCGGGCAAAATTGACAATGGAAATTAATAGATTAAAAATTTATCCATATCACCCCCCCCCCCCCCCCACCCAAACCAGCAACAACAAAATCATATATATATTGTTATTAATAAATATTCAAATATTATTTGAGTTCTGTGTTGTGTGAACTGATGTGAGTTGTGAACTGCTGTGAGTTGTGAACTGTTGCGAGTTGTGAACTGCGCCTAACAGGCTGCGTTACAATTTGCTCTGAGATAGAGAGAGAGAGTGAGCGAGACAGGGAGAGAGAAAGAAGCAGTGCAGTGTGTTGAGCGCTTCGCAGGCAGCTCCATTCTGCTCTGTGGTTGACATGTTGTTTCTGTAAAGCGCATAGAGCATTTTAAATGGATATGCGCTATATAAATGCTATACATTATTATTATTATTATTATTATTTTTAGTCAACACCGTGTGCCAGACCTTTCAGACAAAAAAACAACAACCAATAATAGCCTATCTCAATTCAAGCATTTACAAATCTAAGGAATTAAATTTAAACACAAAAACAGCAACATTTTTATCGCAGAATTACACACACAAAAAAAACACAAATAAATAAAAAAAAATAAAAAATTAAAACCTTCATTTGAAAAAGAAGTTAGAAAATAAATAAATAAAAAGATGAAATAACATTGGAAGCGACACCGAACATTCCACTTTGGGGGAAAATGTCCATCCATGCTTCATTGTCTCACTTGCATAATATCCGAAGTCCCAGCTCTGAGGGCTTAGGGATAAGCTTTTCGTACCTCTGTAAATCCCAACTAATATTATCATTTTGCAGAGAGTTTGCGTACAAAGCAAGATAGTAAGACAGTAATACTAAAGTCCTTCATCTGAGGCTCAATTATAATAGTACACAATTGCATTTAACTCTGTTGGATTTCTGGAGGCAAAATTTCCAATCAGCCGTATATACATCTGTCACTTCTGAGGGAGAAATTGAAAGCTTAGAAATGTGTAAAGAAACTGATACACCAATGCATTTTAAAATGAAAATACAAATAGAAAAAGCCTGCTACAAAGCAACTTGAAACCAACACATCTTGTACTCGTTTCATGCATTTGTTTAAAGATGTGGCATTAATGTACCCAAGTGATACAGAACTACACACAAGCATTCGTTCATACACCATCTCTCATACTGCTCGGTACTATAATTTTATATAACTTTATTGCCCACAAACTGACTCTCCTGATCCTCATTAAACACAAGTATAAAGTTAACGTTCTTGTCTGTAATGCAAGGGAAGTTCTTTGGAGATGACAGTTGACGCTATAGGTTTCCGCGTTTCTATGGGTACGGGCCAGTGTTAGAGTTAGGGTCAGTGTTATCTACTTTGGTGCCTGGAAAGAACGGGGGGGGGGGGGGGCAGTGCTGCGGTGGGGACAAACTACCGAAATGTACGAGCCCAGGTTGACTTTTTTCCAGGCACCAACTCAAACAACACTACCCCAAACTCCCACCACTACACACTTGACAACTGTGCCCAGCTAAAATCATTAAGGACAACTGTACCCAGCCAAAAGCCAAAAGGGACAATTACATGTATTGTGCCCAGCCAATAGCCAAAGGGACAACTGTGCCCAGCCAAAAACCACGGGGACGTCTATGCCCAGCCATAAGCCAAATGGACAACAATATTACTGTGTTCCCCGAAGTACTTCTTTATTAGTCTAATGTCCAGGCAACAGAACAGGTGTAAGGTTACAGTATTGCCCTACAGAAGAGGACAGGCACGAGAGAATTAAACTTTAAAGTTACAGGAAGATGAAATTATACCAAACTCAGGCTAAATGTTGCCATGCTTAGAGGTACACCTTGACCAGGCTTTCTCCTCGTCATCATTCAAATTCAACATTCACTATTCTCTTTTTCACACACCCAAATCCGTAGGGCTCAGCAAGTACACAATAATATTTTTGTTGTTGTTATTGGTTTCCCACTGTTGCCTTTTTGTATAGTGGATTCTCATCCTCACATGTTTATAAATAGGCTCTCAGCCTTTGAAAGTGAAGGGTAAAAACATCCGCAAAAGCATGTTTAAAAAGGCAAAACTACTTAATGAAGTCAGCCACCAAGACAGGTTTTGTTTTCTTCTTTTATTTTAAGGAAGATATCGTCTTAGTGCTTGCTTAAGTTATTACAAAAAAGGTTTATGTACACTGAAAAGCGACAAATACAAAATTGCCAGATCACACCGACAAGACTTGATAATAAAATGCAAAGCTAGCAAAAATCATTAACAACTTCAATGAAATTAAATTGTCATGCAAAATGCACATAATTATTTCAGCACTGAATCAGTACGCCCACCGCTATCACTTTCTGTTATTCACCCGTAATGCGTGTACACACGTACTCATTCTTTTATTGCAGATTCACAAGCAAATGCAATACTAGGGTATGTCGAAATGAATTGTAAATTAGCTCAGCTTTTTGCCGCTTTGTGTTTGTAGCACTGACAAACATTTTAGAACTAAATGTCTCATTAAGTGTGCCCGTGATTCAGACAGGGTTCCCCAAGGACTCCAACTATTTTGAGGGCACAAATTACGTTTTCCCATATTTTCTCTTCAGTAAACCCGCTAGCCGAGCCAATACCCACGAGATATATGATTTCTGAAGGAAAGTTTGATGAAAAATGTGAAGGAAAATAACTTTTGATCAAGAAAACACAACAAAACAAAACAAGACTGAAAAAAACTTGCTCCTGCCTTTCACTAACATTTGCAATGATTATAATGTGGACTGATTATGACACAATTCGGCCAGAAGAATCATACATTTTTACTATGTAATAACTAATATGTACAACAACGTTAATGATGTTTATTCTATCCTTAATTTTACAAAAGTACTTGATTTGTTCAAAATTTTCAGAACAGTACCTGATATACTAACATCAGGTCTTTTATTAAGTGTTAGGACTGGGACTAAGACAAAGGTATACTGATATCCAGGGTGACAAATATGGTGAATTGTCACACCAACAATTTCAATCTATCAGTCATGTACACACCCATGCAGGTTGATGGGATATCAGAATAACTTGTCTGTGGGCCCCTAGATGCCATTACCCTTTGAGACAATAAATATTATACCAACACCGTACACAAAGGTTTGTATTTACAGTGAGATATTTGGTTTTCATTTTTTTCACCACCGTTAATAAGATATGATGGAGGAAAAATGAAGCATTCCTGACAATAATGAATGCTTAAGCTTAAAAGAAATCCTCAAGACAAGTTGCAAGCATAGTAATCTCTAAATAAAGCAATCCCAGCTGGATAAGGAACAGCGGGTATTTCCGAGAAGATTACAAAAGCATGGAAACCATTGACAAGAGCGTAAAAACTTGAGTATGTAGAAAGATAGCAAATATTGGCACATCTGGAGTTGGAAATATACTACAATTTTCAGGATTATAGGTTCATATGCCAGGGCAAGAAGTTCCTGACACCCAAATGATTCTTCAGTGTGGCACCAAAGCAAAATCTCCACACTAACAAAAGTACTTGAACAGTCTCCAAAAATGATTAAGATCATGCTCATTCACACTGATGAAACATTATGTGAATCTAGATTTTGGAAACTGCAGGTTATATAAATTTTCAAATGGACAAATGCAATTAACATTGCCTATTAATTTTTTTTAATAATCACTCTATCGTTCATCTACGGCATATACAATTTTATAGATTCTGTTTTGTCTTTTTTCAACATGGCTAACAAAATCACATATTGTTATTAATGCATGGCAATATTGTTTTTTTTATGAGTGATCTTTGTGTCTAAAAGAGAAGAATTTGTTATGTGTTACGAAATGTTCTTGATTTCACTATAGGGTTTGATTTCTTTAAGTGTTGAAATGGTTAAGGTGCCCAATAGGCACTGCGGTGTACAGCCTGAGATTAGTAAGTCTAAGTAGGCATTACAGATTTGGTATCAGAATGAAATACGTTTGCACTTTTCCATTTGTAATTCAATTCATATAAGTACACTGAGAATTGCACATGAACGTGGATTTACACGGGAAATGTTTGGTCTCATTAATATGCAGCCAATAATAGCGTACTGGCATTGAAATCCAAAAATCCAAAAGAAATTGAAAAGTAAACTGTCATATCAAATGCCCATCCAAGAACATTACAGTTATTAGAAGATATTTCCTAATCTGTACAAAGATAACATAGTAAAGTTAAATCTTTCTAGTAGTGTACTACAACATTTGGGAACTTCAAAAGCAGAAAAATGAAGAAAGCATTCTGCTTCTCAGACTATGGCAAACAAATGAAAAGATACACAACTGTCTGATCTTGACATTCAAAGGTACACAACTCTGTTAATTAGACAACAAGCTTTGGCAAATGTACACGTCATTCATGCACCATAGTCATGCTCTAAGGCAGTGTTTCTCAATGGCTGTCGACAGTGGGTCATCAACATACCCTAATTTGGTATTTTCTGATCCTAAAATGTAATTATTTTTACTACTTGAATATTTTGTTAATTAAAATAATCATTATTGGTAAAAGAAGACTAGAGCAGTTTTACAAAAATCTTAGGTGCAAATACCTAGGGCAGAAGCCCTCCACAACCAAAGACGTCAGGATTGGACAGACAGGGTGAGTCGTGGTATTTACCACCATGATTAAGTGCCTTGTAAAGAAAAACCAAAACGCTCTTGAGAAACACAGCTCTATGGAATACTTTAAACACTGGAAGCGCTTCGGTAAAGACCGTTGTCCCTGGGGTCTGGGTCTGGTGTTCAGGTTCAGGTTGGGGTTAGGGTAGTGTTGTCTAAGTTGAAGCCCGGGGAAAAGCCAGAGACTGCTGTGTGTAAGCTTCGGTTGGGTCAGCTGTCTTTACTGAAGCACGTTTCCCAAAAAAGGTTATTTCCGGTTAGTGCTGCCCCGAACCTGATTCTAACTCTAACCCTAAGCCTGACTCTGAGACGTTTGGGGACAAGAAAACCACTGTAGGGACAACTGTCCCTCCCGAAGCACTTCCTTAAACATATATAAGATAAAGGAAGGAAAAAGATGAAAGAGCAGTACCATTGGTAACGGTCGATCGTGTTACATGACCAACAATGATTCTGGAAGTTACCAAAGCGAATGTGCTACCTGGGATTTCGTCTGAAAAGGGACACATTAAATGTGTACATCAGCGTATGGGTCAGCATCAGGTCATACAAGCGGTAACAGGACTAAAAAATAAGAGGCCTCGAGTGCATTTTCTTTTTACCACGAGCCGAACCGACATCGATTTTTGCTTCAAAACTGTCTGTCGGATTTATTTCAAATTTTGCTTGGACTCATATTTCACACTAACCTAATGGAACTCATTCTTTACTTGTCACACTGCCGCCTCATTCTGAGTTTGCTTCCTTGCGCTTTTGAAGCAATAATATTAATAATCAAAAGTGGATGATAAAAAAAACAACAAAAAACAACAACAGAAAAGCCACCACACATTTCTACAGGAACATTCATTGTTACCTGTATGTATGTACCGGTACCCAAAGTTTTTCTTTTGCTAGGGGTTCCTTTTTTAAAGCCTTTTGTGTCTAAAGAGCTACAGAGCTCCTCCTCCCCCCCCCCCCCCCCCCCCCGGAAATATTCCTAACAACAACCTTAACTAATTTTTTTTCCAGATTTTCTTTTTTACCTCTTTTTTTTTTGTGTTGGTTGAAAGGGTAGGGGGCAGGGTTAGGGATTCGATAAGATTAAGGGTTGAGGATAAGGACAGGGTTAGGGATAGGTACATATAACGTATGCGCCCCTAGCTCAAAACACTTGGGCTAGGTAATTACAAGTAACAATAGCCACTAAACTGTAGGAAGCACTAAAATGTGTTCAACATGCGTGCACTTTGGTGCATAGAATATTTATTCAGTAATCGTTTTCCCGTTCGAGGTGAACGCATCTTTTAGTGCTTGGCGCAGTATAATATAGCCTAATTGTACAATTTTTATCATTATTTTTTTTTAGAACTTGGTCTGATTATTACGCTTTAGAAAACCCAAACAAGTAAACTCAAAATTAGATTAGTCTAATAAATAAATAATTGGTTACATAAAGTTTGGTGTGAAATATGACCCAAGGCAGAATTTCAAACAAATTTATGAGTCAGTTGAAAAAAAAAAAAATCGCTATTGAGTTCGCTGGTGGTAAAAAGAGAGGCACTATCACATCAGGTCATACAAGCTTTAAATGGGCCAAAAAAAAAAAAAGTGAGGAATAGTTAATCACAAAAGTGGCATTAAATATATGAAAAATATTACTGTAAAATACAAAACAGTTTAGAGGCTCGGCTGATATCTTATAAACCGTGTTTTGATAAAGAAGAATGTTATGTCAGTGCTCGTTTACAATATCGTAAGAATTTGTATTTAGAAAGTAGCAAAGGCTGAGCAAAATGGCTACAGTTTCTAGAGAATTCAATGGTGATTAAAAAAAAAACAACAATAGACAATAAACATTTCTATTGTTGCAGCCTATACATGAAAAGCTGAATAAAATCACAACAGAGCAATGTCAAAACTTGACCTGGAAGGATGGTACATTGGATAGGCCAAGCAAACGGAGAGTGAGAGAGTGAGAGAGTGAGAGAGAAAGAAAGAGACTGGTGGGGAGGCTGACCTGTGACTGGTCTGTCCTGGTCAATGGACACTTCTACTGTTTGCATGCGACGTTTGATGAAGACGGTGTGCCAGCGGTCGTCGTTCAGGGTGTGGCCCACAGATAATACCTGGTACAGGAACATGGACAAGATAGTAATGATGGAAAAAAAAAATCTTAAGGTTTTTCCTGGTGCCAGGCAACATTTAAGATCAAAGATATTTAGGAATGGACAAATTTAATAGTTTTCAAACAGACAGACAGACAGACAGACTTGCAGGTAGGCAGGCAGGCAGGCAGGCAGGCAGGCAGACAGATAGATAGAAAACAGATAGACTGATAGTAGAGAAATTGACTAAAAATGCAAGAGAGAGAGAGAGAGAGGAGAAAGAGAAAAGACGCAGAGAGAGAGAGAGAGGGAGAGAGGAGGGAACGAGAAATTGAGAAACAGAGAGAGAGAGAGAGAGAGGAGGGAACGAGAAATTGAGAAACAGGGAGAGAGAGAGGGAGAGAGGGAGAGAGAGGAGGGAACGAAAAATAGAGAAACAGAGAGAGAGAGAGAGGGAGAGAGGGAGAGAAGAGGGAACGAGAAATTGAGAAACAGAGAGAGAGAGAGAGAGAGGGAGGGAGAGAAGAGGGAACGAGAAATTGAGAAACAGAGAGAGAGAGAGAGAGAGGGAGGGAGAGAAGAGGGAACGAGAAATAGAGAAACAGAGAGAGAGAGAGGGAGAGAAGAGGGAACGAGAAATAGAGAAACAGAGAGAGAGAGAGGGAGAGAAGAGGGAACGAGAAATAGAGAAACAGAGAGAGAGAGAGAGAGAGAGGGAGAGAAGAGGGAACGAGAAATAGAGAAACAGAGAGAGAGAGAGAGAGGGAGAGAAGAGGGAACGAGAAATAGAGAAACAGAGAGAGAGAGAGAGAGAGGGAGAGAAGAGGGAACGAGAAATTGAGAAACAGAGAGAGGGAGGGGGTTAGAGAGAGAGAGAGAGAGAGAGAGAGAGAGAGAGAGAGGTGTAAATAGAGTTATTTTATCCAAAAACATAATGGACTCTCTCCCAGCTTGTCTTTGTCAACCTCAACTGTTTCTTCAGGGCACCCACCTTGGCTCCACTGCCCACATCTATGGACAAGTATAAGACACCATCCTCTAGATACATGTCCATGCCGCCACCCTTCTGCCCAGTGGTCAGAAACAAGAGACCACTAGGGTGCATGGTTCTAAATCTCACTGAGATGTCTTCAGCCTGAGTGATCGTCTCCCTTGTCATGGTCACTTTCATGAATTGTGTCCCGTCAAAACGAAGCGTCACAGCAGCTAGGGATGAAAACAGTACCGACTTTTGGGCAAAAATCACTCATAAAATAAGAACCACCCGTTAACCATACACCACACAGACAAAATATTCAGGATGTTTAGGTTGAGTACACTTTGATGAATTTATGAAATAAACTGTGGTGGATTTGGATAATGACAAGGATTAGATTAAATAAATAAATAGATAGATAGATAGATAGATAGATAGATAGATAGATAGATAGATAGATAGATAGATAGATAGATAGATAGATAGATAGATAGATAGATAGACTGATGGATGGACGAATGGATAGATAGACAAATCAATCAATAGATAGATAGATAGATAGATAGATAGATAGATAGATAGATAGATAGATAGATAGATAGATAGATAGATAGATAGATAGATAGATAGATAGATAGATAGATAGATAGATAGATAGATAGATGGATGGATGGATAGATAGATAGATAGATAGATAGATAGATAGATAGATAGATAGATAGATAGATAGATAGATAGATAGATAGATAGATAGATAGATAGATAGATAGATAGATAAATAGATAGATAGTTGGATGGATGGATGGATGGATAATAGATAGATAGATCAATCAATAAATAGATGGCAACGGTGATAATTAACGAGCTGAGTATATTTTGCAAAATAGATGTATTTACTGAATACAAATCTCATGATTGAAAGGAAGGTCAGTTTTTCAACACAGACTTCAATCCAAATAAATATCCCTGCCAATGTCCCACTTACCACTTTGGCACACAGGACCGTCAAACCCTGTAGCTCTGCAGTCACACATGAATCTATTCCATCCCTCTATACACTTGCCTCGGTGGTTGCACGGGTGACTTATACACTGAGGCTCCGTCTGGGAGAACGATGAAGATGAATTAGATGTAATGCAAACCTAGTCCTATAACAGGACACTCAAAATAATTGTTTCTCAAACCCAACAAAGACGAAACAAGACCAGCAGGGGAGAATGCAGCCCTCTTGAGGAATCTCTGTTGAGGGCTAAGAAAACGTCCAGGAAGACATAAACAAGAAGAACGAGCAATTAACACGAAGAAAAAGAGGTGAAAATGCTAATGGCAGACAGCCTCTGAACATTAAGATCTTTTATCATCGCCATTTCTCTAAGTTTTGTCTCGAACATTTTTTCTTGCCATATATCAGAACTCCATGATTCTTTGACATGTTACCTCTCGTTAACTTACAACTCATTTCAATAATCCATTGCCTTCTCTTTCAACCTGTTTCATACATGCCCATTTATTGCCCCACAAGGTTCTCACTTCCTGCCCACTTTACACAAACGAAAGTAAAAATTTAAAGATTTTTTATTTCATTTTCCCATTGAATTTCATTTTTATTCCCTTATTCTGTTGAACTTTGACAACCACTCTACCAAAGTTGAAGGATTGTATCTCAATTCTAAGTCACTAGTTATTCACCATACAATATTCGTATGACACTATATGCCCAGCTGGGAGGGGCTTTGTGTAAAGACTCTTACCCTCCGGCAATATCCGACGATATCCGACTTGTTTTGTAACTTCGCTGCTGCCATTAGATCCACCTGGTTTCCATTAAGCACCAAATCCTGTAAACACCCGACATAGGCCACGCCCAAAGTGGCCGCCCACAGTTCCCGTGGTAAGGACGTAATGTTGATCTCCGGGCCCAACCCTCCCACATACAGATGTCCATGGAGGTCAAATCGATCTGAGATTCGCGGAGAGGTAAAGGATGTTTTCTGCCCATCAATAGAAATGTAGCCTTTGTTTTCCGAGAATTCAAAGTAAACATCGTGTGGATGACCATCGGTTATCGGGAGTCTACTGGCCTTGACCTGAAAAATGTCAAACGAGGTTCTAAATTTTTTAATGCTTCAAGAGGAAGGATGGCATATTGGAGGATGTCGGTTGTCTGACACTTCAGATCAGTACATGTAACATATCAAACAAAAGAAACCCACGTCTTATCAAGCGTGAAAACCTAGATTAACAGAGCTACCAATGATGTTTCCAAGAACTGCTATGTCTGAAACAGGTCAGACACCTGAAGACAAGCACCTTTGCCAAATTCTGGATCAGACAGTACCTAAAGTCTGAGGACTTCGTATTTTTAATTCCGATATTCCTTTCGGAATTCTAAATGGGTTAGTTTTGAGTGACATAGGAAATACCATATCTGTGGGCAAGGCCAGCCTCACACTCTCCAGTACCTTCTGTATTCCTGAGCCCATGTCCAGCACCAGGTACAAATGTCCGTCTAAGAGTTCCAGGGCAAAGAAATCTTTACTGTCTCTGTCCCCATTGCTGTACATCATGAGACCCCCTGGCTCCACCGTTCTAAACTGGAAGGCAAGAGAGCCCTTCAGACTGTTGAAGATATAAAATAGGATACCACTACAGAGAGACACCTCTTTTTACCACTAATTACAAGTCATTGTTTAGAAGTGATGAATGATCATGAACTTAATTCCATTCAATGATTCACAAAAGGGCATGAAACATATATAATACTCACATGGTTTGACATAAAACAGCAAAACAACAAAGTACATTATATCAGGACCAGGCAGACACATTTTCTATTATCCACAAAGTATCTGTTATAGCTTTAGTTATAGCCTTTAAATTTAATAGAAATGAACCATAACATTTATTTGTATGTTTATCTTCACCGCCCGGACATCCACTGTCCATGATCCATGACATATTTCAGGATGAAAATAACTGTAAGACCAAAATAATCATCTATGAAAATGTTCACAGGTGCAAAATATTTGTGTTTATTCGAGGCCTGCTAGGACGTCCATGTTAGTGTGCTGTTTTCCATTAACATCTTGTTCAGAACTGTCAGATTTTACATACATTTTACGTCCCCTGTTTTATCGTCCACGCTGATGATGACGCCCCTGTCGTTGATGTGTCCTGGGGTCTTCAGCTCCGGCTTTGTTTCTAACATTTGTAAAATCTAAGATAATCTAAATTCAAGGAGGTTGTCCAAGAACTCATTGCTATACTTTAAAAAAGCGTATCTGTCTACCCATAGGTTGTTTCAAAATCAATACAGTGAGAGAGAGAGAGAGAGAGAGAGAGAGAGAGAGAGAGAGAGAGAGAGAGGGGGGGAGGAAAGAGAAGGAGAGAAAGAATAAGGGATGTCTTTGCTCTGAAGTTTGTTCTGCCAGATTTGTCCTATTTGAATCAAAGCGATTTTTTAAATTTGTATTTTTACCTGGTCCTATCCCAGGTAGGCACAGTGACGTAAGACTCTGGGGTTGTAAATGTGACGGGCTGAGACTCGACCAGTTCCCGACATTTGTCGAAGATGACGTCACCGACCATCTCCAACAATCCGTGACCTTGACGTGCCAACTCTGTCAGGTCCAGTCTGATGCTGTCTGCCTGGTACCTCACCTGGAACAGAGAAGAGGACGGTACAATAACTTCCAGGAGTTGCAAGGAAAACATTACAGACTGTAGGTCATTCAAGGACGTTACAACACAATTGATAAACTTTTAATTGGCAAAGCTAAACTGTGTTTAAAAAAAGTTGTACTTCATAAAGACCCTCTTTAGAAAGAAACAAAAGAAAACTAAAATCTGAATTCTAAAAAAAATTAAAATAAAATAAACTGGCATGGGGGAGATTTTGGTGACCTTTTCTGTGACTTTACATTTCATTTGTAGAGAAAAGCTGTCATTTCTGTTGATTTGTGTGTGTAAATTATGTATAGACATAAAAAGTGGTGGGAAGGGGGGAGAGGTTCGCCCCAGACCGCCCCAGACTGATATCTAACTCTCAGAGTGATCTCAATTTACATAATAACTGGATAATTCTATGTTGAAGATCGACATCAGGAAGTTGGAAAAATCTGTTTTTATTATTTCTCGTACGCACAATCGTTTCTTTTGTTTTGCATAAGGACGTAAGTTCTGGTCTGAGGACTTTTGAAGTAGCCCCAATTGTTATTACTATTATTTTCTTTTCCACATACTTTTCTCATGCAGCCTTTGAAGTTCGTTCTGACCCTTGACCCCGCTAATGTTTCAGTGCTGGGACTGCCAGCTACGAACAGAACCATGCTGGAGAGTCTCACAAACTTGCCAGTTGTACTGCCTTGTTCCCTGTACATGCCATCCAGCTCTATGCTCACCTGTGGGTACAAACAGCCACAATAAAATCACCCAAATTGTTTCAGTCAAACTAAAAGGAAATTGAAATGGGCATGCATTACTGTGGCATCAAACATGGGGTTCGTCCACCAAACTGTAAATCAATTATTAAGCTATTCCATTTCAAGTTTTTAGGAATGCTGAACAGAGCAGTGACAAATTACAACTGTTTGAAATACAACAGGATAAATTCAATACAAACTGATTGAAACAGCATGTCCACAACCTATAATCATGTTTAACAAATAATTAATAAAGCAATTGTTTTGTTTCCAAAACGATTTACACATAAAACTGATTGATACTTTAATGTTTCACCCCCCCCACCCCCACCCATCCCCGTCGTTTCAAAAACTATGTATTCAAGTTCAAGCAAGAATTTTATTTCTTTGAGACAAAGAGCTCGAAATTGCACAAAGGATTGAAATCGCTACAGAGAATCATGATAATAATAGACTTCTTAGAAACACACTTCCAGTTCCAGTCTCTGCGTCCCATGTTACATCAATATGCTCCATCAGTAGCAAATAAAACTTAAAGTATAGGAAATGACATAATAGTAAGAATAAGCAAGGTCTTTCAAAAGTCAGGCTATGAACAATGTACTACCAAAATGCATGTTAAGATGGCATAATCTTATAGTGCAGAATATATACATTAAAAAGTACAATTTCAGATGGACAATTTTGATCACGAACAAACATTTCAAAAATACCTCGTGTGGTTTTAACAAACAGAAAAAACAAAATTCAAACGCTTTGATAAGTATTCTTTGTTCACAGCACATAATTCTAGAGATGAGTATTTTAAGTACTATTTTCTTCATCGTTGCTTTTTAGGTAACTTTCATTGCACTCTGATTATACTCAGATTGAATACAACAACAACAACAACAGCACAAACATAATGTGGTACAAGAAGCTACATCAGGGAGACGAAGTGTACAGCTACCACATGAAATTGATTTATCTCGTATGACATCTGACAATCAAAGAATTCCCACACATCATCATACTGCACATCAGAAAGATTTTCTCATTTTAGAAAGGCTGTTGTTATGAGTTATAGGCACCCAATCGTTTTGACTTAAGGGAGCGTACATATACGTACTATCCCTAACCCCGTCCTTATCCTCAACCAAAAATCTTACCGAATCCCTAACCCTGCCCTACACCCTTTCAACCAAAAAAAAAAAAAAAAACAGGAGAAAAACAAAAAAAATCTAAAAAAAAAAATAAAAAAAATCAAGACTGTTGTTTAGAGCATTTCGGGAGGAGCTCTCTAACTCTGGAGTCACAAAAGACTTTAAAACATGCATCCCTACAGCAAAAAACTTGGGGACGTACGTACTTGTAACAATATTCTTTTAGAAATCCCACAATGATATTAATCATTATCAGCGTGGAAGTTCAGAACAGAAGAAAAAGGTTAGTAACAGTTCGTTAGTTGACATAGTAATATACTGACAGTTGTTCACCGTGACATAGTAACAGCTGCATTATTTCAACTGACATATATGGTAGAAAATATCTAGATTCTAAATTTAACCCGAAACACAGAATATAGAGTCGGACCATTATTTCTTTCACTATAGGCCCATTGCGCATATCGGCCATCTTTGTTGTAAGGACCGACGCAGAACCATGACGATGGTAGCATTGATTTTGATTCGTTAGCTGATTTGCACTGCGAGCACTGCAGGCGTCGCGAAACCAATCGGCGGTGAGCTAAAACTAGTTCACTATGGTAAACAATGGCACGTGTGTACACGCACATGGGAGACGTTCGGTCAATTCTTTCACTTCCTTTCCCTTTTTTACACGGATAGTAGGGAATCTGACCAGCTTGGATCCACCCTTTCCACCCCTGTCATAACAGTCAACTGCAATACAACCAGCAGGCATTTTAACCGCTTAGTCATATCTCGAACTTTCACTCATCAGCTGATCCACCCGCCATTTTGGTTGCCGGAAGAAGAAAACCAAAACACTCTGTTACGTCATTCGCAATGGGACTTTACGTCCACAACTTGAGCTCGTATAAACACGGTGAGAATTACTCACAGAGCTCTGTGATACTGGTCTTTTTCGTTCAATTATGAAGGGGTGTGGTGCGAATTGTTGCACTGTCGACTTGGATGATACGCGCGCAAGCCGACCGACGGAATTTGGCGAATTGAACCGTTTCTGTATCCTGTGTCTCAGATATAACGAAATAATTACCAGAACGTTTCAGTCTTGATGGCAACTGACGGTGAAAAAGTATTGTCTTGTAGAAACGCTCTTGTAATAATAATAATAATAATATATTGCATTTATATAGCGCCCAACCCCGTCGATGACAAGCTCTGGGCGCTTTAACAAACTCTTACACACACACACACACACGCATACACAAAAGAAATTCAAAAATATTTACTATTGTTGCTGCCGAAAAACACCTAGCCTAGTTTGTCTGAAAGAAATGGGTCTTCAGATGGCGTTTGAAAGAACCAATGTCATTAATTTCCCTGGTTGTCTTTGGAAGAGTGTTCCAGATGGTAGGGCCATGAAATGAAAAGGACTTTTCTCCTACAGTGGACAGATTCATTTTAGGTACTTTCAATTTTGTAGTGTCAGATGATGATCTTAGTTGACGAGATGGAACATAGTAATCAGTTAAATCAACTAGGTACGATGGAGCAGTATTATTGACACATTTGTGACAAATGGACGACAATTTGTACATTATTCTTTTCTCGACTGGCAGCCAGTGCAAACTCTGCAGAAGTGGCAGTGCTGAATCTCTTTTCTTTTTCTTCAAAACAAGTCTCGCTGCATTGTTTTGAGCAATTTGGAGTTTTCTAATATTTTTTTGTGAAATTCCAGCCAAAAGGGAGTTGCAATAGTCAAGCTTTGAAAGTACAAAAGAATTTACTAAAACAGCCGCAGTTTCAGTTGAAATAAGATGTCTGATTTTACCAATTTTCCAGATTTCCATGTACAGAATACGAATGAGGTGACTAACCTGAGATGACATAGAAAGATTTGAATCAATGTAAACCCCTAGGTTTTTTACTTTTTTTGAAATTTCTATTGAATTAGTGCCAATTATCATCTCAGTTCTCTCCACTTCTTGCAGAACCCGCTCACGGCCTAATAAAATAACCTCAGTTTTATCCTCATTTAGTGCCAGTTTGTTTTGGTTCATCCAGCTTTTAATTTCTGTTATACAGTTTCCAGCCTGCTGCAGAAGGCTGTCAACATCGCATGGCAAGGCAGAACTGTAGAGCTGGGTATCATCAGCATAGAAATGATATTGTAAATTAAATTTCTTTATTTCATGTACAAGTGGAATAGTATAGATAGTAAACAAAATAGGACCAAGCACTGAGCCTTGTGGTACGCCATACTGAAGCGCATAAGAAAAAGATCTTATTTTGTTGGTTACAACAAATTGGTGGCGATTTGACAGGTAAGATTCGACCCATTTAAGGGCGACCCCTCTGATTCCAAACGATGTTTCTAGCCTTCTGAGCAGGATTTCGTGATCGGTGGTGTCGAACGCTGCTGATAGATCCAACAAATTTAGCAGAGTAATATTTCCAGAATCTGCCTTTACTAATATGTCATTCATGATTCTTAATAGTGCAGTTTCAGTACTGTGGTTACTTCTGTAAGCAGATTGAAATGGTTCCAACAGGTCATTATTTCTCAAATGACACATTAGTTGTTGTAATATCACCTTTTCAAGGATTTTTGAAAGAAAAGGAAGGTTTGAGACGGGTCTATAATTTTTCAACATGTTTTGATCAAGAGTCGTTTTTTTCAAAAGTGGTGTTACCCAGGCTGTTTTAAAATAATCAGGGACAGACCCACTTAAAATAGAGTTGTTTATTATTTTTGTAATAGTTGGAACCAGTTCATCAATACAAGATCTAACCAAAAATGTAGGAATAGGATCGAGGTCACAACATGTTGATGGCGATGCCATGATGATAGATTTTACAGATTCATTCGACACAACACAAAAAGTGTCTATAGGATTTCCCCGAAACTCATCAAAATGATCAATGGCATCAAAACTGTCAAGATTTTCTCGGATAGTTGTAACTTTTTTATCAAAATAATCAGCAAAAACATTGGGCAACAAATTGTTCTCGTAAATTGTGGGTAGAGGTGTTTCCTTTCTTTTCCCTGTGAGTTCATCACAAATACTAAAAAGTTCCTTACAAGATGTAGAATTTTGAAGTTTAGTGACATAGAAGTCTTTTTTTGCAAGTTTAATAACACATTTCCATTTGTTCTTCTGGTGTTTGAAAATGTCCTTGTGGACTGTAAGACCTGTCTTTAACCATTTCCTTTCTGCTTTGCGACATTCTGCTTTGGCTGCTTTGACATCTAGGGTGTACCATGGAGCGAACGGTCTGTTGGAGATTGACCTGGTCTTGATAGGTGCATGTCGCTGTAGTAGATCTTGCTGGATGTTATTATAAGATGTGATGTCGCCTTCAAAGTTCTCGAGAGCATTGGCCATTTCCGTCTTGAAGGCATTGATGTGATACCTTTTATGTCTCTGGACGACACAACTTTTTTGATGATATTTGGCTTTGCGAAATCAATATCGAGTACGATGGTTTTATGATCCGACATGAGTTTTTCTAGGACGGCGGTGTTGGTGAAGGTGCTCAAGGTTTGTTTGATGATCACTAAATCTAAGATGTGACCAGCTCGATGAGTTGGACATTTGATTATCTGAGACATGTTGCATTGGTCGATAAGTTCTTTAAGTCGTTTTACTTCAGATGATGTTTCAGAATCAAAATGAAAATTAAGATCACCCAAAAGAACAGGGTATCCTTTCTCGCAGGTTAAGCGTGGTAAGAGAACTTCAAGTTCACTCAGAAAATTGGTTTTACTGCCTGACGCTTGATAAATGCAGACAAAATGAAAGACTTTGGTGCCAAGATCTAATGATAGCTCCATAATCTCAAATGTTTCAGGTTGGTAGCTAGTTTCCGGTTTAATAACAATTTTTGGTTCAAGTGATTTTCTGAAAATTACAGCGATCCCGCCTCCAAGACGATTTTTCCGAGGAAAAGATTTAATTTTGAAATTAGGAGGTGTCAGTTCATCTTCAATAATAGCATCACGCTCTTTCACTAACCATGTTTCAACGATAAACAGTAAATCTAGATTCTTTTCGTGAATGAGGTCCACAATGTCTTCAGTTTTATTTCTAGATGACTGAGCATTTAAATAACCAACTCTGATGTTACTGCACTTGTCACGTTCTACATCATCAGTGTCCATTTTGATTAAATTTGCTTTGCATACTTGTCTATATCCAGGGAGACAACCATGTCTACTGGTGATGTTTACTTTAATTCTCTGTTTGCCTCCCCTCCTTGAGCGTTTGGTTGCTGGTATTAAGTTAATTTTGTTGTTTCTTAATCTATGCATTACACTAGGTGGTACAATTGCTGTGTTCAAGGGTCTTAAAGCACACAGCTGGTCTCTTGAATAGGCCATTGTGGGATTACACAGTTGTTGACTGAAGGTGTTCATATTCACTTCACCAAGCACATCAGTGTGCACACCGGTCTCAGTGTGTAAGTGTTCACTTGTCAAAACAATGTTACCTGTACTACCTGTGACATTTTGTATTTAGTTAGGTTTGTATTTTGTGTGTTTTTCAGCAAGAATGCATGGCTGTTGTAAAATTGTGCATTGTGTATATCTGCGTGCATGTGTGTATGCATGAGTTTGTGAGGACGAGATGCCATGACTCAAATGTGTTGTTTTTAAGAGAGAACTTATTGATGTGTGTAACACGACTGTGAATTTATCTACAGTCTAACTCATCTTCTCTCATGGCGACTATCTACCCCTTTTCTCACATGATGAATCAATATTTTTCAGTCTCATTTTTATTTTCACAGAGTCAAAAGCATGCGTAACCCAACTCCAGATTTTCATCTTTTCTACATACCTTTCCGATAATGATAAAAAAAAAGTTTCACTCACCATTCACTGCATTTGGTGTTTACTTGCTTTATAAACTTAACTGTCAGTTTGAATCGATTACTCAAGAAAAATCAGTTAAATTTACACGTCTGCAGCTACGTCTGCGATTGGGTGGAACCCTGTAAGTTCTAGTGGAAACATCGGTGTTCAAATAATAATAATAATAATAATAATAATGATAATATGATAACAACAATATAATAATATAATATTAACAATAGTAAACTTAAGAAATAATAATGACCATACAGGAGAATGGGTTAGAGCAAAGGAAGAACATGGATGTTACGAACTAGAACATAGCAAGGATGATAAAAATTATATTCGCATTCCGAGTAATTCTTCGTACTTCGTATCCACTTTAAATGTGAATGTGAACTCACAGTCTTCATTTGAATCACATCATAGAATACACTTGCTCTTCCACGACTGACGTATAAAGTATAAAAGGGTGCGAAGAATAAAGAATTCCATCTTCTGAAATCATATTGTATATCCAGACTCCTTGTATCTCACATTAGATATAAAACTGAACATGCTAAATATCAGTGTGCATATTATTATACGTCTTTGTACTTGCGCTGTTCGAAATAGTCCAAGAAAATCGCTAACATAAATGACACTATTGCAGAGGTTATTAAGCTGTCTTGCGTTCGACATGACAGGTTACAGGAATTTGATATTCGTAACAACATACTATGCAACAGCAACTCTCAAAACTTGCACTTATATAATGCAAAGACAACGACAACTTTTTACTTATGTATTTTGTATTAAATTGTCGAAACTATACTCATACATAGGCAAACATTTCTCTGATATTGATGGAATTGATGGAAGGCAGTGGTGACAACACATAAATGATAATAATTTAATATATTGGATAATAATTTTGAATATTATCTTTATGACAGTTTTGATCACAGACAAACAAAGAAGCCACATGGATAAAAGTGTGTCATATTTGAGTAGATAAATCTGGTGTATACACAACAGAAATATAAAGATGACTATCACTTAGTTGAAAAAAGAGTTAAAAAAAGATACACTTTGCTCGCTTCTTACAGAGATTCAAAGATTACAGACATCGTACGGCGACGTCCACGGACAGGAAGGATGATGATGAGCACAGCAACAACAGCAACAGCCACAGCAACAAGAGCAACATCAACAGGGACAACAACAACAAATGCTAAGTATGTAATTATTTTGTATACTTCTTCCTTAATCCCATTTAGGAAATTTGCCTTGGTGTCATTGCAGCCCAGTTACAACTGGAGCAGACACGTCGTCGCCACAGTGTAGCGCCGGTCGGTTTTTTTTTTTTTGGTGGGGTGGGAGTGGGGGAAGAAGTGGTAGGGATAAATTTTTATTTCATTTTGAAAATACGAGAAAAATCCCAAAAATTCCAACATGCCTGCACCGACCGGGATTCGAACCCCGTACCTTCGGCATGGGAGGCGAGCACTTTGCCTCTAGATCATCATGTCCCCATATAGTTATACAGGACAGAAAAAAAAATGCAGACAACATAAGAATAAAGAACAGACAGACAAACGAACAGTTGAATACTCAGAGCGAATACATGAAAGCTTCCTCGTCAACGAGCAGGTGCATAATAAAGGTATACTCTTATTTATTTCTGTAACACCTTCATCGATCAAGTTGATTTCAACATAGCCAATTGGAAATAACTGCTCATCTATACACAGTCTAGATACCATAAAATAAATGGTTACACTGAAATAAGTTGAATAATCACTGTCATTAAAATTCATAAACTTAACAAAAATAAAACATTTAAGTAAAGAGATTGAATCTGTCCAGGTAAATACATTTACATGCAGGTATAAACTCCACAAGATGTGAAAACATTGGGTAGAAACACTACAACACTATATCGAGTGATACAAGTATAGTTGTAATACAGAAATATTTAACAACAATAGAATTTACAACTAAGAAACAACAACTATAATTTGAAAGACACTTAGGGCACCATGAAATGATATACAAGTTCCATTCAAACCTTTCGCGAGTAGTCATTTGTTTCAAGAGTTTGATCCTATTCCATATTTTTAATTGCCCACTCTAGTATACACATCATCAACAGTTATTTAAAGCAGAAACTAGCATCATGTTAACACTTTCGCACACACTAAACAATAATCCAGAGTAAGATTAATTATAAGGGGTATCACTTCTATAGTCAAACTAAGATAAATATTCTCTCAGTCAGTCATGCATTATCCCTTCACATGTCATGCTATTATTAATTTGTTTCCTCATTGTAGTACAGGTCAAAACTGACAGATGTTCTTCAGTGTCCAGGAACCACAGACTAATAAATTAACCAGACTGGAAACATGAGCTTCGGGCTGTGTCGTTTTTTACGAAATTTTACGAGCGGCGACTGTATAACCAACATGGCCGCCGCTCGGGAAATTCCGATTCTAGTTCTATCTGCAGTAGAAATTTCTTTTTATTTGTCAAGATTGGTTGTACATGTATGAATTTCTTGGTGCGGAACCAAACTTCCGCGTTCAGTAGGCGCGTCAAAATGGTATCATTCAACATTGTAGCTGTGCTGAAGCGTCGGTCGCTGCCGTAAACCTAGAATGGCGGATGGTTCATGACCTTTTGCTGTTTTGTGACGTCACACAACGGGATCATCCAGTCTGGGTATTTTATTAGTCTGTGATGAAGGCCTAGCAAGACCGGAAGCTTTTTTTCTCTCTCTCTCTTTTATTTTTCCTTTTTCCAATTTTCATGTGATTTACTGCAACTTTTATTTATTGTTTCTAACGCAGGGCTTTGCAAGGTACAACTTTTTCTCGGGGTAGGGGTGGGAGGGAAGGGGCAGGCATATTTTTACCACTAATTGAAGTCCTTTCTCGATGAGTTTTGGTTTCAAGAAAACATAAAATTTGACTTTTTATTTTGGATTTAAATCTCATTTCGGGTATTAGCTCGATACGAAGGCAACGATAGGAAAATTCAAATACCTTTCGTACTGCAACACTCAAAGGTAATGTAGGCTAATAAAATCTGAGATACGTAGCATTTAACTGGGAGTGACGAGAAATATCGATATAGCAGTACTGCACGTTATAAAACATATATAAGATATCAAAATTTTTTATGACAAATGTGTATGTTTGCTCAAATCGATACCGTCGCTGAGAAATGCCATGTAAAGTGTATGGATTTCGGTCTTTTTTTTTTTTTTTTTGCTGTTCGGCGTGAAAATAATAAAAATGGTTATTTAAAAAAGTGTTTACAGTGATCCTGTCCTACCAATGTTGACGTTTTACAGAGTTCATTATGACCCAAGGTAATCTAGAAACTCGGCCGCGATGGCTCATAATGTCAGTCATAATAATGAAAAGATTTGATGTTCTCAGGTATCGTGATGGAAAAGCGACTCAGATTCAACCGAAGTTGTTCAATGTAAACGCCTAGAATTTCAATCTGTGAGTCGAATAATCAAAAGTAATCAAGAAACCTAATCGAATGGGCCCGCGATTTCAATGCGGAAAAAGATTTGCTATTCTCTGGTTTCATAATGGAAAAGTGGCTCCGATTCGGCCCGAGTGTTCCTTACAGAAGGCGATGCCTGAAAATCGTAGGTCGTTTATAAGTTATTAAGTGTTAGCAACTGCCACCAACACTGATTTTGAGCGGTTATCTTAGACTCATTCCATAGATCTGCAGCCCATCTGAATTTGAGTCAACGCTGTCAGAGACACACTTACGGCTGTTGTAATTTACTCAGGTTTCGTTTCTGCCCAAAGGTTAGTGTTGAAGAATTTGGAAATATTTTGGTCTTGGAGAGAGAGAGAGAGAGAGACAGAGAGAGAGATAGAGAGAGAGAGAGAGAGACAGAGAGAGAGGGATTGCTTTTCATTCTTTCTCGATGCTTTTTTTGAAGTTATTGTCACACATTCACTCAGAACATCCAAACGTCCGTCACGTGCCCGAGATAAGAAATTCCCAGGTAAAAAGAAATGTCAAACTGACAGGGTGTCGGACTGCAAGCCAAGCATGCTACCATGCAAAACCGTTACTTACATAACAAACACCTTTATCCCTAGTAAGCTGGACAAGAGGAGACAACGAGAAGAGAAAATACAAAAAAATGTTGACACATGGGTGATCGGTCCTGATGGCCTTATTTCATAACTCTACAGTGATGAGGATTGCGAATAACTAAACTTTCAAACAGAGTGAAGTGTGAACGTCCTACCTAATAAAAAATTTAAATATGCTGATCACTGATAGCCAGTGCGATGGGAGATTAAGAATTTTCCCATTTCTAATTCTCTGGAAATATTTCTTCCATTCTGATAATCTCAATATCGAGACCAAATCTGTACATTTAACATATGTTACTATGTGAAATTTTTAACGAAGTCGTTAAGATGCAGATGAAACTGGTCATACAAATAATCATGTCTACGCTACAGAGTCCTGAAAAAGTGAGTGACAGGTGAACAGGATGAAATTCGAAATATTTTGGTTTTTAGGCTTGTCATCATAGCATTGCTTCACATCAACTTTTCAAAAGTGATACCTAAAGTGAATGATAGAAACTGCCACACTATTTGATAACAAATTTAATTGTTAAATAATCAGCCATGAGATAATAAGTGACTTTGTTTTTATTCAGCAATGATAAGATGACACGCTGCACAGTTACTGTGAACTGGGACATAAGTGAATAAAAAAAATATGGAATGGTCATGTGATTTGAATATTTAAGGGAACAAAATACAAAAAAATAGTGCCGCTTAAAATTTCCATAATTTTTCTTTCATGCATATAATTTCATTCGTAAATAAATAGAAGCGTTCATAGGACTGCTTAAAGGAATTAGAAAATATATGTGATAATATACATAGATAAGTATAAACTGGAGGGTAAGCTGAAGTCAAGAAACGATTTACGTAATATTGTTTTTCAAGAAGAATTACATTTATACTGCAAACAACCTATTTGTTTCTGTCACAAATTGATTGTTAGTGTTACATAAAGTTAACTTGCATGATTGTATGACTGGACTTAGTTTGAAATATTGAAAAAAATATCGTCTCCTTGACAACCATCCCTAATTAAAATATAACTTTGATAAATATTAATATCAAACTGTCTACTAGGACACGTTAGGGACGGTTATGGAATTTAGATCTCACAAATGGCCACCAAAAGATAATACCAGCATCTACACTAACACATGTACTACAGTACTATGAGTAACACCAGCAAATATGGGAGCGAAACAACGAGCATTGCTGCGCGAATAATAGGTTGCTTACAGTACGCATAAAAAATAGTTATAATAATATGTATGATAATGTGAAAAAAGTGATGGATCTAAAGCAGGTGCCTTCCAAATGGTGAAATGTCTACAGAGTAAAAAAGAACATCAGAACAAAGAAAATGAATGTACGAGAGTGGGAGAAATAAGACAATTTGGCTAGGCATCTTGGGTTGGGGGAAATTCAGTGCTTTTTCCACGCATCGATTTTATGCCAAATCAAAAACCTGGCTACATTTCTGTAATATTCCCTCGCCATGACGAGTTCTGCATGTCTCAGAGAGAAAATCATTTTAACGTCACCTGTGGCCAAAGATTTATTTCACCGCTACACTGGAAATTTTTTTTTTTCACATCCTCCTGATCAAGTTCTAAAAAGGTGACAGACATGAAATTGCCACAAAGTTGACAATGGATTTTTTTTTTTCATTTTAAAAATGCATATTACATGAAAAAAGAGGGAATGGAATGATCAAAGGGAAATGAATATTACTATTATTATTTTTAAAAATCATTTGAATCCCCTAGAGTCATTTCAGAGAACGAAATGTAATCGAGTTAGAAAAGTGCATAAGCGAATAAACAGAATGATGAAAAAAGAAGGAAAAAAAAAGTAAATTCAATCAAGATATCTAGCCAACAAAAATATTTAAAACAGAGTGCAATGATGTGAAGGAAGGGAGATAATTCTGGCTGTCCAATATTTCAAAGTTTCCAGAGTGATCTCACCTCTTTGGCCTCGCGCCGGATTACGAGCTGATGCCATCGGTTATCGTCAAATCTCGTGTGGCTCGGACGAATCTCGGTTTGGTACATCCCTGAGCCTAGGTTGACCGTCATGAAAATTCCACCGTCCAGCAGACCCACAGTGATGTAGTCGTTGGAGTTGCCTGGTAGCGGATGGAAAAAAAACAACAACAACACAATAACAAGTTCAAAGTAAAATTTTACTATGTGTACCATTTCAACGACACAGCCAAAATACCCAAAGTGGGCGACAAAATCACAGTGTATAGTGAGCTTAACAAAAATTACTATGTAAAATAACAAATTCACCAAGTAAAATAACAACCACTATGTAAAATAACAAACCCACTCTGTAAAATAACAAAACCACCATGTAAAGTAACAAACCCACCATGTAAAGTAACAAACCCACTATGTAAAATAACAAACCCACCCTGTAAAATAACAAACCCACCCTGTAAAATAACAAACCCGCCCTGTAAAATAACAAACCCACCCTGTAAAATAACAAACCCACCCTGTAAAGTAACAAACCCACCCTGTAAAATAACAAACCCACCCTGTAAAATAACAAACCCGCCCTGTAAAATAACAAACCCACCCAAACTCACTATGTCAAATTAAAACCGCACTGTGTTAAATGATACCCTGACCATGAAAATAACAAATTCACTCTGTAAAGTAACCAAATAACATGTGTGAATTAACAACTTTCGTTAAGCTATATGTAAAATAGTAAACACACTGTGTAAAATAACAATCTCACCTGTTTAATATAACAACTTTCACTTCGCATAATGACAAATCTACAGTGTACAATGACCAACTCACCTGTGTAAAATAACAAACTGCTAGGCTGTTTCGTCCTGAAGTCCAGCATGATTTGGTCCTGGTTACTGATCATTGCTTTCCCTTTAGTGGACACATTGTAGGACAGATACTGGGTGCCCAGGAATGTGGCGTCAGATGGAATCTTCTCTGGAATAATCATCAAACAAAAGCGTACAAATATTCTGAATAAAGCAGAAAAAGAAATTCTATATGAGGCGCTCTAGGGAAATGGTCCACATTGCCAATTTTTCAAAACTAAGTTAAGGGTATACTCTGAAACTGAAAGTACAAACTGTCCTGAGAAAAATGCACTTTATTTCATGTAAAAAATGTTGAAAACTGACCCAAGTTATGGCTATTTCAAGGTGGCAAGATAGAGAAAGCCACTTTTGACAAAAATGCGTTTAAAGTCTACGGAGATTCAAAAAGATCATTAAACTCGATCACAGAAAATGAAAAGAAAAACATATTTATAGGCCGAATTCATAAAAATCCATTTGCTCTGTCATAGAGAAATGATTGGAAAATCTATCTATTCCGAAAACTAATATGGGACCGGGAAGTCCCTATCCACCTAATTTTGGCTCTGTCTCGAAAGCGCCGAGCGTGGCAAAGATCAGTGGCTCACTCACTCACTCCAGAGCGATTAAGAATTCTTTATCATTACAATCAAGTAAATGCTTGTATGAAGAAAAAAACAACTAATGGAAAAAAAACAACAAAAAACAACCATTGCAATAAATACAGCCATCTTCATAATCATTTCCCTCATTATCATCACGGTCATCTTGATCATCAATAGTTTCAGAGCTGATAGGATGACAAAAGATGGTCTCGCCACCCTCTTCATTCTCTTTCACACACACACACACACACACAAAACACACACACACTTTCACCAATCTAATTAAAAATCTCGAAACCCAAATTTTCAGGTGATTTCATTCGCTGGCTCGCTCACTCACTCACTCACTCAGTGGCTCACTCACTAACTCAATCAATGGCTCACTCACTCACTCACTCACTCACTCACTCACTCACTCACTCACTCACTCACTCACTCACTCACTACTCACTCACTCACTCACTCACTCACTCACTCACTCATTCACTCACTCACTCACTCGCTCACTCATTCACTCACTCACTCATTCACTCACTCACTCATTCACTCACTCATTAACTCACTCATTAACTCACTCACTCATGTAAAAACGCACGTGCACACACACGGCATCCACTAGCTTCCACATGAAACTCTGATTTCATCCACACTAGATTCACTTTGAAGATTAAATTGTACTTCTCCCCCACCCCCCCCCCCTCCCTTTTTAAAAAATGTGCAACAGCGAAATATATATCCACTCAAACGGATCTCCCACACGCATGCAACACCAATCTTCCAGCTGGGTAAAACATTCAATGCTACCAACACGCACTTTCATGAAATTCATGTCTCATCAGTACGATGACTGAAAACGGCTACATGATGTTTCCAAACACCCTACGGGTCCATACCATTACACTTTCAAGCATATCGGATATACGCAATACTCAATAACAGGACCAAGACAAAGTCATCAGTCAGTTTTGGTGACACCCCAGGACTCGTGAAATCAATACTGAGGACAATGTTGTCACCTCGCGAGACAGATAAATGAGACATGTTTCCATATTGAGATCTCACACTGGCGCCAAAATGCTCGACACATCAAGGAGATAAATTTCATTACTTTTCTTGCAACTCCCAGAGAGGGACATGAGATCAGAAGGCTCGCGTCAAACACGGACATATCAGATCAAAGAATATGAGATTCAGATGATGCAGGAGATTACTCTGTATTAAGAGCAGAATTAACAACGACAGCAGGAGTAAAACAAGACGAAACATTTTCACCTCATCAACATCATTTACGCATTGGTGCAAACAGAAACTGAAATCAATTCTAAATGATTGCCCTCACACCTTGCTCCATCAGATTGTTCGATCCAAAAGAAATGGACTAATACTGCATTTAAAAACAAACAAGTGTTATACTTATGGACGATCTTGTTTGCCATTCGCCATTCGAAGTAGCAGTGTTTCCTGATGTGATGTATGCTGTTGTGAGTTTTCCTTACAGATTGTTTTGACAATGTGTGTGTGAGCTATGTTCTTATTTGCTGGTAATATTGTGTGAGCAATGTGCATGTGTGCGTTATGCGTTAAAGACCTGTGTGCCTTATGTATTGTAGTTACCGTAGTACTGTTACTGATGCTGTGACAACAAATTTCCTGAAAACTGGATAACAAAGTTATAATTATCTTATCCTATCTTATCTTATCTAATCTTATCATATCCTATCTTATCCTATCCTATCTTATCCTATCTTATCTTATCTATCGTATCTTATCCTATCCTATCTTATCTTATCTGTATTATCTTATCCTATATTATCTGATCCTATTTTATCCTATCCTATCTTATCTTATCTATCTTAACTTGTCTTATCCTATCCTGTCTTATCTTATCCTATCTCATCTTATCCTATCTTATCTTGCCCTATCTTATCTTATCTATATCATCTTATCCTATCTTAACTTATCTTATCCTATTTTGTCTTATCCTATCTTATCCTGTCTTATCTTATCTATCAGAACAGAAGCTAAAAGAAACGTCATGAAAGGGAATTGTTTGATTCTTTGTAACTAAAAATGCCCACCGGGCACTCGATTTTGTGGACTACGGAGTTCAACGTGACCTAGCGCACGAGTGAGACTGAAAGAATTCTGTCTCGTTAGTTGATGCAAAGGAAGGAAAGTCTGAACCACAACCAATGCCCAGACATTCCATGGGTTGAATGGGATTGTTAGAAGGCGCTGGCGGCCATCAAAGGACGGGCCGCGACTCATTATTTGTGTCATCGTGTTTGTAAACGGAGCAGCGTGTAGGCCTTTGTCTATGAGAAAGTTTATCTGTCTGTCTGTCTGTCTGTCCTATCTATCTATCTATCTATCTATCTATCTATCTATCTATCTATCTATCTATCTATCTATCTATCTATCTATCTATCTATCTATCTATCTATCTCTCTCTCTCTTCTACCTCTCTTTCTCTATCTCGCGCACTCTCCCTCTCTATCTCTCTTTCTCTTTATCTGTCGCTCTCTCCCTCTCTGTCTCTCTATTTGTCTCTCTATCCGTCTCTCTATCTGTGTGTCTATCTGTCTCTCTATCTGTCTCTCTCTCTCTCTCTCTATCTATCTCTCTCTCTCTATCTATCTATCTATTTTCATCGCCCGTTGTCTTCCCCCTGGGCTCACCCCACCCTCTAACGCCGTGTCATATACATTAACACCATTGGCTTTACATTGTTGTTGTGGTCAGTTGTGTCGGTTGAATCAGTCGGTTTTTTTTTTTTTTATCGAGGAATTTTTTTCAATTTTATGTCATAGTGTACGGAAATGGTATGTGAGTGACTAGAAACACATTAAAGTTACAAAAATCAATCACAATCAAATTAAATTTACAAAATCAGTCACAATCACCGCTATGTTCCAACCCATTACCTAGGCTGGGTTAGGCCAGCATCGAGCGCTCAGCCCACACCGCGATGGTGAAATGGGGTTTCAATGCGGACCATTCCGGCTCGCGTCGGGAAGCAGGGAAAGAGACGGCTGGCGAAGCCACGCGTGGAATCTAGTTCACTAGTGTATATCTATGACCACAACCGACAAAAACAGTCGTGACTCAGTGCACCATTCGCTCAAGGCTGTTTTTACTTGTACGTAAGCACCCCAAGCGTTAGGGTAGCCACACAAAGGCCACCGAATTCGGTCACCGAGCCACTAGGCGCTTTAGGTGAGAAGAATTGCAATATATAATTTCAACAACTGCACATAGAGCCCACCTACATTCGGTCCGTTTATGTAGTGCGATTCTTCTCACCTAAAGCGACTAGTGGCTCGGTGACCGAATTCGGTGGCCTTTGTGTGGCTACCCTTAGCTAGGAGAGGGTACGCATACGTATCTATCCCTAACCCCGTCCTTATCCTCAACCCTAAATCTTATCGAATCCCTAACCTTGCACCCCCCCCCCCCCACCTTTTCAACCACAAAAACAGGAGGAAAACAAAAAGAAATCTGAAAGAATAATCAATTAAGGCTGTTGTTAGGAGTATTTCTTGAGGAAATCTCTTGCTTTGGAGTCACTTTAAGGCTTTAAAATACTGCCCCTAGCGCAAAAACTTGGGGGACGTACATAACATTCTTCATCTAAACTATAAGAGTGGATGCCACGCAGATGCAGGCGCGTATGTACTGAAAATGGCGCCTATGGCAAGCAGTGAAACATCTGACATCAATCTTTTTAATAACGCCACCATAATATCAGCTCAAAAATATCAGTAAAATCCGAGACACAGAATGCCGAGACGAACCATTCCTTCTCCTATCAAAATATGTCCACAAATTGCGCGCATGTAATACTGTGAGTACTACTCTTTCCCGTTCAGTTATGGAGAGGTGTGGTGCGAACTGTTGCATTGTTGTCTTCGCTAATACGCGCGCAAGTCGACGGACGGGATATGACGAATTGATTCGTCCCGGTATCCTGGGCCACACCAGATCGCGACACCTGGTGCCCCTTCGCTGCTTTCTTTCGCTACTGCCTGGGTCTGAACCCGCCCTCTTCACCGCATCAGCCATGTTTTTCCAGTGAACAAGCCTTTATCCACTAAGGTACGGTGGCCGTTGTAACTGCGTTTTGAAATGGTGTCTTTCTTGCCAATTCCAATGTGAGACCTTCTCAGATGAGATGAGATTTGTATTTGTATTTGTATAACTCTTTAATCCCATTTGGGAAATTTGCCTTTGTGCCATTGCAGCCCAGTTACAACTGGGGCAGGCACGTCGTCGCCACAGTGCAGCGCCGGTCGGCGGTTCTTTTTTTGGGGGGGGGGGGGATGAGGGAGGGGGAGGGAATGGTAGGGATGAATTTTATTTAATTTTGCCCGGGCAGCGGCCTGTTCGGCCTGCTCTTTACGATTTCCAACTGCCAAGGTATCTTTAACTTGCGCAACGTGCACACGGGCCCTCCGAATTTTTTCGTCCTTATCCGAGAAGACTAGGTACTCGATCCTACCCCTCAATAGGATCAGGGACACGAAAATATGAGAAAAATCCCAAACTTCCAACATGCCTGCACCGGCCGGGTTTTGAACCGGGGACCCTTGGCATGAGAGACGAGCACCTTGCCGCTAGACCACCTTGTCTAGTGAGATGAGATAAGTGTTCATTGCCCCCCCCCCCCCCAAGGGCTTTTTGTGACGTTTCTAACAACATAACACATAATATTATCTTTCACACATGTACATATTTTCACTGTGTTGTACCATATTCTAGTACAAGGATGATAGCATGGTCTCCATGGCAGCGTAAAGTGGGACGTAGAGGCATCATTACTAATTCAGGGCACATGTATTGTAATAGCCTACTACTTTTACAATGAAACCACAATCTCCCCTTCCTCCCCCGTACATACACATGCATCGCGCAATAAGCATTGGATGGCAAGTTTACGTTCGCATAACAGACTCTTGGCGTGAGTGAGTGAGTGAGTGAATGAATAAGTGAGTGAGTGGGTGGTGTGTATGTGTGTGTGTGTGTGTGACAGCAGGATTACAAAAACAAAACAAAACACTATTATAACAAGAAAAAAAAATGCAAAGGCTTTTCCAGAGTCCGCCATGGCCAACATCCCACCTCCTCCCCATCTCCTGTGTTACCAAATCCCCTAGGAGACAAACTTACTCACTCTGAGAAGTGACCACATCCACAACGTGCCTGAGCCCTCAGCCTCTCAGCCTCCCAAGCCCCCCCCCTCAAACTACCGACAAATTGCCCCAGAGACCTCATCCCCCACTCACACGGGACATTTTCCCGGAGATCCGCCGACAGTTGACGCCACTGCCCTAACTCGCGTCCAACTCTACGTCTTGCTCTGTGGAGTCGCCTGTCAATGTGGATAGAAAAATTCGACACCCCACCCCAACCCCATTTTCCGGGGTCCCTTGGTTTCTCGGGGGCCTCAGCCTAATGTTGCTGGCCCCCAACCCCATTTTCCGGGGCTCCCCCCTAAATAAATAACTTTAAAAAAAAGTGCTGCGACAGGCACAATTTCCAAGTGACTAAGTGAAAGACTGAGGAACTCTTCAGTATAAAAAAAGAATGGTGTTAAAAGTACGTACGTCCCCCAAAGTTTTCTTGAGCTGGGGGTAAGCTACGTATTTTAAAGCCTTTTGTGACTCCAGAGCTAGAGAGCTCCTTCCGAAATGCTCCTAATAACAGCCTTAATTAATTATTCTTTCAGATTTTCTTTTGTTTTCCCCCTGTTTTTTGGTTGAAAGGGTATGGGGCAGGATAGGGATTCGATAAGATTTAGGGTTGAGAATAAGGACAGGGTTAGGGATAGGTACGTATGCGCACGTGCCCCAAGCGCAGAACACTTGGGGTAGGTACGTATCGGTAACAATAGCCGAAGACTGAGGAATTCCGCAGTAGGCCTATACAAAAATAGTTTTTGTCGATTTTGTTCAAACAAACAACATGGTGTCACGGTTATTTCACATTTGCCTAAGTCATGTTTTGGTGTTTTTTGAAAATCAAAGAAAACAGTTGACATCGAATATAGTGCTAACTGTTGTCAGGGGAGCTTAGTATTTTTCTTAGAAAGCTACAGCTGAACAGTGAACATAACTCTGGATTTTCCCTGGTCAGCTTTGTATTAGGCTCCACCAATTTTACCAAAAATTTCCAAATTCTGTGACATTAACCTTGCTCTTAAAGGCCTGTTTACACTGGTAGGTTTTAGGAATAGAAAAAAGGAATGGGGGACTGTGTGTGTGGGAAGAACTCTCCTGGCTTTCTGTCTTTTGCTTTCTGATTTCTCCCTTCGAAACATGACCAAAACAAACGATGCGCATCGCTTCTCATTCAGGAAACGGACCAGTGTAAACAAACAACGTTTCGAAGACGGAAATCGGAAAACAAAAGACGGAAAGCCAGGAGAGTTCTTCCTACACAGTCCCCCATTCCTTTTTTCTATTCCTAAAATCTACCAGTGTAAACAGGCCTTAAGTGACACAAACATTGCATTTCGTACTAAGTTGATATGACTATGAGTTGTCTGAGCTTTACTCATGGCCAGTTGTTTGCCTCACCTTCTCCACTCACCACTCTATTTGATGGCTGATCTACATTCAACTAGCTGGGTTTTCCCCAAAATCTTGTTTTCTACTATTGGAATACGATCCCAAACAACAACCACTTGGGAAGGTGGAAAATGCACTAAGTAAACATTTCCAGCCACGACCAGACACTTGAATTACTGCAGAAGTTTCCATTATTTTTCTCAGCTCCTACGGTATAACTCAACACCAGCAGCAAAAATAACTCAATTATTTCTGGACACAATAATGATTTTGTAAGCCATCACCTCCTCTGCCCTCAACCCTCTCCATGGAAGAAGTTCAGACCCCCCCATCCCCCCCCCCTCGATCCCCAAGTTTGAAAGTCGCTGGTGGGAACTAATCTCCTCATACGATAAAAAAGCGAATAAAAAAATAAATAATAAAAAGAACTCCAAGAGGCTTGAAATGCTTCATCAGCTAATGAATCAAGCCGGTGTTTTCGAGTCTGAGGCCAGACCTTGGAGGTTATTGATTTCTCTTTCTCATTCTCTCTTTCCCTCCCTCCCCCCCCCCCCTATTTTTTAAAAAACATTTCTGAAGTGTGGGCGGTTGGACCTGGTTATGCCCGCAATGTGGCCCATTAGGTCAGATGTTTGTGCGCTGGTGAGTTTGAAAGTCAGTGTGAAACGGCCCAAAACATGGCGTTTTGCCATCAACCATTCCTTCCCTCGGATAACTCAGGAACAAAACTCGCACTATAAACAAAAACCCACTTTGAAATGAAGTTTAACGACCGTGTCATTGTAACATTAAACAAAAATGTTTCCTGGTCGGTGTGAAAATTTGGCAAACCTTCCAAAAGACACTTTTGATCTCAAGAAGAAAACAGTGTTCATGTTCACTGACAAATCGATCAATTACGTGGTGGCAAATGGGGTACTTCAGACGGGTATCTAAATTTTGCTGACAGTCAAATATTCTACCTCATTTAACCGCATTGTTGGTTTTTCATTTCTGACTCATTGTAACAATGTAACGTTTCTTCACTGGTTGCAACCTTTTCTCTCTTTTCTTCATTTCCTAAGTGAGTTCCAAGCCCTGATGTGACCTCACAGATTTTCTGTGATTTAAAAGAAAATATTTTGTGAACAGTTCAGTCTACGTTGTTGACCTTCAGACTTTTCAACTCTCAGACAATAAAGCAACTGTTTTGGGTCTAAAAATCGACAAAAAGCACTCTCGTTCGTTTTAATCTTTGTTTTCTGCTATCTTGAGATCATCAGGGCTTGCCAAGACATTCCTGCAGAGCACAGTGCAAGGAGGGAGAAGAGAGGCAGACAGAGGAAGAAATGGGAGGACAATATCCCAGAATGGACGGGCTAGAGGTTGAGCGATACAATCAGGAGGTCAGAAAACCGAGAGGATTGGAGGATGCTGGTTGCCAGATCACCTGTGGAGCCCCAAACGGTCCACAGGACTACGGGATAGAGAGAGAGAGAGAGAGAGAGAGAGAGAGAGAGAGAGAGAGAGAGAGAGAGAGAGAGAGAGAGAGAGAGAGAGAGAGAGAGAGAGAGAGAGAGAGAGAGAGAGAGAGAGTCTAGAGGTTACTTTGAGGAGAAGATCTCTGTATCTCGAGGTCCTCTTCTTACGGCTATTTGCCCTCGAATGAGGTTCATCTGATGGTCTCTATTACAATGCTTTCGTACAACCGTCGACAACTTGACTGTGTACAGGTTTATTTGTTTGATGTCAACTGTTCTGGTAAGAAGTCATTGCACTGAAACTTGAACATTTGCATATTTCGAACTTTCATAATATAATTGGTGGGAGCCTTGGGATAGATCATAAAACAATAATAACAACAATTTAAAAAACACCTCTATTGTCTGAAGTAGAACCGTTGGACAATGGGATAATGGAATCTCTCATGATGGCCCGTGTGCAACTCGGATGGCCCATGTGCACGCTGCGCACTTTCAAGACACTTTGGCAGTTGGAAGACGAAGAAGAGCAGGCCTAACAGGGCCGGCTAAGCAGGAAAACAACAACAACATTATAAACAACAACTAATCCCTTCCACCCCCTCCCCCCAAACAACAATAACAACAACAACAACAACAACAACAACAACAACAACAACACAACAACAACAATAACAACCACCACCACTACAACAACAAAAACACTGACCGGCGGAGCACTGTGGTCACGACGCATTTGCTCCAGTTCCAACTGGGCTGCAATGACACTGAAGTACCTTTCCCAAATGCGACCAAAGAGGTGTACAAATATAACTAACTACAAAAATACAAACGATAAAAGGCTTAGTTCTTGTTAGCCCAAAAATCATCAAAGACCAGATCTGACAATTTATATACCAGATTTCAAGTCAAAGGGCAATTCTAAGTGACAGATACATTTAGATGAGTCATCTGAAAATGCGCCATTTG